>OZ038437.1:4919240-5088287 GCA_964036275.1 Litoditis marina | reverse complement strand
AACTCGAAATCTCCCAAAACTTGAAAACTCGAAAACTCGACAACTCGAAATTTTGAACTTGATTAACAACCCTAGTTGGTTGGTCCGTGACCAAACTACAACACGGAATCGGTCAACCCCCCATTTCAGTCCCTTGGGAACAATTTGAGAAAAGTTGGCAAAGTCGCTCGAAAACAGATTTGTCTCAATTTGAGAGAGCACACACTCTGCAACAACAATAGCGAAAGGGCTTGACTTTGATGAAGCGGGAGGGAGTAGTACTCTCTCAAGGTCAACACGTGATTTTTGTGTGATTTTTGTGGAATAAACCTATTATTATAACACCCTCTTTCTCTGATCCTCTCTTTCTAACTGTGTTTACCTCTCTCTCTTTTTCTCTTTCTCTCTCCACTCTTCCTCAAAGTCGGACATTCTCTTTACCCCTTCCACACACACCTCTCTGCCCCCTGCCCCTCTCTGTCCTCTCTCTCTCTCTCTCTCTCTTTCGTTCTATCTCCCTTCTCTCTCTTCCTCCCATTGTATCTCTTCTCTCTCCCGTTTTCTCTATTTTTTCTCTCTCACTTTCACTTTTACCTCCTTCCATTTATCTCTCAATTTTCATTCTCGCACGCAGACCAATAAAAACAGTTGTCGCAGTTTATAAATCGTGAAATCGTCTGAGTCCTAGTGTAACACATCAGTTGTAGCGCACATTGTACTATAATAACAAGGAAACGAAAATTTGGGAAAAATCAATATTTTTATCCTTATCAAAGTAAACAGTTGTAACTAAAACAATCAATAATGGTTTATAAACCGTTTATAAATCGTGAATTCGGCGCTCTTTCGAACTTTCGACGCCACCAACACCTTCACACGAGCCAATATTATGATGTGCACTCTGTTTCATCAATTTGTAACCAAGTGCATCTAATCATAACTGTCACGTTTAAAAAAAATCGAAATTCAAAAGTTTGAAATGAATGGAACACTTTAACATGCTCAACTCTAAGTTCCGATTTTATATTGAATATAGAATAATGTTTCAGCTACGGGGTTCAGACTAAATATAGTTCACACCATTCCTACTGAGACTCCTACAGTAACCTTACAAACTTTCCGAGGACTGTTGTCAAGCGGAAAACTTAGTTTAACAAAAGTCCTCTCTTAAACTTACTCTACCTGAGAATGATAACGGGGTGCGAAAATCATTAACCTTTCCGATCATAAGTAAGTGAGGAAAACGGCTTGGAAGTTCTGAAATCCTACTGTAGGAGTCTCAGTAGGAATGAAAAAGACTATATAGGATGACAAAATCGAGTTGTAGTCTAAGCTGCATGCACGACAAAGCTCCGAAACACCACTGAAGTATAACGAGACACCACATATAGTCTGTTCCACGAACACACAATCCTCTACAGTAAGCTGCGCAAACTTCCAGGTCAGCGTTTCGTTGTCTGATGTTTTTGGAATGATGTCATACTTTGCTATTCTGTGTTCTACCCTCACTTCTACAAACTCTGGAAGTTTGAAAGCAAAATAATAATTTATTCATTAGAAAAAGCCTCCTGAATAATTTAGAGATTACTGTAGAAGGACATTGATTGGTGAAACGAACTATACGTTGCCTGGTAATAGTGCCATTCTTTTATATTATATACTAGAAGTAAATTGAATGGTCACGTGAACTTAGCATTCTAATGGGGCGTCATGCACTTTGTAATTGCACGTTTCGGCGTTCTGCTGTGTTCACATGTTTCACGTGACTTCACGTGACTGTGCTATTGACTAAAATTATATATTTTGTAAATCCTTTTTCCTTAGATTTTTGGGCCCAAATTCTAAAACACTGGCTTTGCATAGTCAAATGCATCCAGCTAATTCGTTTTGGTTTTGTCTTTTCGAGAAAATCTCCGGGCGTTCGTCAAAATGGGATTCAAGGAAGAGAGAGAGAGAGAGAGCGAGGGAGAGAGAGAGAGAAAGAGAGAGAGAGAGAGAGAGAAAATAGAGAGAAAAAGAGAGAGAAAGAGAAAAAGAGAGAGAGAAAGGGAAGAGGAGGTAGAAAGAGAGAGAAAGAGAGAGAGAGAGAAGAAGAAGAAGAAAGATAAGAAAGAGAGAATTGGTGAGGGAGACGAAGATGGAGATGGAGATGGAGAGAGAGATAGAGAGATAATGAGAGAGAGAGGGAGAGAGAGAGATAGAGAGAGAGAGATAGAGAGAGAATGAGAGAATGAAGAGAGAAAAAGAGAGGGAGAGAAAGAGAGCTCTCTTTTTCCATATCCGATTCCCAAACATGTGTAAGTCCACGGATATATTATGTTGGCTTTGCAACCAACTTCTCCGATTTCACTCCATTTGAGTGCTTTTCTGCGACTTTGTACACAGATCAATGACCTTTGTACTTTGAATTTGGATGGTACGATCAAACTATAAACTACGCATGAACGTATGACTTGAAACATAGATCAACGAATTTTGACCTGCGACATTTGATGGTGGGTTCAAATAGCATTTGAGTGAGTGTGTCAAGTTTGAGCCCAGTTTGTGAGTAGATGGATCAATGAACTTTGTACTTCGACCTTTTTCATCGCGAGATCAAACTACATTCAAGTTCATGCGGCTAGCTGCAATCCAACTCTCGTCACCTACTTTCGATGGGGAGGTCGAACTATGACAAAGATCAGGTTTTCAGTTGGAAAAAGTTGTCTTGTACCAAACTACAACGTTTGGCTATATTCTACCTTTGATGATGGGATCAAACTATAAACTCCATTCGACTGCTTTTCTGCGACTTGGAACACAGATCAATGACCCATGTACTTTGACCTTCTTCGCGAGATCAAAATACATCTAAGTCTATGCGGTCTGTTCCAATCCAATTTGTGACCTACTTTCGATGGTGGGATCAAACTATAAACTACCTTTGAATCAGTGACCCAACCCTCTGAGAAAAAGCTAAAAATCGTCTTGAATCAGGGTCGAAACGATTCTTGAGCTCGTCTTTTACTGAGCACATTCACATAACTATAACATCCAAAACGTCCTAGTGACACCATATATTTTGTTCAAATAAATAACCTAATGAATTAGTTTAGTTTGAGCCCAGAGTCGGAGTACACAGATCAATGACTTTTGAACTTTGAACTACCACTGATCGTGGGTTTAACTAAGTTGATGTTCACACTTGCTCTGCAAACAAGTTATTTTATTGGAACACATTGGTCCCATTTCAATTTGGTACACTGTTTCGTACTGACCAATTTTTATTTGTAGTTTGAACCGAATACACTGCTGGAATTTCAATTTTGCACGACGATCAAACTACAAACATTGAAGAAAAACGTCGAGCCAAAACTATAGTTGTGACCTACGTTTGTCTATAGTTTGACCTCAACTCGTTTTGTGGACTAGTCCCGAAGTTTGACGAAAAATCCCATATAGGAGCCGAATGGCTGTGTTCGATAAACTTTTTGAGCAAGTTATTAGAGTTTGAGGGCTCGCGTGCGGTCCTTGAGAGGGATGAGAGAGAGACAGAGAAAGAGAGAGAGAGAGAGAGAGAGAGAGAGAGAGAGAGAGAGAGAGAGAGAGAGAGAGAGAGAGAGAGAGAGAGAGAGAGAGAGAGAGACAGGAAGAGATATATGGATAGAGCAAGATAAAGAGAGAGAGCTCGAATGAGTTAGAGAAAAAAAGAAAAAGAGAGAGACAGAGACAGAGAGAAAGAGCGTGAGAAGGAGAAGGAGAGATAGAGATAAAGAGATAGAGAAATATATATATATATATATATATATATATATATATATATATATATATATATATATATATAGAGAGAGAGAGAGAGAGAGAGAGAGAGAGAAAGAAAGAGAGAGAGAGAGAGAGAGAGAGAGAGACAGGAAGAGATATATGGATAGAGCAAGATAAAGAGAGAGAGCTCGAATAAGTTGGAGAAAAAAAGAAAAAGAGAGAGACAGAGACAGAGAGAAAGAGCGTGAGAAGGAGAAGGAGAGATAGAGATAAAGAGATAGAGAAATAGATATATATATATATATATATATATATATATATATATATATATATATATAGAGAGAGAGAGAGAGAGAGAGAGAGAGAGAGAAAGAAAGAGAGAGAGAGAGAGAGAGAGAGAGACAGGAAGAGATATATGGATAGAGCAAGATAAAGAGAGAGAGCTCGAATAAGTTGGAGAAAAAAAGAAAAAGAGAGAGACAGAGACAGAGAGAAAGAGCGTGAGAAGGAGAAGGAGAGATAGAGATAAAGAGATAGAGAAATAGATATATATATATATATAGAGAGAGAGAGAGAGAGAGAGAAAGAAAGAAAGAGAGAGAGAGAGAGAGAGAGAGAGAGAGAGAGAGAGAGAGAGAGAGAGAGAGAGAGAGAGAGAGAGAGAGAGGAAGAGATATATGGATAGAGCAAGATAAAGAGAGAGAGCTCGAATGAGTTAGAGAAAAAAAGAAAAAGAGAGAGACAGAGACAGAGAGAAAGAGCGTGAGAAGGAGAAGGAGAGATAGAGATAAAGAGATAGAGAAATATATATATATATATATATATATATATATATATATATATATATATATATATATATATATAGAGAGAGAGAGAGAGAGAGAGAAAGAAAGAGAGAGAGAGAGAGAGAGAGAGAGAGAGAGAGACAGGAAGAGATATATGGATAGAGCAAGATAAAGAGAGAGAGCTCGAATGAGTTAGAGAAAAAAAGAAAAAGAGAGAGACAGAGACAGAGAGAAAGAGCGTGAGAAGGAGAAGGAGAGATAGAGATAAAGAGATAGAGAAATATATATATATATATATATATAGAGAGAGAGAGAGAGAGAGAGAGAGAGAGAGAGAGAAAGAAAGAGAGAGAGAGAGAGAGAGAGAGAGAGATAGAGAGACGCCGCCCACTTCCTGGCTACATGTTTTATCCAGCCTTCATCATGTCCATTTTCACATGTCACTCGATTTTCAAGTTCCCACGGGAGGCGGAGCCAGGAGTGGAGAGATAACCACTCCCTCTATCTACTATCTACTGGCATCTCTCTTTCTCTCCCTCTCTCTCTTTCTTGTTCTTTCTCTCCCTCTCTCTCTTTCTCTCTCTCTCTCTTTCTTTCTTGTTCTCTCTCGCGCTCTCTTCTCTCTTTCTTTCTTCTTTCTCTCTTTCTCTTGTTCTCTCTCATTTCTCTCTTTACTCTTATTCTTTCACTCTTATTTCTTCTCCCTCTCTCTTTTTCTAGCTCTCTTTCTCCAATTTGGGAGTTTTTCTTGTTTTATCTGGGACTGTTTATATTTCTTGACCAATTAAATTGTGGTTGACCTATTTCTACTCAGCAAATTGTTTCTATCTTTTTCAAGTTAGAGAAAGACCGTTTTTTTTCTGGAAATCTTTCATATGTTCTATTTTCGTACAAGAAATTATGAAATATAATTTGTTGATTATCTTGAGACATGTATTCCAAGTTGAAAATGCATTAAAATGGGAAAACAGATAAATTTGTTAACTGTTCCATTAAAGATGTTTTCCCAATCAAAAATGTATGTGTGAGCCTCTATTTGAAAAGCACACCACTTCGAGAAAAGTTCGTGGAGTTTTTTTCTTGATCTATTATTTGGCAATCTCCCGATTTTCCTATTTTTGTATGAAAACTACGAAAACCTAATTTTCTCCTTAAAGAAGGACGATAATGTGGATCAATCCCGTGTCAACTTTTGAACTGCAATTGAAAAATGTATTGCAGTTTAAGTTTTTTTTTGAACCGTTGCGATCGGACCACATAATCGTCCTTCTCTAAAGATGTTTTCCCATTCCAAAATGCATGTGTAAGACGGGATGCAGTCCTGCATCGGATATATAATTTGCTCTTACGTATGTATATTGCGTGAGGGCAATGGATTAATAGATAGGAAGTAAGGGGAGTGACCGGATAATCTTTGTAGTTTGAACTCCAACCATTTTGTACTTTGATCTCAAACACGCCATAAATTGATGAAACTACAAACACCATCTTTGGTAGTTTGAGTTGCTCTTACCTCTCTTCTTATTTCTCTCTCCCTCTCTCTCTATCTTCCTCTCCTTACTCAATTTTACACAATCTTCACCGATCAGAAGCTGTTCGTCATTCTCTCGCGTGAGGGCGATGGACTAATAGAGAGAAACTTTAGGGAGTGACCGAATTATCGTTGTAGTTTGATCTTGATCAAACTACAAACCCAGCGTTTTGTATCTAGTAGTGTTATAGGGTTTGTCAAACCGTTGTGGACACCGTACCATCGATTTTGTATGGGACAGGGTTTGGCGAGCGGCCAGTTCGTCTGCGTATCATTGATCTACACACTCTCTCAACGGCTGGCAGAGAATCAACGACCGCTCGCCCCGCATCGCTCAATCAATTGAACCCTCTGCTGTCTTTATGGGGAAAATGGCGACTATAGAGCTATACCCTGACTTGTGATGTGTGTGGACATCAAACCACTTATCTCTTCACTCCCTATACATGAAACTCAAATGTTCTTCCTGTTTTCTGTACTGTTTTTGTGTTGTCATACTTCAACGATGTTGTTATGAATAACAATAATAACTCAATTCATGAATAAAGTTTAATCTAGCATTTTCCACTTAAATGTCTTCGGAACGCAACCTTTTATGCAACAAAGAAAGCTGAATGGCCTTTTGGGCTAACAATTCTTTTGTTCACATTTGCTGCTTAGAGCTATGGAACATTAGAAAAAAGTCAGTATTTTTTGGTTTATGATTGTTAGTCTATCAGAAAAATGAACGTTTCGTTTTTAAACGGGAAATATGTATTCTCCTTCAAACTATGTTGTACGAGTGCATTTCTTTCTCTTCTCTCGGTGTCTGTCTCTCTCTCCCTTTCTTTACTTCCTTTCATTCTCTACTTTCTCTTTCTCTTCATCCCTATTCTCTCTCTTCTTCTTCTCTATCTATCTCTCTTTTCTCTCTCTCCCCCCTTCTCACTCCCCTCTCTCTCCATCTCCTTACTCAATTCTACTCAAATCTTCACTAATCAGAAGCCGTTCGTCATTCTTGGGAAAGCAGCTTAGAACCAGGCTAGAGGCAACTAGTATTTCATAGTCGCAGAACATTTAACATGTTTGGGATTACGGTATACCTATATTTCTGCTGTGTTGAAAATGAAACAGAGGAAATAGTACCACATACTGGAACATTGAACTCATATTTACGCTATTTATGTCATTCACGTTGTTCATATTTGTATTCATCTATATTTACATTTTATAGTGGAACATATGACATATTTTGGGTTGAGAAACCCTTATTTAAAAAAAAACCTCTAAAAGACTTATATAAAAACGTTATTTTTGTTGGTGTTTCCTGCAATTCGATGGTGTTTTTAAACACTACATTTATTCTTAATCCAGTTACTCTGATTTCTTCTAAACTGTTACACTGAACTACCTTATAGTGAGTGCCAAATTTATAAATTGCTGTCTCTTTCCGGAGTCGAACCTGCGAGCAAAAGATTTGTAGCAGGGCGCTAACCACTGCGCTGAGCACATACTGGGCAATCCCTGGAATGGAAGACATGTGTGCGTACACAGCGGAAAGTGAGATATACAGTACCCTCCCGCCATTCCGTTGGCAACGACTATATAAACAACCTCCGATAGGTCATAGATCAATTTTTGACCATTTTGCAGTTTTTACTTCCAATTTCAACATTCTATGAACGTAAGTACAATATGTGTACGACTTGCAACTTAGCCTGCAAACGTATCTCTAGAGATTTAAACTTTACCAGAGAGGCCTAGGAAAACTAGATGTTGGAGCACCCTACTTTTTCTCATTTGTAAAGTTAATTTGATTAAGTTGAGTTTAATGTGTTTTGAACTTGATGCTTATCAAATAAAAAATAGTAAGTTGAGGGCTCAAACATCTACATGCCTTCTCTGCTCAAAATTTATCTATTCAAAGCCTGTAAACCTAATTTATTCTCAAGAAGTCTGATTATATACTTTATTGGCATAATATACGCAATATAAAAATTAGTAAGACTATCGATTCTTGGAAAGTTTCATGTACCTTTAAGTGTTTGCCATTTTTGAACATCCACCAAGATGTGTAGAGTATAAGAATAGACTGATGTTCCTTGCAAGCCATTCCTGTTTAGCCTAACTACATGCTAAACACTGACAGTTCGCACTTCCTTATTTTCATTTCTTGGGAAATTGGGAAATTTCCCCCTTTTTAGTTCTTTTTCAAAGAAAACGCTCCTACTAATTTTGTATGAGACAACAGAAATAGCGTACGTTTGAAGAGACGCAGGTACGGACGAGAACAGGAGTATTTCTGAACACTTTTGACAAGAGTATTTCTTTTTTCACCCAGTATACTTCCGTATCTTATTCTACTTTTTGTTATCTTAGAAAACGTTCATAATAACTTGTTGAATTACGCTTGATTGAATGGTACCACCTACAATGACGCTTCGTCATTCTTCTTTTCAAAAACTTAATTTCTTTCAAACTGATTTTTCGATGAAATAGGTTTATAACGAAGTTTAGTCATGCATTCAATCGGAAAAAAAACAATAACATATTAATGTTCCACCTCAGCGAATATGGGACTTGATTTTTGTTGTTTAAAGAAGGACGATTAAGTGGTCCAATCTCAACGCTTCAGTCCTTTGAACTGCAATACATTTTTCGATTGCAGTTCAAAGGACCGTTGACACGAGATTGGTCCACATTATCGTCCTTCTTTAAAACGTAAATTCTCCATAGTAGATGACCACTTTTGTATTGTAGTTTGAGCTCGAAACACGCCATTATTGAGAAGGTTGAATAGCAATGGGATCAAACTACAAAAACAGCAATATAGTACAATATACATAGTATGGGACTGTTTTGGAGAGAGAAAACCCTGAATAACGAAGTTTAGTCGAGCATTCAATCGGAAAAACAATAACATATTAATGTTCCACCTCAATAATCATGAGAATCTCATTAATATTGGGCGGGTTTCCATATTTGTTGCTCAAAACCAGATTCATAGTAGTTCTACCAGGAACTTTACAAGTGTTTTGTAAGTTGCAAGTTTTTTGTATGTGATAATATAAGAGGTAATCATTTCCAACAAAAAATTAACGGTTCAAAAGTTCATATTTGTTACTTTTCTACACGGCCTATGCGCGAATGTTTGAGTTGAATTTTATAGATAGAACCGTTTTTGGGATAGTCTTTATTATATGTGACCCTGTCCCGCTGTGGTTGTACTTTGATCCCACTCTGAGTACGTATGCTAGACGATCCCGGCACCCACATCCCATCCTGCGTCTCTCGCTTTGCCTCACTATTTCTTGTCTCTTACATCCCGGCGGGATGTGAGAGCAGAGAAATGTTACATATGAGTTTTCACTAATCTGTTTTCTCGTTATTATCTCGCTGGAACTGACATTTGTACGGTATTTGAGCACCTCTGGGAAATTAAAATTTGTGATTGAAGTGAGAGTTTGATTTCGTTAAAAAGGAAAAGTTAAGATATAATAGAATATAATGAGTAAAACACAAGATGTATATGAAGTTACAATCATGTTAAAGTATTGTGTTATATATTTAAAATGAGAAATGTGTTATATTTAATTAGAAATAGAAAAACTTTCTAAAGATAAACGTGTAAATACCGCCCACACAAATGACACATTTAGAGACGTTCGAGTTTTCTTTGTAGTCTAATCGCAAAACACATAAGCAATTTTGAACCGCGGTGATCAAAGTACGAAAACCTCTCTTGCAATTTTGAAATCTTCTGTTTCTAGAAATACCGCTCACGCGTTTGATTTATTCATAGTCTGTTATAGTGGGTGTCAATTTTATTAATTTCTGTCCCTCGCCGGACTTCGAAATCAAAGACATGTGTGCGTACACAGCGGAAAGTGAGATATACAGTACCCTTCCTCCTTTCCGTTGGCGACGACTATACCGACTTCCATTTCTATTTACTCATCGATTACACAGCAGAATTTTTGAACACACTGTTATTAAACTACAAAAACTTGACCAAACAATTTTAACCTTTCACGATCAAAGTAGTTTGACCGTGAAAGGTCTATTATTGTATGTTAATATCGCCCACACATTGGAGATATTAGCTGATGACACTTTTCTTTTGGATAAGCTATGGAGAAAAGCCGATTATTAATGGAAAAGTAAGACGATGGAGAAATTTTGAGTCTTCTTTCTTTCTAGGAAAGTGTTCATATATGTACCTTTTTGTAAACTTAATTGTTATTGGAAAAGTTGTATAATATTTTTGAGATAGCTATTAAATTTCGTCATTTTAGATTTATGAGTCAATAGTTCTCTTAGTATGTGTTATTTGTGTGTAAATCATTAGTAATTCATGCATGCAAAGTTTTATTGATTAATTCAATCTTTTTCGTTTCTATGTTAGAAACTGGTACTTCTCACAAAATATACAACAAATCTGTGTTTTCGTCCAATTTTAGGCTAACCCTATCATGGTCGTAGTTTGATTTCCAAGTATAGTTCGTTTCACCAATCGATGTCCTTCTACAGTAATCCGTCAGATATTCAGTAGGATTTTTCTAATCAATGGTTCATTATTTTGGTTTCAAACTTCCAGATTTTGTAGTAGTAAACGTCCAAAATATACTACCGAAACTTAGAAAGAATCCAGAAACGCCAATATACCAAACTTTGACTTGGAAGTTTGATCAGATTACTGTAGAGGGTTATAAGTGGGTGGAACAAAACAAATTATATGCCGTTTCTCACAAATTTTGACGGAAAAGCAAATTGATGATCAAACTACAAACACGCGGAATATACACCGCATATAGGCTTGTTTTGGAAATAGCAAACCTTAAATCACTTATGGCTTAAAAAAGTAACATTTAGTTCCATATACAAATGTTTACATTCTTATTCTGTTAAAAATGTTGTTCTTCTAAACACCATTTATGCTTTCAAGGCTGTGATTCGATTAGGATGTTTTCTACACTAAGGCTAGACGCCCTCGTTCTATAAATATTCATGGAAAGGAGAAATAGTCAAATAGTCATTAGTAATCACTTTTCACATCATTTTCGACACTATTCTAAACGCCTCAGTCTCCTCTTCCTTTATTCTATCTCTGTTTTGTTTCATATTTCCCTCTTTCTCTTCATCTCTTTCTCTTCATCTCTTTCTCTCCAACAAGAACCAGACTAGACGCACTCCTTTCTATAAATATTCGGAAAAAGATAAATTGGTTCTAGCTCTAATGTATTGAAAGTATTTGTTGTAGTTTGATCTCAACTCACACCAAAAATAACGAAAACAGGATCAAACTACAAATGCCGCTGGAAAGGACAAAACACATCGCATATAGGAGTTGCCTAATTTATTATCTTTTGTCTCTTGACGGAATCGAACCTGCGAGCAAAAGATTCGTAACTGTGTGCTAACCACTGCGCTACGAGAGTACATAATCGACTGTTTTTCCAATCGAAGACATGCGTCGTGCACAGCGAAAATTGAGATGTACAGTACCCTCCCGCCTTTCCGTTGGCGACGACTATAGCAGCAACGGCAACATACACTCATTCAATAAATATTCATGTAAGGAGAAGTTGGTCAGTTATAACATTTTTTTGACGTGATTCGAGTTTTCTCCCATTCTTTCGTTTTCCTCATTCTCCTATCTCTCTGTCTTTTTTTCCGTTCTCTCTCCCTATCTCTTTCTCTTTGTTTGTCTATTCTTTAAATTTTCATGCATTTATCTCTTTTACACTTCGCTTTCAATGTCAAATGTTATGTACGTTGTAAAATGAGTTCTGGTATCATCAAAATTCATTAAACTAAGTGTATATCACCTACGTAGTCTTCTTATGATGCAATATGTTACATCCCTGGAGGTTTTTCTAGTCGTTCCAAGCACGTAAGTTGAATACAGGGCTTTCCATTCGAATATGATCTTCATGTCTTCTACATAATAAGTTAATACTGATCATCCATTTCATGTTGTAATTCTCCGCTTTTCTAATTTCCAAGTTTGATATTGATGTCTGTATAGTGAGTGCCAAATTTATAACTTTCTGTCTCTCGCCGGAATCGAACCTAAGAGCAAAAGATTCGTAACAGGGCGCTAACCATTGCGCTATTAGAGCACGTAACGGGCACGTTTCGGAATCGTGGACGTGTAAACGTACACAGCGGAAAGTGAGATGTACAGGACCCTCCGCCTTTCCGTTGGCGACGACTATATCTCTCTTCATCACACACTATTTCTTTTTTCTTACCAGCCATTTTCATTCTCATTTCTAGTTCCCAAACTTCACATTGATATCTGTGTACTGATTCTGTTTCTAGCCGACTACACAATCTTTTGCTAGTCTGACCGCCTTCTTATATATAGTGAGTGCCAAATTTATAAACTTTTGTCTCTTGCCGGAACCGAACCTGCGAGCAAACGTTTTCTAGCAAGGCGCTTACCACTGTGCTATTAGAGCACATAACCAGAAGGTTTTGGAATCAAAGACATATGTGCTTACACAGCGAAGAGTGAGATATACAGTACCCTCCTGCCGCTCCGTTGGCAACGACTATATTCCGTCGTCCAAATTTGACAATGATGCCTGCGTCTCTTTTTCTACACACTTTCTCACTTATTCTAATCACCCATCTCACGTTTTAATTTCCAAATGTCTTATTGATGTCTGCTTCTCTCTATGTCTCACACTCTCTAACCTACTCTAACCACTTATATTCAGGTACCGCCTCTCAAAATGTTACATGTGTATCTATGCATCTCTTTTCACATCCTCTCTCAAACCATCTATTTTACGGTTACATTTTCCAATTTTCACAATTGTGTCTATGTCTCTCGTCAACACACACTCTCTAACCTATTCTAACCACTAATATTTAGGTATCTCATGTCGATGTCGCGTGTGGCGAGAAGTGTGCGGCTTCTCGTCTGTCTCGGTGTCGTTGCGGGATTCTTCGTCTACAGTACCCCCGCGAATACCGTAATCCGCCAGAAAAGAAGTCCTGAACGACCGTTTTATCTGAAGTTTCTACCCACGTGTAATATGTGAGTTTTGGTATACGTACATTCGTATGATAATCTTATATTGAACACTACAAAAGAAGATAAACAACTTGCTCTACTGGGATTGAACTACAAACACTGCTCTACCGAGCTGACTGGTCTGATCTGAGTGGGTGACGATTGAGCTCAAAGGCATTACGCTACAACCTAAAACTCAAGTCTGAACATCAACAGAACGTTCAAAGTATCAAAATGAATAGTTTATGAGAATAAACTATCTTTGTGAAAGTTTGGAGAGAAACAACTCATACAGTTTTCGACAAGAGACATCCGCTCAATGTGTTCACGCTTAATCGTCACCCACTCCTGATCTAGCCAAAGCGATCACAATAACTCGATGATTCCACGTGGTTTTGTGGTTTGTGATTCCTCGCCTTAACATTTATATTGAGAAATCTTATTTCTCATAAAAAATTCTTATTCAATAATAAGAATTTTTCTCCAGAAACGTGTCCCATTCGCCGGTAGACGTGGACGACGATGGCCAGTTTCCGACGGACTTTTTCACGTTGGAAGAACGACAGCGGGGATTCGGTGAGTCTATTTCTCAGCTCTTATTATTATTATAATTTATTCCTGTATATATAAAACATAGAACAAGAAGTTTAAAAGAAGTTAGTAAAAGTTGTTAGGCTTAGGAATACGACTTGAATAATTCATAAATTATCAAACAGTCGTTGTGTTATGAAAACATTCCTGTTTATGAATTTCTGTATCTTATGATACGGAAATTCAAGTAAATGAGACAACAACCGTTCAATGAATTACGGATTATTCAAGTCGTATTCCACGTGGGTGGTCTGATCGACCGGTTTGTGAACTAGAAACTGCCGCATTTGTTTCCGTACTCCATCTGTGAGGCGATGATACAACTCTGATTTTGGTTTTACACAGCAGAAAATTAGAGAAGCATTGATATATTTCAATTGTTCCAGTCGTTTTCCACGTGTGTGGTCTGATCTACATGTTTGTTGCTCTGGCCATAGTCTGTGACGAGTTTTTCGTGCCGTCCCTGGCGGTTTTGACGGAGAAACTCGCGATTTCCGACGATGTCGCCGGAGCGACTTTCATGGCTGCTGGAGGTTAGAACTGTCAATTTCGTGGGTTTACGTTAGGGTTGTTGATATTAAACTTTGACTTACACCTCTACTTGACCTAGGAACTTATATAATAAGAATAAATAAATTGGTTATTGTTTTTGACCGATTCACCGATTTAAAAAAATCTAGATAACAGTACGGTTCAACTCAAAAACAACCCAAGTGTTCCGAAAGCATGGGTCTGTGTTGAGATCTGAGTACGTATGCTAGAAGATCCCGGCACCTTCATCCCATCCTGCGTCTCTCGCTCTGCCTCACTATTTCTCGTCTCATACATCCCGGCGGGATGTAAGAGCAGAGAAATAGCGTATGTTTGAGGAGACGCAGGATGGGATGACGGTGCGAAGATCTTCTAGCATACGTACTCTGGGACGTGTGGATTGAACGTACGACAGAACACATTTTCCATAAACTTCGATTTGCAAACTTCTTTTTCACATTTTCAGGTTCGGCACCCGAGTTCTTCACCTCAGTAATTGGCGTCTTTATCGCACAGAACAATGTGGGAATCGGCACAATTGTCGGTAGGTTTATTGATTTTTTGGTGAACGATATAAAATCGATATTACATTGAAGAGATTTCGATAGTTCTCTGGTTGCCTGCCCTATCATGTCTACCGATTTGTAAAATTACAAAAGTTCAATATTCAAAGTTAAAATCACGATAAAAAAGAATATCGATTTTTTACAGTTCGAAAAATTGCAGGAAGTGCTACTTTCAATATTCTCTGCGTACTCGCCTGTTGCACACTATTTTCGACTACGATACTCCAGTTGACGTGGTGGCCGCTGTTTAGGTGGGTTTAGTGGCTTTCCAAAGCTTTCATTCCTAGCCGACACACTACAATATGAATGCAACGATTCTATAGATTTCGCTCTTTAAAGGGGGACAGAAAGGAAAATTAATATGAAAGAGCTGCTCAAGAAAAACAGATATAAACAAATTGTAATTCAAACTAACGAACCTAATCTGCATATGGCTTACATGCCTCAGCCTGTTTTGGAGCGCGCACCGTTAAGTTTAGGTAACCCGGGGTACCTAAACTAGCTTTCCATTCTGCCCTCCTTTAAGGAAAACCTATACAACATGCACAGTATGCCCGGTATGTTCATCGGACAAAGACTAAAGTTTTTTTCTGCTTCCAGGGACGTCTCCATCTACATGTTGGCCTTGATGATGTTGGTATTCTTCTTCATGGACGAGAAGGTAGATTATTTTTTGTTTTCATAATCACAACAAACCAGAAAATTGAAGTTTTCTCTTCTTAAAACTGGTTAAAATATCCACATGAAACGTGTGAAACATTATATAGTCTGTTCCACGCACTCATAACCCTCTACAGTAATCTTCGCGAACTTCTAGATCCACGTTTCGTAGTTTGATGTTTTTGGAATGACTTCAATTTTTGCTATTGTGTTTTCTATCTATGCTACTGCAAACTATGAAAGTTTGATACCAAAATAATGATTTATGCATTAGGAAAAGCCTTCTAAATATGTGACGGATTACTGTAGAAGGACATCGATTGGTGAAACGAACTATAGTTCGATGGGCTGAACCAGTAACTAGAAACGAGTCGTAACGTGCATCAGTGAAGTACACGTACGGGTTGAATTCTGTATGCCACCGGGTTTTTAGGTAACCTAACCCATTTTTGGTAACCTATTTTTCAGGTTACCTCAGTAGGTAACCGGATGGTAACCTAAAAGAAAAACCGGTTACCTGTTTTTCTAACGGAGAATGTGGTGTTTACCGTTAGTTTTACCGGTAACCGGATTTTAGTCTTAGGTTACTTCCAGGTTACCTAATAAGGTAACCTGGAAAAAAAGGTTACCAAAAAGGCTAGGTTACCTGAAAACCCGGTTAGTTGTAGAATTGGCCCACGTACGGGAACTTTCCAGGAACCAGTCCGTGAAATATAGTGAGTGCCAAATTTAAAAATTTCTGTCTCTTGCCGGAATCGAACCTTCGAGAAACAGTTTGGTAGCAGGGCGCTAACCACTGCGCTATCAGAGCACATAACGGGCAAGCTTTTGAATCGGAGACATGTGTGCGTACACAGCGGAAAGTGAGATATCCAGTACCCACCCACCTTTCCGTTGGCGACGACTATATGGTGTGTATTGAGATCATACTACAAAAGATTTGGACACTAACTACGTATTCATAGTTTTGTTCTATTTTTGATTAAATTTCCAGATCACGTGGCCCGAGGCTCTTTCTCTGTTCGTTGTCTATCTCTTGTACATTCTCATAATGAAGTTCAACGTACAAATTGAGGTTGGTGATAAAGTCAATACGAACCTTTTTTATTATGGTAGCAAACCCAGGTCCAAGGTTTGCGCGAAACTCTGAAGTTGGAAACCGAGTTGTTTACCAAGGTTCGCCGAAAATCCAAGTTGTAAATCAAGGTTCAGACTTTTTACCGAGAAGTCGGTACACAATTGTGCACCAATCTTTGATTTCACAACTTGATATCAACTAGTGACCAATTTGGTGGGGCGAACCTTGCTAAACAACTCGGTTTTCAACTTCAGAGTACCTATGCGTACCTTTTTTTATTGAACATTACAATTTACCTGCCAATTTTCACATAGAACAAAGATTGTAAACTGTGACCAAACTAGTAGGCAACTGATTATGGTTTTGACATCAAATTACCTTTTTTTGTATTTTGCTGCTAGCATGCTAGGTAGGACATGGGCAGCGAGGTTGTGTTTTCAAAGCATAAATTTTCCGTATTTTTAAAATTATGAACTTATTTTCAGTTTTTCTTGAAAACGAAGATTCTGCGAGTGCCGATGGACGAGGAACTTTCGGAAGAAACCACACTGAGCACCACCATCACGGGGCGACAGAATGGGGTTACGGTACGTTTTCATGATTTCCAGTCTAAAGAAGAACGATTATGGGATCCAATCCCAACGCTTCAGTCCTTTAAACTGCAATACATTTTTCAATTGCAGTTTAAAGGACCGATGACACGGGATTGGTCCACATAATCGTCCTGCTTTAAAGAAGGCAATTGTGTAGACCAGACCCCTCGCTTCAGTCCTTTGAACTGCAATTCATTTTTCAATTGCAGTTTAAAGGACCGATGTCTCGAGGGGTAAACATGATCGTCCTACTTCAATAGTTATGGGTTACGGTAGATTGGTAACTCTATACACATGTTGAGGTCATTCTAATAGTTTTATGTTTGAGGTTACGGTATCTATTTTTTCCTTCAAGCAGCTTCAGAATGCTTGTTTCATGTATGTGGCCCGATTGCTGAATCTTGATCATCTTTCTTTTCCATGCAAACATTTCGAATAAAACTTTGTAAACTTCATCAAAACCAGAGTTTACAGTTTTTTCTATAATTGGGTGTGTTTCCCTATTGGTTTTTCAAGTTGACCAAGTTTAACATACCGCTTTTCCAAGCAAAGTTTTCGATGAAAACTTCAAATCAACCAAGTTTCAACACCACCATAATTCATAGAAACGTTTTTCTGTGAAAACGTGTGTCACCTTATTGACTTTCTCAAGTTGGCCAGGTTTAATACCCAACTTATCTGATTCAAAACTTTTTGTAAATAAAAATATTTACATTATATGCTTATTGACTTTTTCAAGTTGGCCAAGTTTAATGCCCCACTTTTCCAGCACACTCTCGAGTACAAAGAACCGGAAACGCCGCCGCAGAGCCTGGAGCGGAGTCAATCTTTGAGAAGGTAGGGGAAGAAAAAAGAGGGAAAGATGAGGAAATGAATAATATATAACTTTCATTGTGTTTTATGGTTCCCACCCACTTCATATCTATTTTATCCGGCGAACCACAAAAGTTGCAATTAAAAAAGGACGAATATGTGGTCCAATCGCAATGATTCAGTCCTTTAGCTAGAAATGTAGTTAGGGCTAGAAATGTAGTTAGGTAAAAGGTACCTCTGAAGAAACGGATTATTCAAACCCAGTGAAAACGATGTCTCAGTATGACATAAGCCGATCAGTTTAAACCAAAACTTGTCAAATGTGAGATTCTGAGAAATAGAGGTTTGGTGCCCTCGGTCACTTCTCTGAACCCCGGTTACTTTATGGTTACCTCTGTCGTCGATAACTTCTGACAAATGTTATCCAGTTATATAACTTTAGTTATCGATTTCTAGGAGATCTTCGATGGGTCGCCGTCAATCGATACCTATTCTCCACTCGGGTACCATGTTCCGTACGGGTATCATGCAACTCATGAACCACACTCTTGAGCAGTTGCCAGAAGGTCGGTTTGGTGTAGTGGGTTAGGTTTCGGCCTGTGGAGTTGACATAAAAAGTTCGATTCCGCCTAGAGACATTCAGGCGTGTCAGGTTTTGGAGCACTCATTTGTATCAATCGTTTGGTCGGTTCTGGCAACTCATGAACCACACTCTGGAGCAATTGCCAGAAGGTCGGTTTGGTGTAGTGGGTTAGGTTTCGGCTTCTGTAGTTGAGACGTAAAGTTCGATTCCGCCTTGAGACAGGCAGCGTATCAACGTGTGATCGGTTCATGCAATTGATGAGCTCCACTCTGGAACAGGTGCCGGAGTTTCGTTCGGTACAGTGGTTTCAGACTCTGTCTCTGGTGTTGAGCTGAAAAGTTCGATCCCGTCGCGAGACTAATCAACATTTCGCTGTGGTTTGATCTCAAAACACGCCACTATTACCCGATTTCGAAAAAGAAGCATCTACAAAAACGCGGAAAACGGTGGATAGAGGGATCAGATTCAACCACTATCGATCGCACTAGCACTAGGCTTCGATCACACGTTTTTCCACGTGAAAAAAGAACTTTTGATCTTTTCTTCTCCACGTCTCGGGGCAGAACACTTGTCCAAGTTTTCCTTAGAACTTTTGATCTTTTCTCCCCCCCCCCCCCCGGTGGCCCAAGCACATCCATCTCTTTCTCATAAATGTTCGTCGAACATGAATGGGCCAGCCGGCTGCCTTATTTATATGCTTTTCCCAGGAGATTTCCCGATAATGGGCAAATAACGGAAGTTTTCCCGCCAATGTTAGAAATGGGGGGGGGGATAAAGTACAAAGCAATGACAAAGTTTAACTGAGCTCCAATTTTCCAAAGCACACATATAGTTCCCACCATTCCTACTGAGACTCCTACAGTAATCTTACAAACTTTCCGAAGGCTGTTGTGAAGCTAGGAATGTAGTTCATGGAGAATTCTCTCGTATATTCACTCTACATGAGAAGAAGAATAAGGTTGAAAAATTCTCAACTTCTCCGATCAGAATTAAGTGAACAAAACGGCTTGGAAGTTCCGAAATCCTACTGTAGGAGTCTCAGTAGGAATGAAAAGGACTATACCGGGGACTGTCTTGCAAATCACTCTACTGCCTTTTTACATTCGAAATCGTGTTACAAACTCACTGAAGTATCGTACATGTCATAGAATAGAATAGAATAGATTTATTCGTGATTAAAAACGTGACTTCCCTTTAGTATGTGGCACTTCAAATGAGTGAATGGAGAGAAAAGTTGAGAAGAAGAGGGTAATGGTTATGGTTACCCTGTTACGCGCACATAGTATTACATGCAATTTAACAGTGCTGGACGACGGTGATTGACCAAATAGTTTGTGGGACAATAGCTATCTTGAAAGAGACGTTGTAATGGAGATATGTTCTAGAGAGTGGGCGATGATTCAGCTAAAACACTTCGGGCTTATGTCTCGTATAAAAAACTGTATGAGTGATTCTCTTTCAAATTTGACCAATAATATTTTATCCATACATAGTATCTGTTGTGAAGTATAAACTATCAGTTGAAGTTCTTACTTGAGTAATAGATAGTAGCTTAACGCATTTTAGCTGAATCGTCGCCCACCCGTGAAGAGATCATTCGGATTGGCATGTTATTGCATCCGGTGGGGGGCTCAAGTAGAAATATTTCTTATTTAGGTGAAAGTGAGGACGAAACCTCCCCGCGTTCGCCCGAGATGAAGTTGGCCATAAAAAACTGTATACATACATTTATAAACATATAATGTAAAAGCACAAATGAATGCATAAATACAAATGTAAAAAACAAATATAGATATATTTTAATACAAGTATGAGTGTATAAATAAATGAAATGAAACTCTTCTTCTAGGCGAAAGTAAGGACGAAACGAGCTCGCGTTAGTCCGAGATGAAGTTGGCAAAAAACACTGAAAAATGAATTTATAATGATGAATATAGTACCATAAATGTATAAGTATATTATTGTATGTGACTTTATATATATAAATACAAATAAGTGAATAAGTATGAATGTTGGCTGTTCAGGCGAAAGTGAGGACGAAACCTCCCCGCGTTCGCCCGAAATGAAGTTGGCCATGAAACACGCGGAACACGCCATCTCCCCGCAGAGGAGATGGTCCCAGATCGAGGAGATTGTGGGTTACTCTCTCTCTCTCTCTGACTCTCTCTCTCTCTCTCTCTCTCTCTCTCTCTCTCTCTTTTTCTGTCTCACTCTCTCCTCTGCTCTCTTACAGCACCCTCTCTTTACTTCATCTCTCCTTCCTTCTCTCTGTCTGTCTGAATGGATTACAACAAGTTCTACAATATTCTCGGAAATCAATACTTGAAGAAGATCTTCTCTCGCGCTCTCGCGCTCTCTATATCGCCTTGTCTCTCTCTGGCTCTTCTCTTTCTCTCTTCTCTCTCTCTCTCCCTTGTCTCTCTTCTCCTCTTTCTCTCTCTCTCTCTGTACTTCTCCTGAAACAACGTATATATAGTCATTAGCTTCCAGAAATCAATACTCGAAGAGGAGGAAGAACAACCTCTGTCTGTCTCTGCTTTTTTTACTCTCTCTCCCTCTCTCCCTCTCTCTGTATTTCTCTTCCAACAACTTATAAAAATCAATATTTTGTTCAGAAATCAATACTAGAAGAGGAGGAGGAGGAGCAGCCTCTGTCTGTCTCTCCCTTTTTTACTCTCTCGCGCGCTCTCTCTCTCTCCCTCTCTGTATTTCTCTTTAAACAACTTATAAAAATCAATATTTTGTTCAGAAATCAATACTAGAAGAGGAGGAGGAGGAGCAGCCTCTGTCTGTCTCTCCCTTTTTTACTCTCACGCGCGCTCTCTCTCTCCCTCTCTGTATTTCTCTTTAAACAACTTATAAAAATCAATATTTCATTCAGAAATCAATACTAGAAGAGGAGGAGGAGGAGCAGCCTCTGTCTGTCTCTCCCTTTTTTACTCTCTCTCTCTCTCCCCCTCTCGGTATTTCTCTTTAAACAACTTATAAAAATCAATATTTTGTTCAGAAATCAATACTAGAAGAGGAGGAGGAGCAGCCTCTGTCTGTCTCTCCCTTTTTTACTCTCTCGCGCGCTCTCTCTCTCCCTCTCTGTATTTCTCTTTAAACAACTTATAAAAATCAATATTCCGTTCAGAAATCAATACTAGAAGAAGAGGAGGAGCAACCCCTGGACATGTCGTGGCCCGATGAGTGGCTCAAGCGAATAACCTACGTAATGCTGGCCCCAATCCTCATTCCCATGTGGGTAACCATACCCGATGTTAGGAAGGAGGTTGGTTATTATTGTGTTTTTTATTAAAAGTTATACTTTTTCTATTCGGGAATATACTGCCCCCCCCCCCCTCCCCTCCCATTAGTATAGGCGCTCTGAGTACGTATGCTAGAAGATCCCGACACCTTCATCCCATCCTGCGTCTCTCGCTCTGCCACACTATTTCTCGTCTCTCACATCCCGGCGGGATGTAAGAGTAGAGAAATAGCGTATGATTGAGGAGACGCAGGATGGGATGAAGGTTTCGGGATCTTCTAGCATACGTACTCGGGTGTAGGTGACAACTCAAGGTATACCTCAGTTTATTTGATGCTGATGTCGTAACCACACCCCATGTCAAGAATGAGGTTGCTTATGCCAGCGGGGTTATACTTCAGCCCCCCCCCCCCCTCCAAGTTCAGGTTACTGTAGATAGGTCAATTTTTTAGGATTGTACTTTAGCAACCGCCAATAGTCTCAGTTTTCGTAAAGTCAAGAGAATGACCTATGTCATGCTGGCCCCCAGCCTTATTCCCAGAAAAAATCTATCATTGGCTATTTTACATTGAACCCAGATAAAACGAAAACACATAATATTCTGAGTTGTTGAATACTTTGAATACTTCAGGGCAGTCGCAAGTGGTACCCATTCACCTTCGTGAACTCTATACTATGGATCGCCTTCTTCTCCTATCTCATGGTCTGGTGGGCAAATACACTGGGAGAAACACTGGCACTGCCAACGGAGGTGCGTGTTCTCTCTCTCTTTCTTTCTATATCTCTCTCCTGTTTCTTTTGTTCTCTCTCTCTCTCTGTCTCTCTTTCTCTGTCTCTGGTAATAAATTGGAAGAAACACGTTACCGCTACCAGCTGAGGTGGGTGAGTTGAAAAAGACAAATAAGTTACCTTTTGTTCAACACCTAGATTGTCAGGTCGTGTTGCCTGACTCTGAAAAAAGTATGCGCGCGTTTGCCTCTTTTCGCTGTGTGTGTATAGTTCGTTTCACCAATCAATGTCCTTCTACAGTAATCTGTAAAATATTCAGAAGGCTATTTCTAATGAATAAATTATTATTTTGATCTCAAACTTTAAGAGTTTGTAGGAGTGAGGGTAGAAAACACAATAGCAAAGTTTTAAGTCATTCTAAAAACATCAAACTACCTAAAGAGAACCTGGAAGTTTGCGCGGATTACTGTAGAGGGTTATAAGTGCGTGAAACAGACTATAGTTTGATACCGCTCCTTTCGGTCGCGATTCGTGAACAATAGCGTGGATCAAGATCAAAGCACAACGATAATTCGATGAATCCTCATAGTTCTTGCTACCGCAGTTCATAGAAAAACCTCATAATTCTGTTTCAGATCATTGGTCTAACGATACTGGCGGCCGGTACCAGTATTCCCGACTTGATAACCAGGTTGGTTCCTTTTTACGTGAATAAACTGGGTTTTTTTGACTACACGGTCGGCTCTTTCCCAAATATTTATAGTTTGTAGTATAGATAGAAAAGTTATAGTTTGTGACTTACGGTGTGTTTCGATATTGAGCTACAACGATTATTTTTTCGTCCGCTACACGTGTTTAAAACGGACTGTGGTCGTATTTCGTACTCATACTGTAAGAGTCTCAGTAGAAATGAACAAGACTATATTTTCTCAATATTCTTTCTTGCAGTGTGATCGTGGCCCGAAAAGGTCTGGGTGACATGGCTGTCTCCAGTTCGGTTGGCAGCAACATCTTCGACGTCTGTGTCGGGTTGGTCAAGAATCTTTTATTGATTTGTTGCCTCATTTGATCTGCAAAACGTTTTCAGTCCTTAATGGGATTTGTGGGACTTTTTTTGAAGAGTTGATTCATTGTATTACTCCTGAGACATTATATCTCTACGGACAGAGTTTTGGAGTTTTGCCCTGAAGTATAGAGAGGTAGAGAAGCCATGTGAGGTTTGGAAGCTGGGTTGAAGGGGGGCTGCATTGAATGCCGAATTTGGCTAACGGCGTTATCCGAAAAGGCACGAGAGTCAGAGAAGTGCGCGCAATCAATACTCATTCACTCCAAATCAAGCTCTGCGTCTCTGACAGTTAGCAAAAAATTAGTGAAATTTTGAAAACAGAGCTTTGAATTGGACATTACAGTAAGAAAAGGACATCTATCTAATTGTATCAGTTCGATCTTTCACTTGAAAATTCATTGCAGCCGTTAATGGGATTTCGGTTGAAACCTGAGATTTCGTGATACACCTATCTAAACGAAATTTGGAAAAACGATGCACATTAGGGATGTCTGTGGTCCATTCTTATAGAAAATTATGTCCAAACGTAATTATGCGTGAAATCAAACGTTCCAGACTACCGTTTCCCTGGCTGATGTACTTTATAATCGAGCCACTTCGGTCCGGAGAGCCCGTGGAATCTATCTCTGTCAGCAGGTATAGTCGGAGTCATTCCCACGTCATAGTTCTCGTTACTTCTGTACCGGCCCAGACGAGAAAGTGTGTAGGTCAGAGAGACGCAGAGTGTCTTACCAATCTGCGACTTCTTTGACCTCCAAGCTCTCATTTTTGTAGCTGTTCAATCTCAGAAAATTGGCGCAAATGTCCTTGGATTCATCTGAAACCATTTCAGCAAGGGCTTGTTGTGTTCCGTTGGAATGTTGTTCATTATGCTGGTCGTTTTGGTGTTTTCAATCTTCGTTTCGAAATGGCGGTAAGTTCACTTTTTGTATTTGTTTCATCCTAATTTGGTCTCGAATAATTATGTTCTCCTTAATTTACAATACAATACAATACAAGCTTTATTTTTCTCCCGTATCACTGGGTGTTGTGTGAAGGTGTTGTTGGCGTCAAAAAGGCGCTGGGAATTTCACGCCTTTTTTGCAAAGAAACGTACTACAACGCTATGTTGTTGACTGTGTAAATTTTTTTAATTAAATTCCTCGAAGAAGTCTAGGGAGTAACCAAATTTTTTGTAGTTTGATCTCGATGCTAGCCATGATTCACGGATTTCAACCGATGAGCACCGGGGGATCAAACTACAAACACAGCTGAAATTTTTCCGGTCCCCTTATTTTCAGCATGAACAGAGCACTTATAATAATAATAATAATACTATTACTGTATTGTTATATAACTATTATAATATCATAAAGGTTATATACATCCCCATTTTCAGAATGAACAAGGCCTTCGGAGTGATAATGATCGTGTCCTATGTTGGCTTCTGCTTCTTCTCGGTCGGACTTGAAACCGATAAGTTCATGTGTCCTCTGAACCTCTGCTGACACTCCTCCTTTAAGAGGTTGAAGTTCAAACTACAAACTACATGAGATTTCAGTTTTTTAGCAAACTATGTTATGCTTAAAGAAGACTGGAAAGGAATTTCTATTTCATGTAGTAGTGCTTGATTTTGTGACCCACCAGCGAGGTGTACATTCATAGTTAAAAGTGCATTCACCTGACAAAGACGCGTAGATGAAGTGTTTTGTTTAGTTTTTAACGAGAACGTGTACTTTTGTGAAACGGTATTAAATACACAATCCAATCCGGTCTTCTTTAACGAAAATTCGTCATGTTTCATGGTAATTTGTACATTTTGTCGTCATAATCTGCACAGTTTTTTTATGTTTATTGTAGCTTGTAGTCTAGTCAATCCAAGGTCAAACCTAGTCATCAATCGATCTAGTCAGACCCTAGTCGGCACTTTATACAAACCATCTCTATATCACCAAACATTCTCACCATCGACTTATTTCTTATTAGCTTTAGTATTATAATCCAACTGGTACCTATCATTGAGTATAGTAGTTTCCAAGTGTAAGACTATACAGAATTTTGCTAGAGTTCATTTCTAAGTTTTTGTAACTTTCTTCATTCTTATACTTCTCAAGAATTTTATTCGTTGAAAGAGTCCTAACGAAGTTTTTTCACACGTTTTATTAACGCCTGCTAAAACGTCCACGTGAAAAAGTCTCTTTTAGTTTTGTTCAATGTTCACGTCTAATTGTTTCATCACATATTTTAGTTTTTCACATACACATTCATTTTGCGTGAAATAGACCATTTCAACTATCCTAACACAATTTTTTTTCTAGTTTAGTTCAATTTGAACCCGGTTTTACGAAGAATTTGACATTCATAACCCGGTGAACCCCCTTCCGCATGCGCAACACAACGGGTTTCATTATTGAAATGTGTTTCTATTTTAGCTTTATTTGGACAATAGGTCAAATTTGTTTAGTTCAAATGTATGTGGATATTACTCTTATTAAACATATGAAGTCGAACTCGTGCAATGAAGTTTTTATTATATCGATTTCATACATTTTTACTCTTTTATATTGCTTTTCATTTCCGATATTCTTCAAAACATAAATAAATGTGTTTAAACGTAAGTTGTTTAATCTTTCTAATCGAATAGTTACAAAAACATTATTTGAAATTACACCATCAATTTTTTCATCTGTTTATTTGCTAAAATAGTTAAAAGTTCAATGTAACGTGTTGTAATATTCGAAACTATAATTTGGCGCCTCTTCTAAACGCTGCCCCGATGCTAATCCGCTGACCCAGCCAACAGCGCGCACACATTTGATTTACCAATACTAGATACGGCGCAGCCAGGGACGCGCTGGTTCGAAAATCACTAATTGAATCTCTGTTTCGTCTGCATTTAACCGTGAAAATCTTTCGCCTTTTACTAAAGATTTCCGTGCAGACGAAAAATTATGAGTTTTACTCAATTTTTGGAATCCCCTCGAAAGAGCGGGATATTATTTCAATGATAATTTCTACAAAAGAATCGCGCGCAGCGCGAAGCGCTGTGCGAGATTTGTCTTTGGTCCGGCTAATGCGCGCCTCCGTTTTTTTAGTTTCCCCATAAAAAGGCCGAAATTTGCAAAACAGAAGTTGTGACAAGGGAAAATTCCCAGTTTAAGGGTTTCTACTGAATCGATTTCGTTGAAAATTGTGGAAGACATGTGATACCTACTCAAACTCTCGCGGACCAAAAAAAAATTAGGAAAAAATTGTTTTTGTCAAAGTTATAGACGTTTTCGGAGTGTGTAATCGTGATAAGGGAAAATTCCCAGTTTAAGGGTTTCTACTGAATCTATTTTGTTGAAAATTGTGGAAGACATGTGATACCTACTCAAACCCTGGCGGACCAAAAAAAATTTGCAAAAAAATTGTTTTAATCAAAGTTATAGACATTTTTCGAAAAGTGTCTGCGTCTCTCCATTCAGCACGCTCTCTCACTCTCTCTGTCCGGTCGATAACTCAAACTGTACTGTAACGTAGAGAAACAATTACCGATTTGCTTGAAAATTGAAATATGATGCCAACGTGCAATTTGTTTGAATATGAAGTATTGTAGTTCTGACGTCCTTCGGGATTCTGGAGACCAGATGACGTCATTTTTGAAAAGTGCAAAGTTGACGTCACATGTATTTTCAAATGATGGTAATATCTTAGAAAGGGTCAACTAACGGTGAAACTCAATCTAAGAGTGACGTATTCTGGGATTCTGGAGACCAGATGACGTCATTTTTGAAAAGTGCAAAGTTGACGTCAGATATATTTTCAAATGGTGAAAATATCTTAAAAATGTTATATTAACGATGAAACTTTGTCTAAATATGACGTATTCTGGAATTCAGAAGGCCAGATGACGTCAACTTTTGAAAAAATTGACGTGAAATATATTTTCAAGTGCTGAAAATATCTTGAAAATGGTATATTAACGATGAAACTTTGTCTAAATATGACGTGTTCTGGGATTCCGAAGGGCAGACGAAGTAAGTTTTTAGAACTGCAATGTTGACGTCATATTTTTTCGAATGATGGTAATTCTTGACAAGTGGTTCATTGAGAAAACAATTTTATCTGCACCGTACAGATCAAACTACATACCTACGGCATGTATACAAAAAGAGAAAAATTCATGAAAAAGTGGGGGCCCAACGACTGTGAGATTTGTCTTCTGCTGTGTGCCCCTTAGACAGCTACTCTCAAATGGAGCAGCTACTGCTACAAAAACCGAAAAATAATAATATACTCAAGTATAACTGTTCATCACAAACATACAAAAGTCGTAAAATATTTTTCAAACCTGTAAACTAGAATCTACAAATCATAGATGTTAACTCAACGTAGTCCATTGTAAATTTTCTGGTGTTGCGGACAAAGGTTTATAGTTTTTTGTCGATACTTCAACTCTAAGTGCTACGCTTGTCATATTATTCAACAGTTGTTCTCTCTTTCGCAGCTGTGATTTGTAGATTCTAGTTTACAGGTTTGAAAAATATTTTACGACTTTTGTATGTTTGTGATGAACAGTTATACTTGAGTATATTATTATTTTTCGGTTTTTGTAGCAGTAGCTGCTCCATTTGAGAGTAGCTGTCTAAGGGGCACACAGCAGAAGACAAATCTCACAGTCGTTGGGCCCCCACTTTTTCATGAATAATATTTACGTTTTAGAACTGGTTGTAATTTAACCAAACGTGTAAGCAGAAATTAGGCTTATTATGGGAGTGAGCAAACTTTTGTTTTTTTGTTCGCCTAGTTAGTTTGCAATTCCACCCTTTTGACCAAAAAGCCAAAATTTCTGACCAAAACGCAACGGCATCAACTTACAAACCCAACGGGATATGGAAACATTCATCGTATAAGCTAGTTTTGGAACCAGCGTATCCAATACATACCATATATCATACGTCTTCTTCTTTTGAAAACAAAGAAAAGCTAGTTCGCAAACCCTTCAAGCATTCCAAAAACAACAGAACAATTTACATTATTTATTCGTAAACACTGAACATTTCATTATTAATAATCACAATACCGTATCACAGTTAAACCCCTGGAAACCAATTATGTAAACTCCGTGCAATAGAAATAAATATTTTTAAATTCCGAAATTTTATCCATTTCCAAAGAAGCTGAAGCTGCTCGACATTTTGTCGTAGAGTGAACTGAGGGAAGCCGAATTCTTGGAACCTGAAAAGGAAAATTTTCAAAGGCGATGTCATTTGATGAATGATAGTTACAAAGCCTTTAACCACACGGCGTTCTCCAAAACAGCTTTAACAAATAAGGAACTCGCGTCCTCGATTTTAGACGCTCCGCAAATGATTCGCGTCAAAATAAGCGCGATCCGCAGCGAAATAGTGCTCTGACCGTGCCAAATTGCAGTGGGATACAGTGTCCCGCCACGAAAACTTTGTGGACGGAGCTCGATTTTAATCGCAAAAATTACTGTAGGCGAGAACGCCGTGACCAGTCTATTTTCATGCTGACCTACTTTCGATTTGAATTATGACACGTTTGGTTTTCGTGGTGGATATAGCTGGCCCTCTATTTATAATAATCATGAGTTATAGGATCCCTACTAGTTATAGGAGTTATGGGTTCTCTACGGTTTAACCCTATTCGATAAGCCATTCAGGTGTTGTTTTCCTAGTTTGTTTTGGCTGCTTTTCGGTCGAAAATTGTGAACGATGTCAAACGACTATTTGGCAGCTCCCTATGCAAACTACAAATACTGACCTCCAGCCTGTGGGGTGGCCAACAGTTTGTTCTTGGGGGCTTTGGCAGCCTGGATTCGTTTGGAGGCCTCCTCGACGGGCTGGAAAAGAAGGAATGAGAGAGAGAGAGAGAAAAGAGAGACGGAGAAAGAGAGGTGGAGAGACAATACTTACATTCCTGTCCAGGCGTGGGATGAGTGAAACTCGTTGCGGATGTTCCGTGCGTGGCACAATGTCCACAACCTGAAGTTGAAAGTTTTCAAAAACTCAAACACGGTTCAGTCAACTTTAGTATTGTAGTTTGGTCTTTGGTCTTGGTCACACCTGCTCACGGCACACCAAGATAGCTTCTCCACCGAATAGGGGCGGAATCAGTTAAAAATTTCGAGTTTCGGCGAAAACTCTAAAAAAAATTTAACTTTCACTATTGGAAAAGTAACAGAACTGAACCGGATACAAGTATGAAACTAGAAGAGACGACTTGCATTGAAAAAACTATGAATATACTGTTAGTCAATTGTACAGTCACGTGAAACATGTTAAACACAGCAGAACTCAGAAACGTGCACCGAAAAGTGCACGTTACCTCATTAGAATGCTAACTTTACGTGACTATTCAATTTACTTATGATACTTCGGTACATCTGCAAAACATACCTGCGAGTACGTTTTCGAGGGCTGTGAGTCCTTGTTCGGCAGTACGTCGACCAGAATGCACGAGTACAACAGCTGGAATCGATTGAATAGAATATTGATTAGATGAGTAGATCACAACCATGCAACGTACTTAATGAATTACACATTCGTGAAAATTCATGATTTCAAATCAAAATAGGCCAACTCGAACGAATTGGCGAGAAAGGAGGCCGTTTTCGCACCTTTTCTAACTATTCGGGCCACTTTACTATAGTATGGTGGTGAGTTCCTCCACATAGAATTCGTCACACCGCTGTGGACACCGTACCATCGATTTTGTGAGGGGTGGGGTTTGGCGAGGGGCCAACCAGTCTGCGTATCATTGATCTACACACTCTCTCGCCTGTTATTGGTAAGTGATAAACGACCGCCCCGCATCACTCAATCAATCACACCCTCTGCTGTCTTTACGGGGAAAATGGCAGCCATACCAACCCACCTGAGATCTCTGTGTTGCCAGTCGTATGTTGGTTGTCAGCAGGGTGGACAGAAGACTCAGATCAAACGGATCGATATGCGTCTCGATCACAGATATCGACTTCTTCAGACTGAAAGAATACGAATACCAGGCCAAATCCACAAGGAATCCGGTAATTCGTTAACCCTACCAGGTAACCTTAACCGGGTTACCTGGTTAACCCTTTTGTTAACCACTTGTTAACCCTCTTTTACAATGTGTTTTGGGGCAAATTTAGGGTTACCAAGTGGTTGACAGAAGGGTTAACCACAAGGTAACCCGGTTAATGGTTAACGGCTAGGGTTAACGAATTACCGGGTTAAATAAAGAATTCGCCCGAATACCACAACATATACAACACGAACATGGGGTCCGCTCAGGCGAGAGCGGGTGCGTTGTGCATTTAGCTGTGGACCGCTGTGTTTGAAGTTCGCTCCTGTTGATTTTCGATCAAAACTCGACAAATCAGCTGACTAAGCAGTCCAAACCACATCTCAGATGTTGTTTCCTTATAGTCAGTATTTCTCACGATCATTGTTTCCGAGTGGGTTTCCTTGTGCATTACAAACAAACCGAAGCGAAGACAATAAACATCGACTTCTGTGTGATACAATTCTAATATTGATCAACTCAATCACCTTCTAACGAGGACCATCCATAACTTATTTTACCAGTTGACAGCACAATTTGTTGTGCTTACTATTTTTTCATGAGGGAACATTGCATTCAGAAGGCGACAGTCGAACAGCAGCAGGATCCAGCTTACCAAAACTTCCAATTTAGCCCAATTTCATTCAAATCGTGGAACATTTTGTTTTCTAATCATATATACCATAACCATACTAAGCATATATATCGATTGATCAGATTAACCCACTTCGGTGAATTCTATATCTAACCGGGTTTTTAGGTAACCTAACCCTTTTTTGGTAACCTATTTTTCAGGTTACCTCGGTAGGTAACCGGTAAGTAACCTTAAATGAAAAACCGGTTACCTGTTTTTCTAACGCAAAATGTGGTTTTTACCGTTAGTTTGAACGGTAACCGGATTTTAGTTTCAGGTTACTTCCAGGTTACCTACCAAGGTAACCTGAAAAAAGGTTAGCGAAAAAAGGGTTAGGTTACCTAAAAACCCGCTTAGTTGTGGAATTGGCCGATCAACCCACTTCTCATGAGGGAACCAACCAGACATAATTTCATTTTTTCTCTCTAACTAACTTCTCATGAGGGAACATTGCATTCAGAAGGCGACAGTCGAACAGCAGCTGGATCCAGCCCCGCTGCACGGTATTGGCATGGAGGAGAGTCGCGTCGAGGATAGTTGAGAGACGGCTGGCAATCTGGAATAGAATACAATTGAAATGTAATGAATCAGATGATTAGAAGAAGCAGAAAAAATATTGAAAAGACAGCTAAGACCTCTGAAATTCATAAAAGGATAAAGGAAAAGCTCCAAATAGCATGCTTAGTCTGTTTTCATCTAGTAGAACGATCAGTTTGCGCTTTTTATTCACTAATAATAGAAAAGATAAGAGATTTATCGCCATCCTTTTGACCTACCTCTACCGTAGTCGTTTCCTCACTGCTCTCGATAGTGGATGAGCGACTGACGCGTCGCCCAGGCGTCGACATGACAATTTTAATGATTAAGTTTTGTATAATATTGCGATTGAACGGCAGCTATTTGACTTATCTCCCCCGCTAGCTAAGGATGATAGATCAATTCAATACCAGTTGTTTGACCAACCTCGACCGCCAGTCGCTTTCTAACAGGTCGCGAAAGCAGATGAGCGACCGACTCGTCGCCCAGGCGTCGACAGAGAGCGAAAAGAGCGGCGTGGAGGGGCGGCGACAGCGACATCGGAACCTCGACGAGACCCACCTCGGGGAGGTCTACCTTCTCCCATTCCTGAGAAGAATTATGGTGATAAAGGGTGAAGTAATATGAAGCATTTATCTAAGCAGATTTTTTATAACCTTACCGGTGAGCTTCTGCTCGGTTACCAGTAGGAAACAGGTTAGTACTGAAAACCGGCTACCCGGGCCCAATCGAACGCACATCCAGATTTTTAACCGTTTTAACCGGTAAATGAACAAGTAAAAATAAACAAGTTTATTCATTCATCTCCGTTGAAGATACCCTGATACTTATATAGGTTATATATCTATCAACCTTCCCTTTCCTGAGAAGAATTATCGTGTACTTTGTAGTTTGATCCCGAGTGTGTTCACTGTATGAATTCATGTATCAATTAAATTGACTGTAAAAGTGACGTAATTCCAGAGCAAGGTCAAGACAGACAACACGTTTCGTGCACACAACATAACCAATATATTCATTCGGAATCAATTCTCTTCTTTCCAAAATTCAATGACTTCCATTCTGCGTAGACGGGTGATCATAAGACTCGGCCGATTCTTTTAGATTACCAGCCGGTTACCTACACAGGTAACCTGACAAAGTTGGTAATCGAATACCGTTCGAAAACTGGTTGGATTTCACTGAAACCGTGGCTAGTGCCAGCGTCATTACCGGCTGGCCAAAATACTCGGCCGATTCTTTTAGATTACCAGCCGGTTACCTACACAGGTAACCTGACAAAGTTGGTAATCGAATACCGTTCGAAAACTGGTTGGATTTCACCGAAACCGTGGCTAGTGCCAGCGTCATTACCGGCTGGCCAAAATACTCGGCCGATTCTTTTAGATTACCAGCCGGTTACCTAACAGGTAACCTGACAAAGTTGGTAATCGAATACCGTTCGAAAACTGGTTGGATTTCACTGAAACCGTGGCTAGTGCCAGCGTCATTACCGGCTGGCCAAAATACTCGGCCGATTCTTTTAGATTACCAGCCGGTTACCTACACAGGTAACCTGACAAAGTTGGTAATCGAATACCGTTCGAAAACTGGTTGGATTTCACTGAAACCGTGGCTAGTGCCAGCGTCATTACCGGCTGGCCAAAATACTCGGCCGATTCTTTTAGATTACCAGCCGGTTACCTACACAGGTAACCTGACAAAGTTGGTAATCGAATACCGTTCGAAAACTGGTTGGATTTCACTGAAACCGTGGCTAGTGCCAGCGTCATTACCGGCTGGCCAAAATACAGGGCCGATTCTTTTAGATTACCAGCCGGTTACCTACACATGTAACCTGACAAAGTTGGTAATCGAATACCGTTCCAAAACTGGTTGGATTTCACTGAAACCGTGGCTAGTGCCAGCGTCATTACCGGCTGGCCAAAATACTCGGCCGATTCTTTTAGATTACCAGCCGGTTACCTACACAGGTAACCTGACAAAGTTGGTAATCGAATACCGTTCCAAAACTGGTTGGATTTCACTGAAACCGTGGCTAGTGCCAGCGTCATTACCGGCTGGCCAAAATACTCGGCCGATTCTTTTAGATTACCAGCCGGTTACCTACACAGGTAACCTGACAAAGTTGGTAATCGAATACCGTTCGAAAACTGGTTGGATTTCACTGAAACCGTGGCTAGTGCCAGCGTCATTACCGGCTGGCCAAAATACTCGGCCGATTCTTTTAGATTACCAGCCGGTTACCTACACAGGTAACCTGACAAAGTTGGTAATCGAATACCGTTCGAAAACTGGTTGGATTTCACTGAAACCGTGGCTAGTGCCAGCGTCATTACCGGCTGGCCAAAATACTCGGCCGATTCTTTTAGATTACCAGCCGGTTACCTACACAGGTAACCTGACAAAGTTGGTAATCGAATACCGTTCCAAAACTGGTTGGATTTCACTGAAACCGTGGCTAGTGCCAGCGTCATTACCGGCTGGCCAAAATACTCGGCCGATTCTTTTAGATTACCAGCCGGTTACCTACACAGGTAACCTGACAAAGTTGGTAATCGAATACCGTTCGAAAACTGGTTGGATTTCACTGAAACCGTGGCTAGTGCCAGCGTCATTACCGGCTGGCCAAAATACTCGGCCGATTCTTTTAGATTACCAGCCGGTTACCTACACAGGTAACCTGACAAAGTTGGTAATCGAATACCGTTCGAAAACTGGTTGGATTTCACTGAAACCGTGGCTAGTGCCAGCGTCATTACCGGCTGGCCAAAATACTCGGCCGATTCTTTTAGATTACCAGCCGGTTACCTACACAGGTAACCTGACAAAGTTGGTAATCGAATACCGTTCGAAAACTGGTTGGATTTCACTGAAACCGTGGCTAGTGCCAGCGTCATTACCGGCTGGCCAAAATACTCGGCCGATTCTTTTAGATTACCAGCCGGTTACCTACACAGGTAACCTGACAAAGTTGGTAATCGAATACCGTTCGAAAACTGGTTGGATTTCACTGAAACCGTGGCTAGTGCCAGCGTCATTACCGGCTGGCCAAAATACTCGGCCGATTCTTTTAGATTACCAGCCGGTTACCTACACAGGTAACCTGACAAAGTTGGTAATCGAATACCGTTCGAAAACTGGTTGGATTTCACTGAAACCGTGGCTAGTGCCAGCGTCATTACCGGCTGGCCAAAATACTCGGCCGATTCTTTTAGATTACCAGCCGGTTACCTACACAGGTAACCTGACAAAGTTGGTAATCGAATACCGTTCGAAAACTGGTTGGATTTCACTGAAACCGTGGCTAGTGCCAGCGTCATTACCGGCTGGCCAAAATACTCGGCCGATTCTTTTAGATTACCAGCCGGTTACCTACACAGGTAACCTGACAAAGTTGGTAATCGAATACCGTTCGAAAACTGGTTGGATTTCACTGAAACCGTGGCTAGTGCCAGCGTCATTACCGGCTGGCCATAATACTCGGCCGATTCTTTTAGATTACCAGCCGGTTACCTACACAGGTAACCTGACAAAATTGGTTATCGAATACCGGTTCGAAAACTGGTTGGATTTCACTGAAAAACATACCGTAGCTAGTGCCAGCGCCATTACCGGCTGGCCATAAGCATCGATGAAATCGCGGAGTTTCGACTCAGAGAGACAGTCGTCAGCCAGCGAGAATGAGAAACGACTGAAAACTCCGATCAAATGAAATGTGTGAACTAAAGTTGTAATAATTCAACTGTATTATAACACCTAAATTCTTATTTAGTTTGCTTCATAAATCTTGAAGAAAAATCTTGTTTTTTTTTTACATTTGTTAAAATTCATTGCAAATATCCGTTTCCTTTTCTTCTGAAGCCCATCTTTCAGATGGTTTTTCTCAAGAATCAATTCCCAAATGAACGAAATGCCTCCGCCTACGAACTCAAGATGCCACAAACAATTCTAGGATCAAACAAATTTTCCATTATTATACTCTGTACTTTTGTCTACTTAAAGTGCACTCTTGTAGACTTTAAAGAAACACAATCAAAACTTCTCATTCCAATTTCTGACAAACTTTGAAAAAAAATGGTTACCTTGAAAGCTTAGTTTTTAACCGATAAACGAGCTCTTCAAGAATACATAAGTCTCTGGTGCCATTTTCTCTCTTTCCTTCTCCTCTCCTTCCCTCTTCTCTTCCCTCCCTCTTTCGCTCTCCCTCTCTCTCTCTCCCTTTCTCTCCCCTGTACACAGGCAGGCAGGCGCCCTCTTGCGGCGCCAGGTCTAGTTTCAATGGTCCGCCCCAGTCAGTCTCTCCAGTCAAATCGATAATCGCCAAGGCCCCTATGGCCAGCCGCCGCCCGAACCATACTCCATTGCTGACAGCCGCCACATTGTAGCCGCCTATTCTAATCACTGCTGGCCACCTCTGGTCCCTTTATATATTCAACATACTGCGACAAGCAATAAACAAACAGCTGTAAACAAACTTGTCTTTCGTATTTACCGCAATTACCGTTTGCCAGGATCAACAGTTCATAGAAGCTAGAAGAAAACTTGGAGGTAAGATTGCCGTCGTGAATCAAAAGATACCGGAGAATACAATATAACTTGAGTCATCTACACTATATACTTCATCTTACATTTTAAGTGAAACATGTGTACCATTCAATTGAAGATTCTTGTAGTGCTACACTTGATTCAAACTACCTCCAGTCCTCTTTGATCAAAATATCCCGAAATACAATTCTACAAACCCTCTGAATTCAATCTATTGAGTAAACTAGCACTAACTCAAACCCCATTCGTATGTGTATTTTTTCTTAGTTTTGAGCGCTTTTTCTCATACTCCATCTGAATGCCAAACGTTTATTGCCCACTTCTCATTCTTACCGAACCATCAATTTCCGTTATGTAAAGGGCCCGATTGCGGCGGCATTCGAAAAAAATCAATGATCAGTCAGACAACAAAGCGGTCCCCTTGATCCGAATAACTTCCCAGACTTGTACCGCATGAATAACTGAATACGACTGTTTTTCATTACCAAATAGGAATAGTCTCCGAATATAAACTCCGTTCTGAAAACAAACCGACTGTCCTCTCGAAAATAAAAAAAAAAGCTCAAAAATAGTCTTTCTAACCCAAAAGCACAACTTTCGTTGAAAATGCAATCATATGTGAAAACCGTTCCATAACCTACAGGTTTATCAACTACATTGAAACTCGACCACAGCCTTCGAATTTCCGCGAAAAACGTGTTCCTAGTTTAAACTACAACTCCGCTATGATGATCACCATTACTCTCTTCTTTAGCACCCACAATATCAGCTTTCTGTTATTTTTCAACATGTACCGCCCTTCAAACCTCGACCAAAACTTCCAAGTTTCCGCGAAAAACCGTCGCTTTGTCTGAAACCAGGCCACATGTGTGTGCGAGGAAATGTAAGTGAGTTGGCCCCAAAAGGCCGCGGCGGCTGGCGCGTTTGAAAGCGATAGTTTCTACTGGCCGCACACAGCCTCGAACCACAAATCGAATTGGAGAACTATTTCAAACGTAGTAGATCGAACTCAAATGTTACCCCCTATATGGACGGAAATCGTTGCCTCGAACATGATTATAATTTAGAAACTACTTCACCATGCCCATATTTGTAGTTTGATCACGGTAATTTCGAGGTCAAAACACGCTCATCTGTCTCGTACATTGGGTTCATGTTACATGATAACAACGAGCTCCCTTTCGGGGAAATCTCGGGAAATTCTTTATTTTTCACTCCAAATTGTCAAATTTTCAAACTACCTCGACAGACATCCTTAACTTTGACTCCATAATCAAGCTAATCCGTGTCCTATATTCCAAAAACCGCGTCACTTTTCGGCGAAACCTGTGCAAATTCGGTATTTTTCACGCCAAATTGTGAAATTTGGAAGATTCACCTCAAGTCTCTTCAACCTCCATCCCACAATCAGCTAATCCGTGTCTCGTACCTTCTTTCCCTGAGGGGAATTGTATACGACAGGGCACCCGGTTGTCAGGGTTACAATGGTCATGTAATCATGTCTAGAAAGAGAGGCCCTATCTCGTTATCTCTAAGCATGCCGATAGGACCAGGGCTGTAGTGAAATTAGCGACAACAATGAAATGATTGTATAGATACCTAGATATCAGACTATGAAACCTTCAATGAACAGCCAGACATTACAAAATAGGCGTTTTACTTCCGGAATCGTTAAATTTGTGACGAATTCCAATCTGGTATAACACATTTTCGCGTCACGTTAGAGGTACACCGTCAAGAAATTACGAGCAGCATTTTTCTTCTGACGGTACCTCTGATAAGTATATTTTTTTAAAAGTTTTTTGATAGATAAATTATGTTTCGCTCGATTACAAACACCGCACGATCCGACCACTGCGCAGTTAGGCCCCCATTGGGGCCAATAGGAAAGGGGACGAGGGTGAAAGGGAACGAGGGGGGGGGGGGGGGGGGGGGGGGGGCGGGGGTGAAAGGGGACGGGTATGGCAAAGGGGACGAGGGCTGAGGCAAAGGGGACGAGGGATGAGGCAAGAAAACACTCTTAGGTATCGTAGAAAGGGGAAAAGATGAATCAATAATAAAGATACAGAACAAGGAAAGTATTATGGAGTAATCGGAAACTAAATTTGACTAGATTTCTCTCTAATTATCAATCCACCCCTCGTCCCCTTTACCTCAGCCCTCGTCCCCTTTGCCATATCCCCCGTCCCCTTTCACCCCCGTCCCCCTCTCGTCCCCTTTCACCCTCGTCCCCTTTCCTATTCACCCCCCATTGGAACAAGTTGATTTTTCCCGAAAAGTTACATCAGTGAGCTTGTTGAACCAGAAATTACCGACAATTCGTAAAAAACACGAATTCTAGACCACGATTTGGGAATTGAGTCGCGATGCTAGCAAAAAACCAAAAGAGCAAAAAACTAACTAGAATGAGCATAAAAAATATACAAAGCTCTTGGTCCGACAACTTGGTACATTTGAGAAATTTTCAGTTAGATGGACATTTTGGAGAAGTTGTTCGCGTCGAAGAATGTGAAGGAGGAGGCGTTGGACGATCAGGAAGAGCTGGCGGATGAGGTCAGCTTCACAGCCACCTTCGTACTGATCACATAATTTCCATCAGAAATGTCCGATTTTCTCCAGGTTTTGCAAACATTTGCCTGTTTTCGATTGTTTTCTTACATTCGAACTGATTTTCCATCTCAAATGTTCAGCTTTCTCTAGATTCGCAGAAAAAAACCCGTTTCTCGATGGTTTTCTGTTATTCATATGATTATTCTGGCAAAATTTAATGTTTTCAATGGTTTTTCTCGCGATATATAACTGTCCGTTTTCAGGGCGACTCCGGCAGCGATGAGGGCGAGGAAAACTCGGAGGAGCCGCCGACAAAGACGGCAAAAATGACGACAGCCGCCAAGAACAAACTGTCACGACGGTTGGTTAACTGGCCGGATAGGGTTCGCTTTTGGATGCAAGCCAATACGACTGCTTTCTCCCGCTGTGTTCTAGGTTTATTCCGTTGTTTTCAGCCAGAACTCGATTAAACTACAACGATTATTTGGTCATTGTCTATGAATACGACTTCAGATGCCGTAACCGCCCGGAGCGCGGAAAGTTCACCATTCTCGAGGGCGTCGCGGTGGCCGAACCGGACGAGGTGCTCGAGTTGGACTTCACCCCCGAACTGATACAGAAGATATTCCTCGACAGCAGAGTGGGGTACGGTTTATTTATAATATTTACCTTCCGCTATTTCCATATCATTTCGTGCAATGGCTAATGGGTTTCAACAACCAAACCGTGTTCGAAAACATTCCGCTTTTACGTAGAACCCAATCGATACCACTTGGAGGGGTTGAGAGTTCTATTTTCTCACAGTTAAACAACGTTTTCTAAGAATAATTTTGTTTTCAGAATCCAGTTTCTGGCACGCTATGGCATCATTCCCAACACGAGGGAGTGTAGGATCGAGAGTTGTCCCAAGGAACAGTTCATGAGCCTCATCAAGCACGCCAACGGATATGTGGTTAGTTAAGAGAGAGAGAAAGAGATTAGGAAGAGAGAAAGGGAGAGAAAGAGAGAAGAAAAATAAGAAATTGGGGAATGAAGAGTAGAGATGTGTAGGAAGAGAGGAAAAAGAGACAGGTAGGGAGAGAAAAAACTGAAAAGAGAGAGAGAAGATAGAATGATATTCGCTCATAAACATACTTCAGTGGCGCTGTCGATCGTGTCGAAAGAGACGTGAACGTCGCGTGATCACCAAGATCTCGGTCTACGAGGGCACCTTCCTGTTCTATTCACGAATGCCCATGAACAAGGTATGTTCCTCTATAAAGGTAACTAAGACTTTTTGGACCTAGACTTCGGTTGTAGGGTTTGCTCTTCAAAACAATCATACTTCATGTTGCACTATAGCGATCCTTGCCGTGGTATCTCTCTGAGACCAACCGCAAGAGCTGATCACAAAAGCTCACTCATGCTTATTTACACACCCTATACAGACAGTAGTCCATCTACGATTAACATAAGATTATATAATTGTAAAATAATTCAAAATGGAGTGAAAATACGACAAAATAGACAGTTATTTAACTTTCCATATCTTTTGCAGTTATTCATCTTCATGCTGATCTGGTACAGAGATCAACCCTTTTTCAATTTCATTCAGGCGGCGTAGCAATCCCCACAAAAGTTTACGAGATCACATCATGAGCTATTCGCACGAGTCTCTCATGAGATTCTATTGATTGTTATGCTACAACATTAAGAGTTCACGAGTAGCTCATGCGGCATTTCATGAGAAACTCATATGAACTTCTCATGGACGGTTTGCTACGCCGCCAGGTTCAAACCAGTCATGATGGAACTTTGCAATATCACAAATAACCTGGGCCAGCGCAGAGCGTAGGTTATAGAGCCGCTAATGTGCTGTAACGAATGAAACTTGGATCGTGAACATAAGACTAAACCCTGATCTATTCCAGTTCTTCATCTTCATGCTGATCTGGTGCGAGAACCCCGGCTACACCGCCGCCGAATACAACCGACTTCTCGGAGAGTTTCGACTGGTGGAGGAGACCATCCACAACACCGTCGGATTCATCAAGGATCACATCCAGAGCTGGTTGGTCGTAGGAATTTTGTCTTCGGTAACCTTCTATTTCGATTCCAAATCAGAAAATCAGAAGTTCAAAAAGTAAAGAACCACATTCAGAGCTTGTTTGGTCGTAGGATTTTCCGATTTTTCGTTCCCAGAATTGTCTATTTACATTTACAATAAGAAATTCGTATGGTCTTATACGTTTGCAAATGAACTTTGTATTATTACTATTCTTATTATTATTATTAACATTATTATTATCTCCTCCACAGGTGCCAGTTGCGCGCGAGTCGCGGCGCCATCGGCGGCGAGGGTCGGACCGTGGAGGTGCTGGAGACCTTCCACACCGAAGACATCTCCGCGAAACATAGGAATAGGAGGGAGCGGGTGTTCACCATGCGAATGGTCCTGGTCTGCTGGGAAACGGAGGAAATATCTATCTGTGAATTTCCCGATCGACAGGTGAGTGAGGGAGGGAGACAGACAGACAGACAGACAGAGGGAAGGGAGGGGAGAGAGATGAAAAAAGTTATATAACTAACTAAGTAATTAGAGTAAAGTAAGGTTAAGAATTTTATATTGCAGCACCGTTTCGCCTCTTATCTAGACGATGCTGCAGGTTTACCACCGGGCGAGGCATCTTCAGTAGATTCCCGGTAGTATACCCGTGAACAAAGCAACCAAAAAACGAACTACGTTTCTAACTAGGTGTAAAATTCTTTCTAGATATAAAGTAAAGTTACTTAGAAGAGGAAATAAGAAAATATATACATGAGTGTGGATTGAAGATATCTGTCGTAGGGAGTATATGCAGTGAGAATACTCTGAGAGAGAGAGAGAGAGAGAGAGATAATTTGTGAAAATGTGAAAGTTCGGAAAAAAAAGTCGGGAAACTTTTACTCCCCTTATTCCCAGTTCACGCGCGAGTTGCTCGAGAGCACCCTGTACAACAATGTGAAGGAGAAGACGACCGTAGTGATGCGAGATCTGCTCATGGAACGATTCGGAGAACTCGACGAGGTTAGAAATATTCTGATCCGGTGAAATTATCATCATGAACTTGAAAGAACAAAATACAATACAATACAAACTTATAATACAATACCAAGACTCGTTGAACCCAGAAAAGACCAAATGCGCTTGATAGTCACTCAATTCTAATTTCCAGTTAAACCAGCTGTTTGGTGGAATGTACCAGTTGAAGACGATCGCCGACGTTTGGCTGACACTAAGCGAGGAGGAAAAGGACAAGTACGTTCGGTGTTTTGAAAGTTTTAAAAAGAGTTTTTAACAAAAAGAATTTTAAAAAGTTACAAGGGCACTTTTCTGATGTGAGACAAGGGAGAATACGCACGGAATCAGAATTGGTTGCGATATAAGATTCCATTTAAAAAAAACTCTTCTTTCACTGGTTATATCGGGGGTCCTTTCGCCGTCTTTCTATTTTGAATCATTATTTTAATAACTATTGTTATTATTATTTCCAGACAGTACGTGAAGACGCTGATGGAGTCCGTGCCAGCCGGTCCCTCGGACCCATTCGCCTACGAGTACGTATTCCGACGGAGATTTCTCAAAAAACCCTTCAACCAGCTGCTGAAAGCCATTCGGGAGCTGTACACGGCACAGTAGAATTTGTATCCTTCCTCCTTCATTGAGTTCGTGAGTCACGTGTCGTGACACGTGAAATACGCCTCTTCACGTTTTGCCATTCGGCGCCTATACACGGCACAGTAGACCATTATCATCTCATCTCTAATAAGTTGGTGGGTCACGTGACGTGTAACGTGAAATACGCCTTTTCAGGTGTTGCCATTTGGCACCTATACACGGCACAGTAGACCATTATCATCTCATCACTACTAACTTGGTGGGTCACGTGACGTGTAACGTGCAATACACGCTTTCTTGTTCGGCATGACTTTCCATTTTCCACTCGCTTACAGCACTCGTATCTCTGTTTTCGTGTAATAGTCTGCAGTTATTCGGCTACCTCTTCCAGACATACAGATCGACATTTATAGACTCCGTTCATCCATTAATGATAGGAATATATTGATTTTCCCAATATTGATTTTCTCACAGATATTTTTCTTCAAACTAGTTGTCAATCGAAATCCTCATATCACGTTCACTACTCTCGACCTCGGTGTTTGCATACTCATTGTGATACTAAATCCGCCTTAAAGATGAATTTCTACTATATAGCACGTACAGAGACTCAGATTATCGATTTTTTGTTTTTTTTTCTTGGTTGCGGGTAATGTGCACCGCCAGATTGTCGACATTGTTTTGTTATCTTACATGTTGAAGGAATAAACTTGTATCGGAGGTTTGTTGAATGTGAAACATTAAAGACAACGCAATCGTCATAATTCACCTCGTTGACCTGACCCAAGGAAACAGTAACCCGGCGGCTAGATGATCTGCACATTTCTCTTACAGCCCTCTCATACTGGAACACTCTCTCACAACAATGTCTCTCTCTCTCTCTCTCTCCCTCTCTCTCTCACTCTCTCTATCTCTCTCTCTCTCTCTCTCTCTCTCTCTGAAACTGTCACCATTTACATTCCAACATAAAAGTGACAGCGAGAAGCGCGCTGGTGGATCGGTTATAATCGAATTTGGTTATTTTTCTCCGAAAACTCACCACAACGCGTCCTCGCTGGCCTCATGAAGTACCCGATTGGTTCGACTGATCCTGTCGCCGTCTTTGTTCAGTGCCTGACAGACGGTTGTCGGGTCACAATGGATGAGGGCCAGACATAGCCGGCACCTAGCCAGACAGACTTCAGCCTCGCAGCTGGTACAGTTTCGGGCAGCCAGTCTGCAAAATATCAGATTGCTGATTAAAAAGAAGGAGCGATGACAGAAAAAGGCAAAGCTGGTTACGTTCTGATGTCCATGTGTGATAGTTGAACAATTTATAACAAAACCCCTTTTTGGTTTCGTCTTTCGTCACAAACAAAGCTATTTCCAGAAGAAGTCATTGCCCTATTCGCGTATCAAGATCAGACTACACCGAAGATTTAGGCATTCCCTATATAGTTTCTAGAAGCTTCTCGACACAAAAAAACATGGTATGTGGTGCGTCACCTGCCAATAGCTTCGGCCACCGCCTCCGCCAGCGTCTCTCTAATAGCCTCCAACTGGAGACTGGACCTCCACGCCGGTCTTTTTCGGTTAGCTTTGCGAAAGGGGTTCAATTTTCGAAAACTCATCAACCGACCGCGCTACGAGCACCGTGTCTACCACAAACACGCCTTTTGAAACCAAAAAACATAGTTTTCAATGTATTATAACAGTTTGTAACCAATTTTAAGTCTATCTAACCTCCCAATAGCTTCGGCCACCGCCTCTGCCAGCGTCTCCCTAATTGCTTCCAACTGGACCTCCATGCCGGCCTTCTCGTAGCGAAGGCAACAGTCGCGGATCTGGTGCACGCGTTGGTAGAAGGAGAAGATGCAACTGGAAAAGGGAGGTTGCACACAACACAGTAAAGTTGTCCGAATAGTCAGAAAAAATCTGAAACGGACTACTTTTTAGCCGAAAAGAAGACAAACGGTCTACTTTTGATGAAAAATTCTTAATTTTCACGTGTTTACATCTGAAAACGGCCTACTTTTTGTAGCTTAGTCGGACCTTACTGGGGTGTGGAGGTTGAATTTACTTAGGTAGGGACGGAGGGAGAGAGAGAAACAGACAGACAGACAGACAGATAGATAGATAATAGAGAGAACGTAATATTTTTGTACACTGTTTGAGAATTGCAGTATTATTTGCATTCAACGCATACGTTTTTGTCAGTTATCGGTTATCCGAGTAAAGAGCGCAAACAAGAGTTTCTGGCCACATTTTGTCATTCAATAGGGCAACGTCCCCTCCCCTCATTGCACGTGATACAAACGTTATAAGAACGTGATCTGAGAAAAGATGTTGAGGGGGGGGGAAGAAAAGAGAGAGAGAGAAAGAAAGAAAGAGAGAGAGAGAGAGTGATAGAGAGAGCGACGTACTTCCTGAGTTCTCCGGCTATTCCCACCCCCAGAAGGGAGTCGAACTGTCCGGCCCGCTTCTCGAACATTGGATGGGGGGCCGTGGAGATGGTAGGAAGACGATCCACCACATCTGTCTCCAGTTGGGAGACGTCGCGCACGATCAACGCCTGAAAGTAATCAATCGATATTTACAGATAATCAATCACTAATATTACGAACAACCACGTTTTCTAACCTTCAATGACCTCTGGAAATCATCTCTGGCTTCCGCTCTCTTCTTTGGAAGAGTCACGATCAAACCTGCCGGATGGAGAATCAATCCATAATAATATTGAAAATTGCCGCAACCCCGAACACGGGCCGCACAGAACAGAGACTTGAAAACGAGTATAGATTTGGGTTGCATTTCATGTTGGAAATGCATGAAATGAAGTGCATGCAAATTTCGTTGAAGAACGTACACTATTGCAAGCTAGAAAAGTTGCGGCTGTCATTTAGAATCGCACAATTCTGGAACCTTGAAAATTACACCACCTACCTTGAACTTGTCGATGACCACATTCTTGAACAGTTTCTGATACAGTGACGAGTTGGTGCTGATGCGGGGCCAGTTCTGGAAACAGTTGGACCTTAGACATGATGAACGGCACAAGCTAATTCAGAAAATGTGTCATTTTCTCACAGAACCTGGCCATACTGTATATGTACTCAAGGAGGGAAATAGCAAAGGGGACGAGGGGTAAAGGTGACGAAGGATATATATATATATATCGGTTCTGCGGCTCACATTGCTAACTAAAACTGTTTATATGGTACTAATAGTGATTGTAGTCACCTCAGTACTGATAATTATGGTTTTACCTATAATTATTTTGTCTAGCCTCGTCCCCTTTACCACTCGTCCCCCGGTCGTCCCCTTTACCCCTTTGCTATTGGCCACTCAAGAGCACACTCCAAAAGCGAAATTCAATGTTTTCATTTACAACCTCTACCAGTCACTGTTTCCCACGTCTCAATACGGGCCTCTCAGAATGATGCGAAATGAAAGAACAAAAATGAAATACGAAAAACATTAGCTTCAAACAGACCTCCCTCAGGATTCCACTGAGTGCGTGTAGAAATTCGATGACGTCATCGGCCTTCTCGTAGAAATCACAGATGGTCAACACGGACGGGTGGGCCAGGGCACACACTCTGAAACATAATACATAACTACTATACTTTGTCACGTGAACTGAGTTTGCTGTGGTTGCTGAACAATTCACTAAACTGGCCCATCTTCTGCGAAACCCCGGCCAACTTGAAAAATTTCTGCTGCTCAATGATTAGATTGAACGTACTTCATTCGAAAAACCTTACTGCTATCACATTTTTTGTAGTTTGGTGCAATCTGCTACAGAACTACAAACTCACTGATCAATCCACATGTTGCACTTGTCGTTGATTCTTTGAGTCAGGAGTTGGCCGTGTTTTCGCTCCCGCTGCACCCTGAAATAATATCAACATGGCTTTTGCTTTTCTTCTACAAATTACTGAAGTAGCCCGATATCAACAGTTAGTTGAACTTGTTTATACGAGCAACGTGGTTTTGTATAATATATTCAACTTCCTAGTTTTTCTTATAATTCATTTATTACATGAGAACACCACCGACTCTACTGGCCGAGGTTCGATTCTTTGACGCGAAATCGAAATTGCGTTAAAGAAGGACGACCATGTGGTCCAATCCCAACGCTTCAGTCCTTTAAACTGCAATACATCAATTGCAGTTTAAAGGAACAACGCCACGGGATCGGTCCACATAATGGTCCAGCTTTAAAATGCGTGAAACATTATGAATTCGAATCAAACAAGATCAAATTCAATGACACGGGATTGGTCCACATAATCGTCGTACTGTAACAGCTGGCAGCAAACGTCACCAAATTCGCACACAACATCATTTACCAACTCTAGACAAGATTTAGCATAAACGGGGAATAACCCTCGCCCTTTCAGCGAAGAACTAAGAATTCAGAGTGTGACTGATTTGCGGGCCAATAGCAAAGGGGTAAAAGGGACGACCGGGGGACGAGAAGTAAAGAGGGGACGAGGCTTGACAAAATAATTAGGGTTAAAATCATAATTATCAGTAATGAGGGGACCACAATCACTAGTAGTACCATTTAAACGGTTTTAGTTAGCAATGTGAGCCGCAGAACCAAGATATATCTCGTTTTAGAAGATATATTTGACACACCCTCGTCCCCTTTACCCCTCGTCCCCCGGTCGTCCCCTTTACCCCTCGTCCCCCGGTCGTCCCCTTTACCCCTCGTCCCCTTTGATATTTCCCTGATTTGCGAGGTAATAATCAGTCACATTATAATCTTTTTTCTAATTTACTTTGCCGAAACAAACAAAAACTCAAATATTCATTTCACTACCATCGAAAAACCCACTTGTTGACTCTTTCAATTTCCTCTGACATCATTTTCGAGAAGGAGAACGCCTGGTCGCCGATCAGGTTGTCGATCAAACCTGTAACAATCAGGTTGAGGGGAAAAGAGACAACAATTAAGCGAAAGAGTGTGAAGGTCAGAGAGACGCAGACAGTCACAGAATGTTTGTGCTCTCGCCAACCTTCATGATCTCTCGCTGTTGTAATTTTTTCACAGCAAAAGATGGCGTCCATACTACCTCTTCAATTGAGACCTCGTAGTATGAAAGCAGATCGGCAAAAAAACATTTTCGTTCACATTTCGTCTTCCTTCATATTTTTTATAACTTTATAGCAAACACCGCCAAACACCAGTGAGCTCTGACTAAGCGATAGAAAATAGTCCGTTTTCAGATGTGAACACGTGAAAATATATCTGTTCGGTAAAAAAATGGTCCGTTTTTCGAATTTTTCTGACTATTCGGTGTATGAACATCGCCCAATTTGACTGAAAAAGCCCATTTTCCCAAAACATGCCCGTACCTGGCCTGTAGCCGGCCACCCCGGTCGCCTGCAGCACCCGCAGCAGTCCGCCCTGCGCGAACAACTCGTCCACCACCGCCAACGTGGCCTTCAACTCGCCCACAATCGAGAGGAGGGAGCTCGACTCGTCCACCTGGTTGCCGATGTACATCTGGAATGGTCGGGCGGGATATACTCATTTCAAGATTGTAGAAAGCAAAGAAATCGCTCATCATCATCCCAGAAATAGGAAAATATAGGACAGAATAAAACAGGTTCTTAGTGGTTATTGGGAGAGCGTGGAGTTCCAACACTTCTTATTAACGATTATTCGACTAGGAAGAAATGATTACATGATTACATCTGTCAATAGCTTAGCGTTCGGCTTTCGCTACATACCGGGTTCGATATTCCCCGCGGTATTCATACGCTGGATCGTATGAGCTGCTATGGTGATAAAACTCGAGCTTTTGATCAAATTTATTCAGGCTGAATGCTTTAAAACAATGGCAGGTGAAAAGACCAGAATCGTAGTTTCAAGATCAAACTACAACTCAGATATGGTAAAAAAGATAGATACAATTCAGGTACATCAAACTACAAACTACAACATCTGTTTACTACGGCCGAGTGGTCGACTGGTTGTGTGCGCGCTAGCACTCCAAACACCATGGTTCGATCCCACTCGGCGCGGTATCTTCATGGCGGACCGCATAAGCTGGTAATAAAGCTCACCCATGCCTAGTTTCTCTTCTACGGACCCACCCCTCTACGGATACTACAATGTGATCATTGTCTTGGTTGTATTAAAATGAATAAAATAACACACGGCTGAAATAATTGCCGCAAAAGATTATTATTATTATTACGCACCTTCCTAGCCTCCAGGTACACGTCCAACAGCTGATCCACGTCACAGTCTCGCAGCATGGCCAACGCGGTCAGCTGATTGGCAGCCCAGTCCGGTTGCGACAACTCGCCTGAAACATGTACAGAATAAATACACTTTACAATCTTTAACTTACAGCTTAATTCAATTCAGGCCCAGTCCGATCGGGTGAACTCGCCTGAAACATTTACACTATATACGTATACCAAAAGTAAACTTAGTGTACGAAAAATAGATACCAAAACGAAAGATTGATTACAAAACGAGGCAATCTACAAGTAGCCGAGTTTTTAGAAAACCAAATCATTTTGGTAGCCTGTTTTTCAGTTTCTGACCGTTCAGGCTTTGTAAGCATTGTTCTCAGTCACAACGAGGAAATTGAAGATTTTGTGCGAAATTAGGCAAATCTTCCTGTTTTCGGCATAAAAAATAGGCCGTTTTCCCATAATTTCTGGCTATTCAGACAACTTCACTAGGGTATGTTCTGCGTACTCACCCAACTCCGCTTCGAGATCCGCCAGGAGAGTGCGCCGCGTGCGCACCAGACGCGCTGTCAGGCCCGTCACAACGGTGTGCATCTGAAACACGAGTTTACCTTCTTATTTATAATTACTAACTAATAATCTTACGATGTTCCATGTCGAAAACTTCGACCAATAGTTCTTTTCCACTCTCGGCACAAAAGACAAGTTTGTAGCGTGCCTACATTTTCCTGAACAGTTTCAGATTCTTATCATAAGTGCCTATCCTCAGTTGAAAAATTCGACTGAATACTGTATACCGTGAATGTCAATTTTTCCACAGATAAGCTTGCGAAAGCAGTCATTAGAAATATGGATGGTATACTGTAGAGGTCTACGTATAAGTGAAACTGGGTACATAAAACCAACTAACCGCGGCGGTAGTGTGCTCGGAAGACAGTTCCTTGTGCAGATTCTCGGCCAGCAGAAGGGCGAACACGTCACTCACCGCATCTCCGTCGTCCTCGCCTGAAAATCGACATTGGTCAGTAAAACTAGCTCGTCTTCGCTCGAAACTGAATAACAATCGATGACAACTGGCACAAGTTAAATCACGATTCAACAAAAAAGGAATATGTGTTCACAAGCTGTGCTCTTCCCCTCCTCCAAGAAGTTTCTCGCATGTCACTGGATCAATGACAACAGACCATTTGATAGTCCACCATGAAGACTTCTATGAAGGAAAGATACCAAGACCTTACAAGAAACTGCTGCTACAAAGATCTGTGACATGTATGATGAACAAAGCTCGTTTTATTTATTTTATTTATTTATTTATTCACGCCGCCTCGTAACGAAGCGACGCGAATAAATAAATGAAAAAAAATGAAAATCAACAAAAATCATTGATACCTGTATCAGTGTATCAGCTACACACATTTACGCTAAACAAAACACACCCGCAAAAGGTTAACCAAGTGCTGAAAGTTGAAAATACTACCGAAAGAAGCAAAGAACAAACAGCTGATTCACTTCCGGGACAGAGGAGAACTTTTGTGTGATGCACAATTTTCTTGGCTCTAAACATAGAAAATAGACGTATGCCTACCGATCAGCGGCAGGAGTCTATGCAGGGCTATGAACCGTTGGATTGTCACCTGTTGGCCACGGGGTGCTGGTCTGGAAAACGACTAACATAAGCACTCAACTGTGAACTTTGACCGATTTGCATGCTCACCGGAGCAAACTACGGCAAACGACTCATTTTACTCACGCGTTTCTTACTATTGTCCAACTTCACGGTTGTATGATTCCGTTGCGGAACTTGGATCCCATTCAAAAAAAAACAATGGTGCTAACCTGCTTGCAACCTTCAAAATCATATGAAACTGCTGATAGAACTTAGAGTCAATATTTGAAGACGTTCTCGACCCTACCTTGTGTCCACTCCGCCTTGAGTGGCTCTGGCATGGCCCACCAATTCGGCCAGTTTCTCGGCCAATTGGCGCACGTGGCGAACCTGAATTGGCATTGTTGAAGACAACACCGAGTCATGGCCAGATGCCACTTGAACACTTTGTGGAAAGCAACCAGAATGATGTGCGCGAGACAATTTCATAAAACTGCACGTAAATTGTGAACTAGAAAAAGTCATACCTTCATCATTTATTACCAACCCAAAACTTCTACACGTATACATAAAACTACTACACGTATACATATATACAGACAGAAAAATTTCATAGAAATATAAAGTCTAACTCTGCATGAACCTCAAAATCTAGATTCAGAATCGACTCATCAACCTACTTGCCACCTACAACATGAAACTCACGTGCGAAAGAGAAAATTCCCCGGAACATACCTCCGTGGAAGCCTCGAGGACGTCTCTGTACCGTCTGCCGACCATGTCGCGTAGCTCCTCCTTCTTGCCTTCCATCTCTGTTCTGAACATCCAGGAATGAGTTAAAGAAGGACGATTATGTGGTCCAATCGCAACGTTTCAGTCCTTTAGACTGCAGTACATTTTTCAATTGCAGTTTAAAGGACCGTTGACACGAGATTGGTCCACATAATCGTCTTTCTTTAACACTTGGTTTCAACCGTAAAGGTTTATATTTGCACTTATTAGAGGTTTCATTTTATAGTGTGATCTCGTTCTCTCTAAGGTTCCATCGGGTAATACGTATGTTCATCTTGCGTTGTGTGTAATGTGGTGGTGGGTAACTAGTTCCTGCCCAAGCTCCTATGAAAGGAATTGGGGCGGGAGCGGGTTAGTTACCATCACAATCTCGTTCCGAGCTAAACACGAGCGGATAACCCCAATAATTCAGAGGATAGGATAACACTCCCTGAAACACATGCAGGAGGCACGCGTTCACACTTCTCCATCTGATTTCTATTGTTATTTTCTAAACAGCTCCGGTTTTAAACCAGTTTTGTGAGTAGATAGATGCCTGTATAGGAGTTGTGACAGCCAATAGAAAACCAGAAATTGGATACTTTAACATAAAAACAAACACAAACTTTCCAAAGTACCACTCACTGTAAATTTCCTTGAATATTCTGCAACTGTTCTACAGTCAAATCCTTCATTAGGCGTTCCACATCCATCTTGCCTAACCAAATACAACCATTTAAACTTTTCATTTTCAAAAAAGTATCAAAAAAACCATGCACCACTTTCAAACTAGTTTTAGAGAGTAATTTTAGAGTTTAAAAACGATATAGCAGTTTTAAACTAGTCTTGCAGAGTAATTCTAGAGTGACCTGCACATGCAACCAGGTTGCATGCAACCAAAATGCAACCGGGTTGCATGTGTAAACAAAATTAGGTTGCTTTCCAAATGCAACCGGGTTGCTTTTGGTTGCTTTCCAAATGCAACCGGGTTGCTTTTGGTTGCTTTTCAAATGCAACCAAACACTCAATTTTTTGACATTTTCCGGTTTTTAATGCAATTTGGTTGCATTTTAAAAGCAACCGAAAGCAACCCGGTTGCATTTGGAAAGCAACCAAACTGTCTTTACACATGCAACCTGGTTGCATTTTGGTTGCATGCAACCCGGTTGCATGTGTAATTGGCCTAACAAACAATATCTCACTCTCAAACTAGTGTTAGAAAAACAACTATTCTTGTAAGTTAGTGAAGAGTTTTGTGTAATTGTTACACTTCAACACATATATTTAACCCCCATTGAAGTAAACTAGAGGTTTACAAACCCCGTTTCACAAACAAAAAAAACACAATTATGCAAAAATTCATTGGCGAAAACCATATCAAAACAACAAGCAAGATCCCATAATCAAATAACCGTTGCATACTCGAAACGAAGAAAATAAATTAGCACAGGGTATAACATCGAAGAATTGTCTCTAGTGTCCAGCCTCGCCCGCCTTGCCAGCCACCTGCAAATACGCGACCGATCATTGACACGTTGCATTCGGCGCCCGGTTAGCTCAGTCGGTAGAGCACCAGACTCTTAATCTGGCTGTCGCGGGTTCGAGCCCCGCATCGGGCTTCAATTTTTGTTTTTCGGGAAAAGAAATGTCAGTAATATAAAATGGAATTCCCTTTTCAAAATAAATACTTTCTATAATATTTTTTTGAGTAAAGTTTATTTGTACGATTTTTACCCATTTTTAGATGAAAAAATAGCTTACCCTCTTGAAATCAGCCATATTCATGGCATTGACCGGGGTTCCGTAGAATTTTAAATCCTGAACCTCGGTGACCTGAAATTATTAGTTTTATTTCATACATAGAAAACAAACAAACAAAAACAGAAGTAATTGAATAAGAAATAGGAATCAAATCACACCTTCACACAAAAATGGAAAAATAACCAACTTGCTGACTTCACTATGCTATGGTTTCATATTTTGCATGTTTTACACTTTTCAAAAACTCTGATAAATTTACCACTATTGAAAAGCGAACCAGAACCCACCTCTCCATCTCCTTGGTTGTTCTCGAAGAAGAGGGTCACGTTGCGCACGTTTTGGAATTTCACATACTTCAGGGGCTGGATTTCGCCGGTCTCTGCAAATAGACAAGTTATCAACAGTTCTCAAACACACACATTTTCCTAACTACTGTGCAAATTGGGAATTTGTGAATTGGTCGCTAACAGAAGTAGGCATCGCTGTGAATACTAAAATAACCTCATTTCCCACAAAATAACCAAACAAACAGCCCAGTGTTTAGCCTATTTCCTTGATTCTGCACCACATTTTCCGGTCGCCCATCTATTAAGCCCAACTGTTCATTGACTTCCACTGTTGTGAGTCGATTTTCAAAAAAATCGAATAAGAACCAAGAAAATTCACAACTCATCCAACCGCGCGTCTGTTAAGTACTGCACTGGCCTTCTACCGCAAAACAACCTCATTTCACTCCATAAAACCGAACAAACTGCCCAATTTTTCACTCAATATCTCATTTGTACGTCGATTTCCGAAAAAGATGGATTAAGAACTAAGAAACTTTGCCACTCACCAGACTGGGCGTCCTTTCCGTACTCGAGAATCTGAATTGGCTCGATGCCGAGGGCGTCGTCGAAGTCGAGCGTCTTCGGCAGATTGGCGAACACACGCACATTCTTCGGCGCCAGAGATCCGGATCCCTGAATAAGAGTCAATTTTCATAAACAACCAAATAAAAACTTTACTATATCTTGAGAGAACTTGGTCTTCTCTGAAAAAGCAAACATTTGAACCTCACTAGGGTGGCCATCCTGTGAACAGAAGCCCGTTTTTCGTTTTATATTAGGGAAAATTTATGGTTTTGCATCAATAAAGCAGCAAATGTTCCCGAAATCGATAAATCGATAAAAATCGTGATAAAAGAGCCCGTTTTTTAAACTTTTCTAACCTATCCGGACGACTTGATTGTAGTCTGCTTCGTTCAGTAATTGAACTGTGAACGAGTTCAAAGTTCAAAGGTCACCCAGAACCACCTAAAAATTTCTGTAACCGGCCACCAACCTTGACCCCCAGGGAGTGCAGCTTCACCGGCTGCATGAAGGGAATGGTGATGATCATCTGCTCATCGCAGTCCGAACGAAGCACACCGGCGCCTACAAAAATGCAACATTGTTACAAAAACACATAAGTAATATATACACAGCAGAAATTAAGACACACCGTTTCATCCTGTTCCTGTCGTTACAATGGCGAAGACTACATCCAAAACTTACGTTCCACCCCAAACCATGTAGATCAAAGTAGTACACCGGGAAAAACCCAGCTCTCATATAGTCGCCATTTTCCCCATAGAGACAGCAGGTTGCATTAATTGAGCGATGCGGGGCGAGCGGTTGCTGATTACTTGCCAGCAGAGCAGATGAGAGAGTGTGTAGATCAATGATACGCAGACGAACTGGCCGCTCACCAAGCCCCGTCCCATACAAAATCGATGGTACGGTATCCACAATGGCTTGACAAATCCTATACACACAGCACGATTCATATCGCGGAGCTTAGCACAATGAATGCTCAGAGAGAACAACTACAGTACTACAGTAATCGCGCAGCACTTGAAGACTATGTCAACTAATGCTGTCAATCAACCGCTTTTTCACGTTTTCACGTGACTGTACTACTAATATATTCACCACTGACACACACCTTCCAAAAATGGCCGGATTGGGGTGTCGTCACAGCCATTGAGACACTCGACCTGCTTCAACTCCATCAGACCACCTAGCTCCATCTGGCCGGGAATCTGGAAAGGGATTGATATAGTTAGAGAGGCAGAGAGAGAGGAAGAGAGAGAGAGAGAGAGAGAGGGGGGGAGAGAGAGAGAGAGAGAGAGAGAGAGAGAGAGAGAGAGAGAGAGAGAGAGAGAGAGAGAGAGAGAGAGAGAGAGAGAGGGAAGTGCGAGAAATAACCTGCTACACAATGACACTTTCTCCCGTTCACACGCTCACGGTGGGCATGAAGTTCGCCAACATGTAATTCTCATTTTCTCCGATATTTTAGTCTTGTCTAACCATTTCTGTAGCTTGCAGACATCATATTGATGTGATTCCGCCCATACTAAACATATCGTGGTTCCTTAGGAGACATAAATACAAAAAAAATCTGATAAATATCCGGGAAACTTGGAAAATTTTACAAAAATTGACGTACTGTTAATCTAAAAACAGGTTTCACTCTAGAGAACAATATACCAGCAATTTTTGTGGAATGTTGAATTTGATACCGGAAGCTGACCTCGCTCTTTCCGCCTCCAGAAGCCTTCGACCACTTGACGCACATGGCCTCCAGACCGTCGGGGTTTCCACCGCGCATCGTGTCCATTTTTTGGCTGCAAAATAATCAATTAATCGATACTGTTTCGACGAGTCAACACAACCGACTGTATTACCACATTTCATGTAATTCTATAACCGTGAAAGCTTCTTTTCGAAATACCTCTGTCGTAGACAGGATACTTTTAAGATCTTCTTCAAGACAAGAACCACAACATCTTTCCATTTTCAGCATTTGGGTTCGCACGTTTATATTGCATGAACAACCGAAACGATTATTGACTTTTTTTCGAAAAAAAAAAGCAAACTAACCCATTTACGAATACGATGAAAGTGGGCATAGCGGAGACACCATTGGATGCAGCCGAATCTGCAAAATACAAAGTAAATATAATTTAGAAGAAGAAAAAAAGCGAGACAGAGCATGTGTAGATAAGAGAACTGTCTCAGTCTCATCGATTTTATGGGGTAGGAGTAGTGCGTTCTCCAATGTATTCTGACTATTCGACTAATCTTACTGGATTATGAGCAGACTTTGGAAAGTCGCAACAAAAACAGTCAAATTTCCTCAATAATAGAAACAAGGAGTATTTTTGGTTATTAGGACAGATTCGTGGTGAATACAGGCACAGGGTGTGAAGCCGAAAACCAACTCACCTTCACACTTGTCCACATCCACCTTGAGGAAGGTCATGGTTGAGCCGTAGATGACGGAGAGGGACTCGAACTTGGGGGCGATCATTTTGCAGGGACCACACCTGGAAATAAACACAATGTTATTCAATAATTAAACTAGACACAACAATAGCTTTTCTTCTCTCGAACAAGGACCAACTCCCCCAACATCGAGTTCAACTGATGCATTTCACCAGAAACTAAAACCCTCAAAATCACAATTCATTTTCCAAATGCAACCAAAAGCAACCAAATTGCAGTAAACACAGGAAAATGTCCAAAAATTGAGTGTTTGGTTGCATTTGAAAAGCAACCAAAAGCAACCAGGTTGCATTTGGAAAGCAACAACCAAACTGTCTATACACATGCAACCCGGTTGCATTTTGGTTGCATGTGTAAACCGCCGATGCAGTCATGTCCGAGATAACTTTGAAAACGTTACACCCACCCGAGTCCTCTGAGGTTCCAGGTTCTAAGGTCCAGTGTTTAAAGTAGGACGATTATGTGGACCAATCTCGTGTCAACGGTCCTTTGAACTGCAATTGAAAAATGTATTGCAGTTTAAAGGACTGAAGCGTTGCGATTGGACCACTTAATCGTCCTTCTTCAAAACGGTGTGTGATGTTTTTGTGAAAACACCTACTTTCTGATAACAACAATTATTCCACTAACCAACTAGCGGTGAAGTCGACAATAACCGGCTTGGCGCCGGCCACACTCATGGCGCGGCGGAAGTCGTCGTCGTTCACGCACTCGTGCACTGGCATGTTGCTGGCTAGTCTGAAAGTACGCCAACTAAAGAAGGACAATAATGTGGACCAATCCCGACGCATCGATCTTTCAAACTGCAATTGAGAAATGTATTGCTGTTTAAAAGACCGATGCGATTGGAGTTGCGATTGGTCTACATAATCATCCTTCTTTAAATAGGTTTATAAACGAGGTTGCAAACACGCAAGGAAACAGTTGAACGTTAAATACGAAAAGGAAACAGAATAATTCGAAAGTACCGAGCGATGTATTCGGAAATATGGCAAGAGTTTTGTACCGAGCGATGTATTCGGAAATATGGCAAGAGTTTTGTACCGAGCGATGTATTCGGAAATATGGCAAGAGTTTTGTACCGAGCGATGTATTCGGAAATATGGCAAGAGTTTTGTACCGAGCGATGTATTCGGAAATATGGCAAGAGTTTTGTACCGAGCGATGTATTCGGAAATATGGCAAGAGTTTTGTACCGAGCGATGTATTCGGAAATATGGCAAGAGTTTTGTACCGAGCGATGTATTCGGAAATATGGCAAGAGTTTTGTACCGAGCGATGTATTCGGAAATATGGCAAGAGTTTTGTACCGAGCGATGTATTCGGAAATATGGCAAGAGTTTTGTACCGAGCGATGTATTCGGAAATATGGCAAGAGTTTTGTACCGAGCGATGTATTCGGAAATATGGCAAGAGTTTTGTACCGAGCGATGTATTCGGAAATATGGCAAGAGTTTTGTACCGAGCGATGTATTCGGAAATATGGCAATTTGTCAACGTAACTCAGAACGTAAACGCTAACTAAGCCAACAGATACGCGCGTCCTGTATTACTATACAATAATGTGAAATGTATCCTCTATTCTATTATTTCTGAGAGCACCTAGCACTGCAACGCTCTGGGTAGTAAGAATTAACGAAAAAAAATCGCAGAACGAAGTTTTGGCATACTGATCAACATAGACCACAGCTCGCCGGACCGCCCGTTTGCGTTCCAACTACACCGACCAAACTACAAACGTGTACTTTTACCAAGACCATCTTACAATTCCACGATAACGAAACACTTGATCAACTTGACGACGATAACTCATCCAGGTATAAAAACTGCGGAAACAAGCACACAAAGTCGGTAGAATCAACACAATTTGAAAATTTTATACAGCAATCAGCATAATTATATATATATGAAATATATAAAATGAGCACGAACGAGCACAGCTTCTACTACTCATAGGCGATATATGAAGAATGATAACGACAAACCAGTAGGGATACTTCACGGACGGAAACACTACTTTAGCCCCCCACCAAAGTTCAACATCAAAAAAGATGGAGGGTGAAAGTAAAAGTTATTCCACTTTACTAGCTAGACATGACTCTGATACACAATCACTTATATCATTTGATATAATAAGAACACAGCATAGTACTAGTAGGATAGCAAGCAAGAAACATTACTTTTCTCGAGTAAACATGATAAACAATCACAGATTGGTTAAGCAACACAGGTATGGGAACCATTTACAGTAATCATGGGGTCGAGTATGGTAATAGGTCATTCACAACGAGTCGAGTGTTCAACTGGGAAAAAAGTTTGATCTACGGAAAACTTCTCGCCGAAACACAAGTTGTATTTCAAGCAGTTAGTCAAACCGGCTTCAACACATCACACAATAAACTATACGCGATACTTCTCAAATAATTCTCTAGATACAATTTGGGCTATCCTAATACGAGATAAAATAGTCGAGTGAACATTGCAAGTTAAACTGATGGTCTGATAAAAAACTATCATATTCTTAAAAACACGTCAACTTACAAAGTGATGTGCACAATGCCACAAACATCAATACAGCGAATACAAACTGTATAAATATATTCTACAACCCATTCATCATAAGCAAGACTACTTTCGGTGTGGGGGGCATATATGTTCAGCTATACATTCGTTGAAGCAAGTGAGAAAAGAGCAAACACAGGTGAAAATCATGGCTACCGTAATACAAACTGGCCTAAAGCGAGACGTACAAGTGATATTGGGAAGCACAACAACTAGCATATGATTGCAATGTATAAAACGCATTGCAGAAAGTTAAGGAAAACAGAGTAGAACCGCATCGAACATGACCAGAAACAACAGAGAGAGGAGGGAGATGGCAATTATCGATTTTCCTTCTTTTGACCTATCGAGATGACTGCTCCAGTGCAGCCAGACGAGCCTCCAATAGGGTTACCTGGAAGGATAACAACTATAGTACATTATATAAACTGCTCGATAACTATCAAAATGCTTTTGCTTCGCGGAAGCTCAAATTTCACGAAACAATATGATAGTATCTTGATAGTTATCTCGCAGTTTACATAATAAATATTATACTACAATAAATTTTGCATAATATTCTAATATAAATCAGTGACTACCAAAAATCAACATCACCCTACCGCTGGTATGGCCCCTTAAAATTCGCCTAGAAAGTTGTGAAATTGTTGAAAAACCACGGAGATTGGCAATATCTCTTCCTAATCTTAGATTTATTCGGTCATTTGTTGCCGGACGGGAGAGAAGAGAGAGGGACAACCAAATAAATAGTTATAGAGAGGGGGAGACAGAGAGAGAAAGAGAGAGAGAGAGACACGGAGAGAGAAATAGAGATAGTTTCCCACCTTGGCCAGCAGTTCGTTGTACTCCTTGCGCGAGACCCATTCACTGTCGCGGTCGCCCGCCGCACCCGCGAATGATGGCTGCGCGGTTGGAGCAGTCGGCACGGTGGTGGCAGCATGACGGGCGCCTGCAAGGTTCAAGTTTTATTCGACACATTATAATGTTACTCACATTACAGGCGTGGTGCTTGATCAACCATCAGGTATATTGTTCCATAACTGCCAACTACATGCCCTTAGGTACTCGATTGATTTACTTATCATGAGAGAGTACAGTCACGCAGAGTACAGTCGAGCAAAAAAATGTGAAGAACCCATATCCCATACTAAGGTGGTCAGTAAGACTGTACAAATAGCCAGAATGTCAGAGAACTAGCTTCTTTTCCCGAGAATCGGCTGAATTAGCCTTTTTCCAATAAACCTTGATGAAATATGGGCTACTTTTCATGGATGGTCACACCTTACTAGATTTTGTTCGATTATGGTCTGGACTGGAGTTAGCTAACAACCACTCACTACTAGGCGTCGATGTGGCCCCCGACAGCACCGAGTATGCCGCGGTGGCATGGGCGGTGCCGGTGCTGCTCCCGGTGGTACCGTGGCCAGTCTTCTCCTCCCTCTTTGGTTCCTCCTTGGCGAGAAGGGGGCGGGGCGCCAGCTGGAGACGAGTCGGACTCGACTGATTAGTGGCGAACATGGACGAGGACTGAAATGGCAAAATGGAATTACTATAAACTGTATTCACACTCTGTAAAAGATAACACAAACAGCACGGATCGTAAACTGGGCTGATATGCAAACGCTCATGTCACAGCTGATAGAGATAGAAGCTGATTCATAACTCTAAAGTTGGTTTAAACACGTTACATATTATTAATCATACACATAGTCATTGATAGTTGTTGATTACTAATCATAATCATTCAAAAAACAGTCCACTACGAAAAGGCATCATATCCTACCCCCTCCCTATTCCAAAAAAAGGCGTGACTAGAAAGTGACCTCGGACTCCATTTAAGTAGCATACAATAGAAAAGACTCTTGTTCGGAAGAAAACACGTTTGTCATTGAAAAATACATGTTCGACTTGTGAATAGTCATATGTTCACCTCCAAGCGCTCATCATCAAGACCGTTTACTAGTCATTCTATAGCTCACACCATTCCTACTGAGACTCCTACAGTAACCTAACAAACTTTCCGATGTTGTGAAGCTGTAAATGTAGTTCATAGAAAATGCCCTCGTATATTTACTCTAACTGAGAAGGAGAATGAGGTACGAAAATCCTCAACTTCTCCGATCAAAAGAAGTGAGCAAAACGGCTTGGAAATTTCGGAATCCTACTGTAGGAGTCTCAGTAGGAATGGAGAAGACTATAGCTGAGCGGTTAGATTCATCAGAGTGTGAACGACAATCAAACGACAATCAGGAGAGGAGAAATTTCCCCAAAACTAAACCAAAACGAAAAAGAATCAGTTTCCGTTAACTTTTTCACACCACTTTTCTTATTAATTTGTGGATAAATCGTAGTCTCGGCACTCCCAGCAGTGTGTCCAGAAACTTATCGAAACGACAAACAATAACAAAGTTAACCCGATTTCGGACGCATTTTCCACAATCTCAGTTTCACTAAGTTTCATTTAGTGAAACTAAAAAAGTTTCACTAGGGAAATAAAAAATTTCACTACGTGAAACTTACGGGAGTGTGATTGCTGGCCGGCGCGGAGGTATGAATCGATGACGTCATAGCCGTGGGAACTCCAGTGGTCGTTGTACTGGAAGCCGAAGTGGGGCTCTCCAGCAGATTCTCGGTGGACTGAAACAACAAGACGTTATACTAAGTCCTGGAAATCAAAAAATCATTTCCTGTTTCCATGGGTTCTCCTCTTCACGTGCATTTCACATGGGTTTTGGGGATTTTGAATGTCTATATGACGAATTTCTCATAGCAAGTTCTCCGGATGAACTACTTGTAAAAGAGAAGGAAAAGAATAGTCTCCTGTGGTTGTACGCCCAGTTTCCTATCCTCCTTCTTCATCACTTTCTTTCTCTACCTCTCCCCCCCCCCCTTCTCTCTCTACAGAGAGAGAGAGAGAGAGAGAGAGAGAGAGATAGAGAGAGAGAGAGAGAGAGAGAGAGAGAGAGAAATAGAAGGGAGATAGAGTGATAAAGATATAATCCCCCACCTTCTTCTTCTGCAACATCATCATGCTCATCGGGCGCTTGCTGGGCGGCCGTACCCTGTCCTTCGTCACGTGACTCAACTGCATCATCTGGTCCGAGTCCTCGCCGCGCGACTGAAAATCAATAATTCACAATTTACACAATCGAACTCCTATGACCGAACGTTTATGCTCAAATAGTCGGTACAACGCTATTTGAATTTTAGCCTATTCCCTCCCGAGACACCCGGTGCAATGGTGTTGTGAGTTGGCCGGGTCATGAGCGGACCAGCCGGTTCGCTGCTGCTCGAGCCAAAAATCGCCTCAACCACTGCACAAAACGCCTAATCCGATTTCGACTACATCTACTGAAAACGACCTACTTATATATAAAAACATAATACATGCAATATACAAACAAAATACACATTTCAAACTGAAAAGCACCTCAATCGTGCTCAATGGCCTGTTCATAGTCGGACCAGCCGGTTCGCTGCTCGATCCCGAGGAGGCAACGATGGTGGAACGGGACAGCGGGGCATCCCCAGGGCCCACCACCTTCAGACCCTGGAACGAGTGGGGCGTCAAATGAACAAACTTATTTTTTTATTTTTTTTAACTGTTTGAATGGTTGTTATACTTTGAATCGAACTCGCACGATTTAGTGCGCACACCAACCAGATTTCATTGAAAAAAAATCGATTTATACTAGTAAAGGTAATTATATGTCTATCGTTCAGCTATTCAGATATTCAGAGACGGTGAATTCTATATCTAGCCGAGTTTTCAGGTAATCTAACCCTTTCCGGTAAGCGCAGTGGGTAACCGGGTGGTAACTTAAGGTGACAGACCGGTTACCTGTTTTTCTAACAACGTAAAATATGATTTTTACCGGACCACCACCAACCTGTGCGACTCTACTTCTGATATCCGCAAAACTGGAGGAGACCACCTTGTTCGCTGAACTGGTCGGGGCTGGAGCACCTGAACCGAACGTTACATGTCACACACGACACAGATTAGGACTCATTACTGAGACCCAGTGAGATGAAACTACAAACACATCACAAAAGAGTGACACTGAGCTCACGGTTTCGCGGTGAACACCGCCCACTAATTTCACCGTATTTAACGAAGGACGATTGTGTGGACCAATCTCGTGACATCGGTCCTTTAAACTGCAATTGAAAAATGTATTGCGGTTTAAAGGACTGAAGCGTTGCGATTGGACCACATAATCGTCCTTCTTTAACGAATGGTTTCCCTTAGCTGGTCTTCACGTTTGCCGTCTGAACTCTACTATATACTGTGCATATCCACCTACGGATCCAACCAACTATCTATACCCACCTCCCATTCCGTTCAACGACTGTGAGCTATCCGAGAGTTTCGCCTTGCCCGGCTTGGCGGGTACCGCAGGCGGGGTTGCCACCGCACCGGACGGAGGGATAATCGGGGCCTTGCTGGGGACCTTCGAGACCAGCTTCGACGAGGGACTGCTGCTGCTGGTGGTTGAGTGAGTGCTGCCAGAGGTGCAGCTGATGGGAACCTGCAAACTCTCCGACATCAATGAACAGGTTGAAAATCAGGTGGTCTAACTGGTTGAACTGATCTACACACCAATAATATGTTACTAGCATTTTTCTGATCTAAAAACCCGAGACCTAATAACTTTGCATCAAAACAGGAAAATTTTTCCCGATCTTGGCGGAAAGAGAGTTCCTTTTTTTCCTTTTTATTAATACTATCTCTGATATTTTGTAGCAATGTAGTAGTATCTTCCCGATTGAACCAACGACCAATAGAGTCATGTAACTTTAAAGTAGGACGATTTTGTGGTTCAATCCCGACGCTTCAGTCCTTTAAACTGCAATGCATTTTTCATTTGCAGTTTAAAGGTCCGCTGTCTCGGGATCGGTCAACATAATCGTCCTACTGTAAAGGACCGAAGCGTTGGGATTGGTCCACATAATCGTCATAATCGTCTTTCTTTGACTATATTCAAAATGTGCCCCACCTGCACCAGCTCGACGAAATTATCGGGGAACAGTCCGATCTTGCCGTGAAGTTCTCCCTCGAACCAGCCCGCGTCTCCACAATCTTTTCGCACAATCTCAATCAGGGCACCTGGAACAAAAATCGATTTGCAATAATATTGACAAACAAATCAAAAATATTGACAAATACTATTTTTTCCATATTTATATTTTCGAACAATCTCGATTAGGGCAGCTGGACCTGGAACAAACATCGATTCACAACCAATCCAAAAACATCCCAATTTATACTCAGTGTATTCTCAGTATCATGTTATATAATTGAACCAAATGTATTTGTATCCCTTCTACTTTTGCAATGGTATTGTCACAGTTATGTGTTCAGTTACTAGTAGGAGTACTTAGTACTTACGTAATTAACACCTTGCAATTTCGACATAACAAATAGGAATCACGAAAATTATCTTGTCGATTCGAAAATAAGAGGATAAAACTAACCAATTTCTCCTAACCGGAGCTCGTCAGCGTTCTCGGGTTCGTAGATGAACTTGACTCGCGCCATTTCTGGAACTCATTCTATAATCACAACTCTTTGCCGTTTAAAAATATCGTTGTAATGTTGTAAATACAACTTTATTATTCATGACTCAATGAGTCAACCTAATTTTATACAAATAAAAATCGAGACTTGTCCAAAATTTCGAGAAAACACCACAATAAGGTTATAAATTAAAGAATAAAAAATCATCGACTATACTCACCCTTGGTCTTCTCCTCTCTTTTCTCTTCTTTACGGGCGGGGAAAGTGGTGACGGTTGCACTAGAATGAAACCTATGAATAGAAAACAACGAAAAAACATTGATTTAACATGAGCATAATTCAACTTTCTAAGCTGTTTTATAATTTGTCTGCCAAGAAACACCATTCACCAAATCACCGCTTCTTAGGACGAGCTCAAACTTTTCACGTCGACGTTCAGCGCCGGCATAAAACAAGGAAAACATGCGTATTGATTAACGCCGGCGTTAACGCCAACTATATTTTCTCTACTATTAACGTCAACGTTAGAAGTGTGAATGCAGCGTTACTCATCATTCAAACCAAGAAAAACGTACGCTGCCGGTGGCGGTAGTTGCACCCCGATGACCGATGGAGTCCGCTTGATGGCCTCCGGCTTGTCGTCGGTCGACGTCGTCCGCCGTACCACCGCGTCCTCCCGCGTGAGTGACGCCGCCGACACCGCGGTCGGCACTGTTATCGGAGGCGTCGACACTGAACAGAAATGTTATTATGTAACGTTTAAGGAAGCAGGATAGTTTTGTTTCTGTCTCTCTCTCTGGTTGACTTTAGCCAAAGAATCGACCGAATGTTGTCAAGCACAGGCCAAAGGAAGCCCGTTTCTGTATTCTATGAGCGAATAAATAAATTTATTACGCAAGCAAGGCGTATGATTCGAAAGTCAATGAATTTTACGACCACGTGATCCAGTGCCCGTATTTTGTAAGCTCAAGTAGCCATGTAAGTTACATGGGCAATTTTTCAATGGATAATATCTGTCTCAGTTTTCAATAATTCTTCTGTATTTCGTTTGTTTTCAATGGTACCATTCAGTTCTTCAAAAAATGGGCAAAGAAACTGTCGAATCAAGAGTAGCAGAAGTGAATAATTTCCCATTCAAAATTTGTCCATGTAACTTACATGGCTACTTGAGCTTACAAAATACGGTCACAGGTTGCTAGCATAGATGGGATAGTGTCGGTCAGACGTTTGGAGGAGTTAAACATCCCCTCCAACGAATAGGCGAAAAGTTAAAGGTCCCCTCCTAAGTAATTATCCAGCAAACCCAGAAATATTGAAAAAGTTATGGATCCCCCCCCCAACCAAGTTGAAGAAAAAATTAAGGGTCCCCCGGTCGGATAACCGGGGTATCGCATTTATGGTTGCTAGAGTATGATCTCAATGCCCCCACTAACCCTTCGTCTCCACGAAATTCGTGGGGAACATTCCAATCTGGCCGGTCCGCTGTACACGACCCTTGCTCCAACCGTCTTCCACCTCCTCCAGGATCTGCGAAAATATTCAATGAGAATACAAATACTGTCTGATTCAAAGTATAGAAAAAGTATTTGAACATCGAAAGGATTCAAGGAAAACAATACAAAAGTAACGATGATATAGATTGATTTAATGTGGTATCAAGATAGCCACTTTCCTGAAAATTAAATAATTCAAATTCAAAAGACGTACCTCCACAACAACATCAACAACAAACCAACAAACCTTAACAACAGCCACAACAATAACAACAACAAACAAACCAACAAACCTTAACAACAGCCACAACAACAACAACAACAACAACAACAAACCAACAAACCTCAACAACATCTCCCACTGCCAACGTGAGCTCGTCCGATTGTGTGGCTGCGTAGGCAAACGTGGCCACCACCAACGGGACGCTCTGCACTGACGGCTTCGGGTAGAGGGCTGCAAATAATAATAATAATAATAATAATAATAGTAATATAACGTTTATTGCGCACATATTCAATAACATAAAGTAGTAAAACTAATTAGTCAAGTTATGACAGCACATTCTATGGCAACACGTATCCCGAAGGATTGTATGCTAAATGTACAACCTACTTACCAGACCGTTGATCAGACTACAAAGTTCAAAAAATCTATACGAGATGGGTCACGGACAAACAAAGGTCAGATGATAATTTTCAGAAGGAAAATGATAACCTTCAGAGGCCGTATTCACCAAATAATTCTGTAACGGGAGCCTTTTTATTAGGCTACCCGGAGCAAAAACACGTACCTCACGTAACCACTACAATATCCGAAACTCTTATGTAACCAAATTTCTCACGTATCTTACGTGACCACTACTCACGTCTTCTGGGCGGCTCGTGTATGGACATTGGGGGCTTGGCGGCCGAGAAGTCCTTCGAGAGACGGTCCACAATGTTCTTCACACTGCCCGCCATTATGTTGTCGCTCTAGAATGGAAACTCATACCAATGAGGATCATATTCTGGCAAATTTGGCTAAATAACCAGAAAATACAAAAAAGTTACTAATCTGCGAAACCCGCTGCAATTTGAACATTTCTGATGATGAGAAAACAATGAAATATAAGTTCGAAAACCGTATTCATCTCTCATCTCTCTCAAGACTAGTATCTTGCTTGTACTGGTATGATAGCTATGTTCGATTGGTTGGTTTTGTGAACCGGTTACCAATAATTTTAATAGTGCTAAAAGACCCACAATAGTATAGTGAAATTACAGGCAACAAGAGCGAAAATAATCTATTTGCACATGAGTAAACTATGGAACAGAAGCAAAGCGATACCTTTACCTGAACAGCAGCCATATAATAAATGTGTTCCTCTCTTCTAACTTCTTCTCATTAACGATAAATACCAGTGAGTTATCGAAAACAAGTAGATTTGGACCGAGAATTAAGAGCCTTCAAAGAGCCGATAGCTGAAAAAGCAAATGTATTGAAAAGGGTTAAAACCGGGCCAAATAATAAAAAACATCATGTAAAAGTAGAATACACAGCGAAATAGCGATAGAAATAAGCGCAAAATAGAACGAGGTGGAAATGGAACTTCAGAAAATTGATAGATGAATGTTTTCTTGTAAATGAGGCAGAAAAAGTAACGCAATTTTCATTACACTTCACACTTCAGTAACTTCAGGTAACACATTCTTGAACCACAAATAAATTGAGAATCCGCTATCTGTGTTACGTACAACATACGTGGAAAGCTACAAAAACCATGTCGATGCTAGATTAATGCAAAAAGCTCAGAGAGCAGAGATAGAAATAGAGAGGAATAGAAGTAGAAGCTAGAAGGATGATTCCAAAAAGTCAATCTGATGGTAATACATCGTAACAGGAGCTGTTCAAAGAATCCCAAATAAAACAGAAATAAATTTTTCCAATATATTATTAATTTTTTTGTAAGAATACAAGGTTTGAAATAAAATGAAAATAGAAATGGAATGAAAGAAACAACCAGCAACATCCTAGTTTATCTGAATACAGCCTCATATTCTTAATTGAAAATAATTGTTTCTAATGGTTCCAAACTAAAAACCATCTATCCCTCCCAAAAATCAATATGAAGGGGCCTTTTCACATTCCACGATTGGTAATGCAAACAAGTTGGGCAATGAATGGCGAGAAAAACTAGCATGACTCATGAAACCATGTCTCACAGGCGCCAGAAAAGTCAATGAAAACCAAAGGATGATCGTTAATTGAACAAATTTGAATACTTTTTGAGCAAAATTTGAAAATTCCGCTTCTGAATCGGGAAATGAGCTAGTTTTCGATAAAACGACAAGTGTGCGAGATTCAGACGGTTTCTCAATCTCATGATCAAAAATGATCAAAAAATATATAGCAGATCCAACGTAAAATGAGTGTAAAAATGGCGTAAACATGATGAAATACACCCCAAAGTGTTCTCCCATAAACGTGAGATAACCATAACATTCAATAGTCAATTTCACTTATTCGCAGATCAAAATGGTAGAAGACGAACTTGAAATAAACATAAGAAATGTGAAACAGACTGGCCAATACCCCAGTAAACTTGTCCGAATAGTTGAAAAAACGAGCTACTTTTTCTCCAAAAACGAGAGAATCTGTCTATTTCGATTTCATGTGTTTAAAGAAGGACGAGTATGTGCTCCAATCTCGGCGCATCAGTCCTTCAAACTGCGATTGAAAAATGTATTGCAGTTTAAAGGACTGAAGCGTTGCGATTGGAGCACATAATCGTCCTTCTTTAACATCAAAGATCAAAACCAGCTCCCCTTTGTCGAACAGAAACCTCTTGTTGTGTGAGTGAATGTGAAACAGTCTCTTTCGCCCCCCAGGCGCCTCTCCAAATCGTTTTAGATAACCATCGATTTCAGCTCAACCAACGCAACGAGACGAAGCACAGATAAAAAGACACTCACATTCCCGAAACGGGGAGAATAGAAACTGACCCGACTAGAGGTGATTTCGCAACTAGTTCCGCCTTTTATAAATTTTTCAAACACTTCTTCGCTTCAAATTCCTCACGATTGAAACTACATTTAGAGAATTGGCCCACAATTAAGCATAAATCGGGCCAATTCTACAACTAACCGGGTTTTTAGGTAACCTAACCCTTTTTTGGTAACATTTTTTTCAGGTTACCTTGGTAGGTAACCTGTAAGTAACCTGAAACTATAATCCGGTTACCGTCCAAACTGACGGTAAAAACCTTGATAACCTGAAAAACGTTACCAAAAAAGGGTTTGGTTACCTAAAAACCCGGTTAGATATAGAATTCACCCATGAATCGATATCTTCAAAACACCAACTAAGATGAACAGAAAATTCAATATTCGAACCAAAACGCGAAATGGAAAGAAGAAAGATGGTGACGGAGAAGAAAACTTGGCGATCACAAGAGAGAAAAGCGAGGACAAATAATCGACTGCTCTACTTTCCATCTTAGTTTTATACAATAAAATCGAATAAAAAACGACAACCTTTATTATTGCCCGGAACCCCAAAAAGCTGCCACAATTAGCTCCAATTTTCTCTACACCCTTCCATTCCTTGCAAGTATTGATCATTATGGGATATTCTCACGAAACACGCTATTATAGAAATATGCATAAAACCGAACGCATAACTCATCGGTTAGACACAAAGCGAGAGAGATGGAGAGAGAGAGAGAGAGAGAGACAGAGAAAGAGGGAGAGAGAGAAGAAGACAAAAAGAAAAGAAAGAGAGAAAGTGAGACAGAAAGTATACGCCCGAGGCTATTTTCAAAGGTGTCTTAGTCACCGCTCATACTTTTTGCACTCTGTAGTATGACGGCAGAAAGTGTTACACAGCAACAAAAACTTTCCAGGAGCCTTGCAGTACAAACAGGTGTGAAGAGCCTACGTTTTAATCATTCCGTGAAGTACTAAAGTGTCAAAGTGTGAAAACTATGCTACATAAAAATTAAACATGCTATTCAGAACGATTATTCGCTTCGAAAGAATAATTTGTGGCAAAATTTCAACAACTCAAACGAAAACTCATACAAGCAGAAAGTAGTATTCTTTATCTTTACAAGTATTAAAATAACTTTACATTTGAAAAAAACTCATTTTAGCGGTGAGCCGTAAGCGGATGACTTCGTATGGTGTTGTGCAGAAGAATAATCTATTAGGATGAGTGGCTGGAATGTAATTGGAATTGGTCACAAGAATGCATATGAGTCAATGCCTGAGAAGAGGAACTATCACTAGTTGTATGCTATAATATACACAATTCAAAACATACCCTAAATGCTCAGCGTTTTGAGATACCCCCCCCCCCCCTGTTTTTGGTCCGAAGATTTGGGCAAACCCCCCCCCCCCTCAAAAATTGTCTGATTTAGCGATTTTCTAAATTAAGGGCAAAACCTCCTTATAATGGCTGAGGGAGAGGGCAAAACCCCCCTGTTTGAAAAAGTCACAACTCTGAGGCATTTAGGGTATGATTCAAAATGATAACAAATCGAGTGTGGAACTACAAGCAGCCAAACACCAGTAAAAAAGCAGCTCAGATCTTATAATTAAACTAAAAAGAACAGAAAGAAAGAGTGGTACGTTTCGGCTCCACCCCAAGTTGGTCATACAACGAACTATTTCTTCGCCAATATGCCGCATAGTCTATTTTTCCATGAAAATCAAGTTTCAATAACGAGAAACACGGGCTTCTTTTCGTAGGATAGTCACACGTTACTGATGTAGGTGAACGACTCAAATGATGACAAATTACAAGAAGAACTAAAAGCAGCCCACAAACCGCGTTGGCCGGGCGCCGTTTTAGTGCCCAGTCATCCCATCCCAGTCGACTCTCAACTCGAGAGAAGAGAGGGGGAGGGGGTGAGTCATGCTTGGTGGCGGCGCCCATTCTACACGAGGCAACAATCAAACTCCAACCCAGTTGCGTGCATACCATATAAACCAGCAAAGTCTAAAAAAGAACTACTTTCTACGGTGATATCGGGAGAAATTGCTTATTTCTAATGCATAATCAAAGAACTGCGAACGTGCACACAAGCTGCAAACGTGTCTACGCCTCTCGGAGTCTCTAACGCAACGACATTACGACAATTGAGCATAAGCACGCAGTTTTTCGACTAAACTACGCCAAACTGCGTGATTCACATACTAGCCAAATTTTAGAGCATTTCTCCATGTCACAAGAACCTTCCTTTCTCATCATATAAAGATTACCTAACACCCCAACACATTTCTTTCCGGTTAGTCATCCACAAACCCCATGAACGCCACATGGACAACGTGTTTACGACCACATTGGCTAACAACTCTGACTCTGTTCGTAGTCAGTGCAGCCGGCGGGGACAACAGGTAAGGGGTACTCATGTTTGTTCCACGTGTGGAATAGTGTCGGTGTGAGGTTTTGAACAGTTAACCATCCCCTCTACATAAAAACGGAAAGGTTAAAGGTCCCTTTAGTTATTTACCCGAAAAATCAGAAATGTTGGAAAAGTTATGGGTCCCTCTCCCTCCTAGCCCAGTTGGAGGAAAGTAAAGCATTCCACGGTTACTTAATCGGGGTATCGTACTCATGGTTTGTTCACGTTTTACGTGATAAAATACGGAGAATTCTATTTCTAACGAATATGAAAACCTATTTCCATGGATCGGGTGGAAAACAATCAGCTTTCAACCTAGTTGAAATTGAGCTATCAACATCAACGTCATCACGGAGTGTTAGATGAACAGAAAGTCAGAGTGCGGTGAACTAGGAAAACATTTTTTATGAATAGTTGCTAGTTATTATCATTATCATTGTTATGTTGTTGTTAGTTTTTATGAATATTAGTTAGTTGTTGTATACCGTATTTCCCATTTCCATGTTGTTCAACACTCGGTCACACCTGACTCATTCTCCCATCCATTCATTCAACAGAAATAGAAAGGCGCGACGACGCCACAAATAATATGCCATAAATCAACATAATAATAACCTTGGTCGGCTGGTTGGGAGGATTCGGTTGGCAATACACAATTACCACACGACCTCCTAGTACTACTTGTTAACTTGTAACAAGACAACTAGGGAACGTTTGAAACGAGGAGAGCATGATGAGAACATGAAACGACTGAAGCAAGCAGCACCGTAAGATCAAAAAATATCGACTAGTCACCATGAAAGCACAAAAAAACCAGTAGAACCGTCACATCAAACGTGAGCATTGAATCCTGATCTGTTTCACAACTTTTACGTGTCTCATTCTCCAGTGAAGCTGTCCGAATAGCCATAATAAACTAAATAAACTCAAAAACGGGAAAATTTGAACATAACTCTTAACTCCCGGTCATTCTCACTGAGACTTGGCAGCAAGCCAATGAATATTCCAAGCGATTTTTCACCAGATTGGAGTTTTCCAATGAACTGCATTTCGCTGTTAGAGGTTGTTCAGTTTCATAAGAACATGTCAATAGAAAAATTCTTCAAAAAACTCATATCTGTTCCGAGATATAGCAATCCAAAAATCTTGGCACGATCCCAATGGGTCTCAGTGGGAATGAAACGAACTATAGACTTTGTTTTTCCATCGGAAACGGATTCCTTTTTGTAAAATAGTCCCACTTTACTGATATTTGAATGGAAACGAAGCTGGTGTTTCGTAGCGAACAGCACAGTCAATTACAGTCAGCTGGGCTGGCGCGAACGCCCATTATTTGCGCATTCATAAATATAATATGGAGCGGAAGCGAGCGGCACAACACCACCTATATCATGTGTCAGAGCTGGAAACATGTTCTCAGCGATCCACGAAAGTAACCGACGACAAAAGTGACCGAATCGTTAAACACCAACCGAGAGATGTCAAAAGAAACTACAATAGTAACAGAAAAAAAGTAAAAAAAAAAGTAGTTTTCTTCGGTGCAAATCTGAGTTGTGGGTGTTCGATTGATGAAGCTAGATATTGATCAATGTAGGATAGAAAACTCTTATTTCCATTTTCAAAACCCTAAAATTCTTTATCAGAACATAACTTTTACAACATAAAAACTACACCTTGTAATAATATATAAAATATGTACAAAGGCTAGGAAACATTTCAATCCATAGAGGAGAGAGTACTCTTAGCAATGACCTTTTGAGGCAGTATTTCAAGACAAGAAACCTCGGCGCGCGCCCCCACTTACCACACTAACACTACCCGAAACACAACCATTGTAAAAGTGAAGTGCGAGCGGGAAAAAAGTCCAACAAACTCGCGCTGACATCATGAATCGACTTATGAATCAGAGAACGCCTAGTGCAACTAAATTACAGGAGAATTAAAAAAATAATTTCCTCCCACGAAAATAGTTGAAGTTGCGAAAATTTGCACAGAAAAGTTGTTCACTTCAACGAGTTTGTAGCTGATGGGAACTTGGCTATTCTATTGCTACATGTCGCGATGAGTATCGAAAATACATAAATCTAAACTAGAAGTACATTATACAATACTACTAAACTTTATTTCAGCTTGTAGTATAGTTCTATTTTAAGTTGAAGCACAGATCAACTTAGATTATCTGTTCTTCAACATGTATGACATGAATCGCTTCTGAAACAACTTTCGAAACCAAGGAAGGACAATAACTTTCTCGCCAAACATCTAATATCTGTCTTAGTACCAACTCAACTGCTCACCCATATTGCCACATTGGACCCATATTGAGATGGGTCCCCCTGACTAACGGGGAGACCGAGAGAACAACTTACAAGGCGTATGGAGGGCAGAGAGAGAGAGAGAGACAGAGAGACAGAGAGAGAGGAATAGAAGAGAGATTCAAGCAATGTGGTTCAACCGCTGAAGTTCCAAATTTCTCAAAAACAAAATACGAAAACAACCAAGTTTTTAAAAACGGGAAACTAGCTACATTCTGAACATTCAATAATGAGCAACCTATACAACTGCCTACCAGCCTTCTTAGTGCAGTGAAGGTTAGACACAGGCTGAAGATTAATAGGCGGTCATGGGCCATGAAATATAGGGGACTGCACGCCAGTCGCTAGTGCCCTCTCAAGAGGGGAAGGAGTAGATTGATATAAGATATTACACACTCCAAACATACACCAGTGAGGTGCGAATATTCTATAAAAGGCCACCACTTTTTCAAATGAAAAACGTGAAGATTTTGTATCGGAAACAGTGAAATTTTCATGATTTTGGCGGTATAGGAGTAGGTTTCAGATTTGTGTGGCGCTAATCGGTCAATTTTACTGGTGTATGCACTCTAGTTGCTAGTCACTCTCAAGTAGAATAGAGGGATGAGAGTAGATGGATATACGATATGCCATCTTGAGATCATTCAAGGAAACGCAAGATCACACCAGTTTTACGTTTTAATTACCTCAAACTTCAGCACTCTTAGTAAAGAAGAGATCGAATCTGTCTATGTGAGCAACAGGTTTGAATCATTTTAACTATGAAACGCCACATAACTGATACACTCTATAGCTGAATGTCAAAACTTCGTCAAACAAATGACATTCTTCGAGCTTCGAGCTCTAAAATGCTATCCATTCTTGCAACATATAGAACAACCCCCCCCCAGAGATTAGTTACCAGCTATCTGCCTGTAATAGCCAGACAACAATACTGACCAGCCGGGGGCGTCAATATGGATCATCGTTTCAATCGAGAGGGATGAGCTGGGCTGGCGCGCATTGCGGACAAGTGCAAACAGTTTCCAACCCCCCCCCCCCCCTCCAAATTTGCTCCAGACGTACACCCATATTAGGGTCCTTAAAGTCAAACTCGAAAGTTGTTGAGGTCGAAAAAAATTTTGCCCTCAAACTCGAGAACTTTTTATTCAGCCAACTCGAAAGTTAGAACTCGATTAACAACTCTAACCTCCTGAGTTTTACTCACAAAGTGAGCTCAGGTGCTCAGGTTTGATTAGGTGGCAGTACGTACCTCTACGCAAAAGAAAGGTGTGACGATTATAGGAAACGGGACCCGTTTGCAGGTATGAATAGAACACATTTCTTAATTTTGTGTCAAGATTGGCAGAATAGTTAACCGTTCTCTGCATTCTCTTGGCTATTCAACAAAGTTCGCCGGAGAATGGCCACCTCATGGTATTGAATGAAGGGTTGGCGGTATTTGCCATTCAGAAAAAGTTCTGCAAAGAAGGGCAAATAACTGAACAACCAATATGATTGGCTAATGATATTACGGCATAAATAAACCACAGAGCAGAGCAAACATTTCGGATCAAGTGGAACACATATTCGATTTTGTGACAAGTCTAGGTCCCACCTAGTGTCGAACGTCGAAAACGTCAGAAAAGAGGACCCAACGGTTTCGTCGCACTTTGATGAAAAGACTCAAACAGCCAAGAAAACTGGAGAAACAATCGACTTTTCCAATACACATGGAGTAAAACTGCCAAACTTCCGAAAACTCACACAGCAACCGAAACTCCTACCAAACTTGGCTACTTTTCCGAGAAATATACTTCGAGAAAATCAAAGAAGGGGACCGAACGCTCTTGATCTCTCGTCCATTAAGTGTGTTGACAGACGGAGCGAACGAACCAACGAAACGAATGACGCAGCCGTGGATGGCTGGGAAAAACACCAACACTCTCTTTCAACGGTTCACATACACCAGTAATGTACGAAAAGAAGTCCGTTTTAAGATTGAAACACGGGAAATCGTGAAAACTAATGATTTTGAACCAAAAATAGAATTTTTTCGTTTTTGGCGAAAAAGCCCGTTTTCTTTTTTTTTTCTGGCTACTCGGACAACCGCACTGGGTTATGACTATTCAGTTCAGATGAAAGAATGTAGAAACTGAAACTTCATTCCAGCTACAGCTCAACCAAAACATGTTCAAAGCTCAAACTCTCGTTAACTAGTATGTTTGAATAAAAAAAACCAGAAACTATAACGAAACTTATAATTTCACTCAAGTTTACTACAAGAAGCCTCTCAACTGGACGATGCCACTCCCATAGGTTCTTCGAAGGAACACAGGACAGTTTCTCAGTAAAACATCCCAACAACCCGAGCCCTTACAAACAAAACAACTCTAATAATCGATAACACAAGAAAACATTCGCTGCAGCCTGCAGCTCCTTTTACTCTCACAAATCAATTAGTAGATCAATAATTCAAAGAAAACAAAACATTCGCTGCAGCTCCTTTTACCCTTACAAATCAATTAGTAGATCAATAATTCAAAGAAAACAAAACATTCGCTGCAGCTGCCTATTGGTGGGTGGTGACAATGCGAGAAGGAGTGAAGCGACAAGATAAACCCTCACCAAGCTGATAAGGGCGGAATGTAGTGGAACGCGAGTGGCCCGGACAAAGAGAACTTACTCCTTATCTTATTCTAACATTTGAAATTTCCACGCTAAGTGAAGCGAGTGTACTAATACACCTTTATTTATTGCCAATTTTGAAAAAAAACCAACACAGCAAAACAACATGCTAGTTATGAACTCCCAATTCATACTCAAGCAGTTTCATCTTGAGGAATAGTAGCGAGTTCGCATATTGCCGGATAATCCTAAGATTATCAATAGAATCTATTGGTGTGAAACCCCTACAGCATTGGAGAAAATAACTCCAAAATGAAATGGAGACACCCCAAATTGTACAAAACATCAACAAAAATTAGTTGAGCTTGTTCATACAAGCATCGTGTTTTTGAATAATAAATTCAATTTCCTAGTTTTTCTCATAATTTAATGCATTTCACTAGCAGAATATAGCCTCGGCTGTATAGATGAGCACACAGCTGACTGCCGCAAGAGATGGGGGGGGGGGGGGATTGAAATCCAAACAAATGCACACAGCAATTCAATTTCCGGTCATTTGGGCACATGATGCGCGCGTATTGGAGCCACATGAAACAGCGACCAATACATAAAAATTTCGAAAAACCGGGTGAAAGGGAAAGAAGGCTCTCAGCAATTAATAAGAGAAAAAACGGTTCCCGAGGAAGAATGTTCATTTCGAAAACTTATTAAAAGACTATATTCGAATATCTCGACAAAAATGGGTAGACTAATAATACAGGATTCGCTCTTCTCAAAGTAAGACTATAAGGTGAAGGTTCCTTATAAAGTTGCTTTCAAAACTCGTGAAATCGAGTTCAAACTACAACTCAGCCATGGTCATCGAGAACTTATCCGAGCAACCGCACAAAAAAGAGACAGCCTTTCCTCAATTTTCTATATCTGTGGATTCCACTAAACAAATTCAAATACAGGCCGAGTAGCGACAAGCGAGAGACTGCCATCAACATCAAACAGCCGACTTTTTGCCACTTTTCCAAACACAGTAATTTGTTCACTAACAAACTACAATACAAGTAGTAAACTGTTCAAGAATGCTGTTCCGTAAAAAAACAAGGCAAAGACGGCCGAATAGAGGCTACTCTCGAAGATCTCACGTTGCCGTTATCAACGGAGAAAACTGCTTCGGATAATCAAAACTAGTCATACTTTTCGGTGACGTGAAACGTATAAAAGGAGCTTTCAGGCCGAAAAACGACGACTGAATAAGCTACTCTCGAGGATGAGTAGCGACAAGCCGAGAGACTGTCATCAACATCAAACAGCCCCGGCTGGCCCCCCGACCCATTACCCCGCAGCAAGTAGATGCGAGAGAGCACACGGATGAAGGAGGGCGCCAGACGACAAACATGACCATACAAGCTCTCGTGGCCAAAAAAGTGTACCCAGCGGCCTGTTCAATACATCCACATACAAAACACGAAATTGTCGTTTTCAGCGAGAGGGGAAAATTTATGTCACACCCGACGTTTTCCTACGTTAGAGCAACCACGGTTCGAGCCAAAACCCGATAAATCTAGACGAGTGTTAGGATGAAAGTGACGTTTAGAACTGCTTACTAAAGAATCCACCGTCGAACAGTGGTGTCCCAGACAAAAATATTCACACCGATATATCCCACTGGACAGTCCATTCTCATAGTAGAAGTTTGGAAATGCATCCTTAGTGACCTAATATTAACTGTGATTGTAACTCATATTTAACGACCTAATCACCCTTTTTGCTCAGAATACCAGGGTACCTGACAGTTAGTTACAGCTGGATTTCGTGAGCACCAAAACAGAGAACACGACGAAACGATTGATGACTCCGAAACTAGATCCTGTAATTTGTTATCTTCGCAATATATCATAATACCATAAAGCATTGACATCAAAGAATACACTATTATATGAATATATGAAACTGTTGATCAACAGAAAGGATAAACCGAGTATAATATTTTGGGGTGGGAAATAATTTATATAATCTGCAAGACCCACATTTTACCGGTATAAATCATTATATGTGTATAGAACAGGACACTTCGCACAATTACAGATACTCATCACAATTACAAATAGGCAACAGGGAAAACGTCACCTAGAATTTACAAAAAAGTGTATCGCAGTAAAACTAGAAGGAAAATTGTAAAGAAAAAACTAGTCTAACACATGGAATATGAATTACGGCAGTACAGTAAAACACGAATCTTATCAAAGTGGGAGAACAGTTAATTCGGATGAAAAACTAGAAATTGCTTACATCTACGAAAAATAAGAACACTGTTTACAACTTACATGATAAACACACTCGGTATAATACACTAACACACGCAAATCAATGTACGAACCAAATACGTAGTTCAACAGAAACAAATATATAACTTTAAAACCTATAAAACACGCCTAACTACACAACTTTCAATAGAATTTTTTGGGTTTTTGGATATTTTTCATATATAATATAACCTTGCTTACTCTACAACACGCATTGATCGACCACAAATACAACACAACAAACACTCATAAACTAGGGGAAAATCGTAGAATTGTAGTTCCACTCCCTGTGGGAGGTAAACCTAAATTTTGAAGTTGATTTGGGGGCGGTGGAGGTCAAACGTCAATGCTCGCTAAACTAGAGCGAATTCTTCATTTAGCCGAATATTTCGTTAACCCTAGCAAACCCCAAATTTCTCCGAAAATACATTGTAAAAAAGGGGGTTACAAAGAGGTTAACAAATGGGTTAACCAGGTAACCTGATAGGGTTAACGAAACGCCGGGTTCCTCGTGAAATTGGCCTTAAACTAGTACCACAGTTCTAACTACCGGAAGAAATTTGACTACAAACTACAGATCACATCCTTATACGAAACCGGGTCGCTGAAGACTTTTCACAATTTGGTGCAGCACGCGAGCCTGGCGCTTCAGCGAAGGGCTGGCAGTCAGGGTTTGTAGCTCTGAAAGTGACAAAGTTACCGAACGGTTATAGTTTGTTCCACCCACTTATAACCCTCTACAGTAATCTGCTACCTCTTCCAGGTCAAAGTTTGGTATATTAGCGTGTTCAGAACTCCTCAAAATGATGATATATGTCTTCTGCATGTCTACTACTACTAACTCTGAAAATTTGAAACCAAAGTTTAGACTTTTCATTAGAAAAAACCCCCTTGAATAATTGACGGATTACTGTAGGCGTACATCGATTGGTGAAACAGACTATACATGATTTCGCGGTTATCATACAATGCGCGAAGTTCGGTGGAGGATTAGAGTTAAACTCGATTTTTGCCCAAACTAGAAAACTGAAAACTTCTCAGAACTCAGTATTTCGCCAAATGGAAATGCAAAATTTTTAGTTTGAAAACGCTTAAAACATGAAAAACCAAATTTCTTGAACTAATTCAGAAACTGACCGGTGAGTGCGGTACTCAGTGCTGTGAGAACTTTGGGAACCATGGGGACACACAAACTTCACACTTTTTACGTCGGCATATTACGCCCGCACTTTTAGGAAATACAACATGCTTATCGATTCATGGCGGCCAAATCAATACGTATCAAATGTGTTGTTGTACGATGCATAAACTGACCGGCGAGTGCGGTGCTCAATCCGGCCAGGACCTTGGGAACCATGGGAGACGTCTCGCGATCGTCCAGACGAACTCGCTCCAGAATATGCTCCACATATCTGAAAACATCGGGAATAGGGTTGTGAGTTGTGATTGAGTTCAAAAATGCAGGTATTCCAGTTTTGGAAAGAATCGAGTTTGCGAGTTACGCGTTTCAAGTTCGACTTTAACAACCCTAATCGGGAAATCAATACAATTCTCATACTGCAAAAAACTGTACGTTTTCTAACCAAAGTTTCTACTGTCTGTATACCTGAACTTGAGATCCGTTTCCTACTGCAGTTGAAGTGACAGCTGATGTAGCAGCGAGAGCAGCACCGGCTGCGTTATGCAACCAGTTTAAACTACAACTACAGCTTTCAACTACGACCCCCCGCAGTACCTAATCGATTTGTATCAAATTCAAACTACAACTTTTTTGTAGTTTGAACCCTTTGTTTTCCCTATTTACTATTTACCTGAACTTGAGATCCGTCTCAGACTGCAGTTGAAGTGAGAGCTGTTGCAGCAGCGAGAGCAGCACCGGCTGAGTGAGCGAGCAGGTGAGGAAGAACTCGTCCGGATCTACGTTGTTGCACAGACACTCGAGGGCACCCTGGTCGCCCTGGTTCAGCACCTAGAATATAATTTTTTCACGAAAAATCAATATTCAAAGATTCAAGATTTATAAGAAGTCGTTACGGAATGGTGTTCCTTGACTGCCCTCCAGATATCTTTGTCTCTGCATACTCGAAAACAAAGAAAAAGTGGAACAATGTGAACAGCCCCTCATTTCCTAGTTAGGAGTGGACTATAAAAAAAGTGGAGATTACGGTAGAAGACTGTAATTTCGAGACAAGTAACTATAAGATGAAAAATTCCTGGAGCCTAGAAGGCACTCCTGGCTCCCTAACTACGCTATGCCTATTCTGTTTACTATTGACTTATATTATTAATGGTTGTAAGTAGTTGTAGTGTGATCCCTCTATCTTTTTAGTTTGACCATACTATGTCTGTTGTTTGATAGAGTTGGTCACTCTACTAGTGTGTCCAAACCAAAACCAACTGACCGTCTCAAACGCAAGTGGTGCCTGATTGTTCTTGACCATCTGCAGTAGCGACTGTCGATCGGCCGAGACGGAGACGCAGGGGGCCGGTGTCGCCGACGCCGCCACCGCAGCCAACGTCGCGTTGTGCAGCGCGCGGAACTGCGTCATGTACTGCAAAGAATACTGATTAGACTGGCAGTATTTGGACTCACAAAAAATCCTGCACCCTCACTATTACGATTCCCCTTACGCTGCACCCTTACGATTGACTTGTTTTTCCCTTGTTATTTATCAAAAAGAGTGGCCGTTTTTTTCAAAATTTCCCAACTATTCGGACAACTTTAATGGAGAGTATGCCCACTTGTTCCATGCCCAGACTAAAAGTCTCGTTCAACTGCCTGAACAGTTGGGTGCAGAGTCGATCGATGGACGGTACAACCACCGTGGTCAGTGATTCCTTCATCTTCTCGGAGACTCGCTGAGAGATGGCGTCCGACGATTGCTAAATAAAACATTCAATTGGGAGAAAAAAGCCAGATTATAATAGGTCCCGTTTCTTCCTAGTGTACCTTCAGGCACCAGTAAGGTGTGATTATCCTACTACAAAAGAGACCCTTTTCATCATACATTCGTGAAACAGTGAAACACTCGTACATAAAAAGAGGCAAAAAAAATTACACACATTCCGAAAAAGTAAGTTCGTTTTTTGAGTTTTTCTGGGGACAACTTTGCTGGTGTATCCCTACCGTACCTTGTGATTCAGTTGAATGGAGCTCTCCACAGCCACTGAGTTCTCGTTGAGTGCGTTTCGCACCACATCCAGGGTGTCTGTGCGGTTGGTCTCGATCAGATCCGAGATGTTGGCCAACAGACGATCCTCGCGCAGAGAGAACTCTTCCTCTGCAAATACATTATTAGGTCTTTCTTGTAGTTTGATTAGGCTATAACTTCCAAAAAATCAACGAGATCAAACTACAAAGACTATCCTCCTCGCGCACAGAACTCTTCTTCTGTAAAGATAGAACATGAACGGTCACCTTCCCGGGCACTGAAGCCTAGTTGAGACTGCAAGCTGTACAAGAGTGAAACGGCTGTATTTCAGGTATTTCACTATTTTACTGTCCCGGCATGTGCCGTGGCAATTTCATGTCACAGACTTCCCTGTTGCGCAACATTATAGTGAATGAACAAGTCTTCGTGGTAGTTTGATCTCGATACACGCGATAATTTCTGAATTTTGACGGCAAATCAATGGGATCAAATTGATCAAACTACAAAAGACCCATACATTCTACTCAGTAGCGTGAATAGCCCAACATTATCAAGCAAGCTCTTTTTCAGACTAACCTTTTTGGTGAAGCTTCACTCGAAACTACGGATATGTCACTACCTTGATCGTAAACCCACTTTCTTTGAGTTAAATCGAACTGTTGTAACTTGAAATTGAAAACAAAAATAGATCAAAATACAGAATAGGTGAACGTACTGAACTGCTGCAGCATCTGTAGAATGTGATCATTCGTGGCGGTGGCTCGTCGCTGGCTCTCAGCTCTCTCCACTTGCAACGCAATCTGCTCCAGCTGAAATCAAGGAAACTCACAAAGTAAAACGTTAACATTCATCAAACAACCTCCAACAACCCTGGAAGTGAGTCCAGCGTTAGGGTACAATCTACAATTGATCAATGACGGAACATCACAATCAAGGAAGGAGTCAGCCATTTAGGATTCGTTAAACTCATGCAATGCAGTTCTCCTAAGGTTCATTTGTGGAATACTTTCGTATAAGCTGAAAAAAGGACGTCCGCAACGCCGAAGTCCGTAAAAAGTCCTATTTGGTACAATTTTTTAAAATATGTTATATGTAACCTCCACCAACCTTGGCATTGAGTTCCGCGAACCTCCCATCTACCCCATCCGCTCCCTCTGTGTTCCCCTTCCAGGACTGGGTTGTGGCGGCGGCAAGAGAGACCACAGGTTCACTCGTAGACGGCAGATGCTGTTCTACTGGTCTACAACGCAGATATTACTTGAACAGAATCTTAATTTTGGTTGAATGTATACTACTATACACCAGTTTTCCAAACTACCACTGTCATATAGACATTTCCAAAACGTGCCACTCATAGACTAAGAACCGTGGAAAAATTGCAGTGGCTTATAAAAAAATGGTTAAAATTTACGTACGGCGTTGAGTAAACTTGATCCCCGTCGCGAACAGAATCATCGTCCAGGCCGGCCGCGATAGCCGGTGGTGCCGCATACTCCACCTGTAAGTTAAACACGTTTCGGTTATCTCATTAATTGGTTTGTCTGTTTCCTGACGCAAAATGTTTTTACCGTTAGTTTGTAAGTTGTTACCGGAATTTAGTTTTATGTTACCTACCGATAACATGTAAGGTAAACTGAGAAAGTTGTGACCAAAAACCGGTTCGGTTACCAAAATACTCGGTAAGATATAGAATTGGACCAAAATGAGCACCTCGGTCCGCTCAACGTGAACATCCAGATGGAGCAGTCGCTTGGGACTCATTCCAATGTAGCTGATCTTTACGTCCTTCTCCCAATTGGCGTCGTCATCGCTGAACGAGAGTGGATCTGAAATAGGATTGTTCGTGACCCAAATGTAGGGCGATTTTGTTCAATTAACCAACCGTTTTTCTCCAAAATCAGGAGTTTGTTATTGAACAACCCTATTTAAACAATCCTCACCTTTCCTGATAAAAACCTGATCTCCTACCCAGTTTTGCGGTTTGCACACGCAGATAAAACACCCGATTTTCAATATTTTGTGGACAACACAGTCGCCTCACATATGTGGTGAGTTAAGCAGAGGTATTTGGTCAAAATATCTGAACCCTGCCTATAACCTATAACCCACCTACACTATCCTCCGATGCGTGTTGCACATCATATGGGAAGATGACGGACATCGAGCGCCCGTTTTTAAATGTTTCTTGGCTATTCGAACCAGTCTACCGCTTTTATGTATGTATGTATTAGTATGTTTTGTACTATGTATTCATGTACTATAACTTATAACCCACCTACACTATCCTCCGATGCGTCTTGCACATCATAGGGAAAGATGACGGACATCGGGCGGCAGAAGGCAATCTGCGTAATGGAGAGGAAGCACGGTGAGGCAGACTGCTGGTCCAGCTCCACACAGAAGATATTCTGTAACACTTCACATAGTAATATGTACTGTATGCATTAGTATGATATGTACTGTATTAGTGTTCTGAAACAGAAAAGGCCACACCCCATACACCGCCAAGGCCTCCCATAAAGGGGGGAGTCGCGAACAAATTCTTGTGAAAAGTAGGGGTCGCGAACTGTCAACTAACGATTTTTATACAAAATCAGCTATAATCGTACGGAAATTAGTTGAATATCGCCGTTTTGGGGGGGCGCGACACGAGAAAACACGGAGGGGTCGCGAGAATTTGGAAGGATTAAGAGGCCCTTGGCGGTGTATGCCACACCCGGTAGTGAAATACCCTGTTTTTATGACGATGGCCAAGTTCATTTCTGGCACTTTTCTCAAACTTATTACTTACGCTCATTTTTGGAAGCGAAAAATGTTTGAAACGTGTTTTACCCACGTTGATTTTAGTTGCACCGGCGTCCAACTATTCTACTAAGTACAGGACATAAGACCTGGAACCTTTTAAAAAATGTAAATGCAGCATTCTTTTTTCTGTTCAAAACAATGTGAAAATTGGACAGTGTTACATTGTGTTACATACAACGTACTACATCTTTCGAATACAAATCATGAAAATGTACACTTCTAGAACAAAAAAAGACAACTTTTACATTTTTTCAAACGGTCACGAAGCTTCTTAACTAAAGATGAAAACGTTGTTTGTTCCCATGTTTCACGCGTGACCTACCGCTCCATCGCTGTCCAACAGATGGATGTAGCGCATTTTGGGATCCATGCGAACAGTAAACTGAGAGATGTCCAGCGCACAATCGAAACGGAGCGTACCTAAAAAAGGATATATACACTTTCTCTCTGAGATTCAACATCTCACAGCGTTCTCGCCTACAGTAATTTGTGCGATCGAGCTTGTATTGCGCTCCGTCCACAAAGTTTTCGTGGCGGGACACTGTATCCCACTGCAATTTGGCACGATCACAGTCCTATTTCGCTGCGTATCGCGCTTATTTTCACGCGAATCATTTGCGGAGCGTCTAAAATCGAGGACGCGAGTTCCCTATTTTATAAAGCTGTTGTTGAGAACGCCGTGATCTGCTCGTCCAATTAAATGTTTAACATTGTACCTCGCAGTACAGTTCATACAGTGTTTGTAGTTTGTAGTTTGATTCAAGTGTGTTTTGTATCTTTCGGTGATTCTGTTGTGTTTGTAGATCATACTACAGCTCTAAAAAAGTAATGTTGCGCTTTGAATGTCAATAACACCGGAATCTCTCACATCCTACGTCCTACATCCGATGTAGGTGAAAACCCATCTTTCTACGTTTTCTTTGTTATATTTCGAAGTTATCTTTACTCTTATCTCTTATACAAAATACATCTAGTTAATCTTAAATATATTACCCACCCAAACACCTCCAGTGCTCGCATTCGAACAGGGCGAGGCGGCGCCCTCCCTCTCCGGCCACCAGGCAGTGACGCCAGAATCTTTCCGGCTCTCTGAAAACGGTAGCAATCAGGAATCCATAACAACATTTTGCGGGCATTTTAGCAATGACAATGAGGAAATCAAAAGTAGTGTTTTTTATTCTTTTCAAGTTGGGCGAAAAATGAGCCCGTTTATTCAGTTTAGTGAATTTTCCTAACTGTTCGAAAAACTTTACTCACGTACGTTTATTATTTTGCATCAAATGAGATTTTTTTTGAATTATTTCGCCTAGAACCCACAATTTGACCATCATCAGTCCGCTGACATAATCCAGAAAGGCAAACGACAGATCCCCATTTTTCTATTTAAACACGTAAATCCTCACTATTTTGCATTCAAATGAGTAAAAGTCTCCAATATTCTCCGAAATTGAGTGCGTTTTTTCCCATTATTTCGTCTAAAACCCACGTCTTAACCGTCATCAGTCCGCTGACATCATCCAGAAAGAACAGATCCGAGATGGCCGTTTTCAAACGCGGGTTCCAGTTGTGGGCGAACTTGATCTCCGCCCCGTTGATCACGTAGAAGGACACGACACCCGCCACCGTCCCGATGGCTATGGCTGTGGAATCGGGAGAAATGCACACGACACTCACGTCCTGAAACACAAAAGGTATTATTACATACGTACTTTACGTTACATATGTATACACAGTGAGGAGCGACTGTTCTACAGCAAGGAAAAATTCACAAAGCAGGAAGTTGGGAAATCACTGCCGTTGTGCGAGCCTTGGCGGTGTATACCCTATTTGCACTATGAACGATCGCGTTCAGGATAATCCAATAAATTGATAGTTTCACTCTTCGACAGATAGTATAACAACTAACCTCTTCCAGGCGCACCGTGAAAAAGGCGTCAGCTACACTGCAGGCCGATTCGAAATCCACCTGTTTGTTACCATACTGCTCCACCAGTGTCGACAGGTTGATGATGTAGACATTCTTGCCCTGTAAGTTTATATATGATTGTTAACTGCCGAGCAAACGTGCACAGATCGCCGGCATTTTCGAGTCCATGGCCCAGGGCCCAGCCTTTTACAATGTTCTACTCCATGTTCTTTCGCATTACGGGTAGAACAATCAGGAATGTGTACGTATTTAAATAAGAAAAGGTCTACTTTTCGTAAAATAATCACACCATACTGCATACTAGTGTCAAAGACCAGTAAGGTCCGACTGAGCGACCAAAAATGGTCCGTTTTTAGATGCGAATACGTGAACATTCATGATTTTTCCGTCAAAAGTAGACCGATTTTCTTTTTTTCGGCGAAAAGGTAGTCCGTTTTTGGAATTTTTCTGAATTCGGACAACTTTACTGGTGTATGACTAGTGTGCGTCTAACCTGAAACACGGCGACCATGTGACAGATATCGGTTGGGTCGGTGGGGTTCTCTGGGGCGTACGGGCACCATGCCAGACGGGGATTTTCCGAGTCGCCCAGTCTCGCCGGCCAGTTCACAATGTTCAGGTACTTCTCGCTGTAATTATAATAATGATATGTAGTTCATACAATATTCAGGTACTTTTCACTGTAATTATTATAATCAATAGTGTGTAGTACACATACACCAGTAAGGTGTAACAATTATGCCGAAAAACCTGCTAGTCTGAATAGTACTTCTGCACGCCTGCTGTTTTACGTACTCCTCACTGTAATTATTCCAATTACTCGTCTGTAGTAGATACAATGTTCAGGTACTTCTCAAATTGGCAGAAAGACCCAATTTCTATGCTGAATTGCGCGCATGAAGGTTACCGAGAATACGAGAATAAATATCTCACAACTCACACTTTCTCGCAATCATCAGAAACTGTGTACACGTAGAGACCACAGCTAGAATCCAAGACGGCGAGAAGCGGAGCGTGCGCAGCGAATTCTAGGTCAACCGGAGGAGAACTGTAGTTCTGGAATTGAGTGAGATTTAGTTTAATTGATTAAGAATAAGAAAAAAAATTGAACCATAAAATCAAACACCGTTCATACTTTTCAGCGGTAATAGTGAACGAAAGATGCGTATCGACCGATAAGATGTAAATTACAAAATATAAGTATAATACAACTCATCTCTGAAATCATGAAGAAAGATAATTCTTTACTATGCTCACCTTGATCAAGTGTCTGCTTCTGGTAACTCTGTGAATGACTCGCACCACATCTCCCGTAGACTCCAGATGCACTCTTGAGGCAATCAGATCCTTCTGAACCGTCAACGAACGTCCGCCGTGAGCTCTAGTCTGGAACATTGATAATTATTAAAAATCACCGATAGATCAGCTACAGCAAAAATACATCAGCTGCCTTCTAAGGTTCCTTTGTTCGACATGTGTCATCTCAATGCATGAAATGGCAAACTTGGCCGATAAACCACAAAAATTGCAAAACCGGGCTACTGTTAATTCAGAATTGTAAAAATTTGGCCGTTTTTATGCAAAATTTGAAAAATATATGTATTTCCATTGAAATATGGGATTCTTTTTGTATTCACACCTTACACGTTTTCGTTCCTGTGGTCAGCTTGTAAAAAAAAACCAACACCAACTGAGTTGAGAAACATACCTCTCCCTTGAATTCGGTTAGAGTTTCCGTTTGTACCCGTGCACTGTCTCTATCTCTTTCCCCACCACCTTCCGATGGTAGAGATAGGATGACATTCCTTCCATTTGTGAACTTGATTACGTCCTCGTTGCCATCGAGCACGCTGCAACAATCAATTGAACGGTTACAAAATACATCAATATCTTAAACCTCACAACTAAATAACAAACTAACTATGAATACACGGCTATAAACTTTCTCGACTGGTAGTATACTTAGAGTTGGAACGTTAAAGGCACGAAGCCGCGGGCTGTTCTTGATCTGGTTCTGAGTTACGGGCGACAACGCCTTTTGAGAGAATAAGCGGTTATCAAGTTGTCAACAAAGCGGGTTTCAAGCAGTTGATCGGTTCAAATTAGGTCAAACTCACTATTTTTCCACGACGGAAGAGGGCGAAGGAAGTTCCGCGGAAGCAGTCGAGTCCCCCATATGATGGTAGGAAGAGGACTGAAACATGGGATGTTATAACAGCATTAAAAAAAACATGCCCATGTTCGGTGGCCACTTGCAATGTAAAACGCGACGAAGTAACGAGAGAAGAGGAAACAACGTAATGAGAGTGACTTTCGAGTAAGTTATGTACTTTGAAAGAAATATTTACATTAAAGATTTCATTTATGTTGTGAACGAAAACTATTGGACTTTACAACCTAACAAAGAATTAGAAGAAAAAGGGAACGCTCATCATATTGCTGATATTTTTTTTAAATTGCGATTGAAAAATGTAATTCCTTGGCTTCGCGCCAGCCACACAGTACCTTTCGTGGTGGGATATAAGACGCTGCAATATATATGACCCCACTAAATCCGACAAATACACACATTTTTCGAAAATGTTGTGCAAAATACACATCGTTTGTTCACGAAAGTGGTTTCTCTTTTGACCATGTGTATTCAAAAACCTTGCACACGAAAAATCAACTGGAAGAACAGGATGTAGGCAAAATATTGATGTATACACCTATAAAACTTGGTGACACAAAATTGATAGAACCGAAAAAGTGTATTAATAGACTACTCAAAATCCTTGGTTAAAAAAATGTGTAAACCCCCAGAAATGCATAAATTCATTAGAATTTAGGTGTGTCCATGTGAACCTTTTCTGTTCTTAGCTGGTTTTTTTGTGCTTTAAGCGTTAAATTAGGGATTATACACAATATTCGTAGTAAAGAATTTGTGCATGTACACATTTTCCGTAGTACTACATTTGTGTACTTTATGTGTACACATTTCAGGATCTACCGATTTTGTGCACACCACTATTTGCACATTTTTGATTCTAACGAATTTGTGTATACGATTTTGATTCATGTTTGCATATACTTGGCGGGGTGGTTTTACACATGGTTGATGCAATATTCGTTTTTCAGCGATTCACAGTACAATATCTCATGCATCGCAATAAAATACACAACGATAAACGAAAAAGTGATTTTCAAGTTTTTCTTGTGGGGACATATAAATTGCAGCGTCTTATATCCTGTGCGTTGCGGTCTAGGTCGCCCCGCCCCTTGCGTCATAGGGGCACTTTCAGTCTGCTGTTTCGATTCGATATCGATTGAATCCGGAATCAATACCGGTTATTTCACTAGCTTCTTTTCTTTCTCAGATGTTTTCGGTAATTTTTTGATTCATTTACGTTTTTCGGCTTCTGGGAAAGATTAATGATGTCACGTACCCACGCTCTTACAATTTTAGTTTAATTTTATTGCTTCTTTCATTTCATAATGTTTTTGACGGAATCAAATGTTTTTCTCCTTTGGTTAGTGCACTCACCTATTTATTGTGAGGTCTATCTGTTTTTCGTATGCAGTTGGGGATAAGGTTAGATTCCCTAAAAAAACAGTTCGATATTTATAATTAGATCGTTTCCGGAAACGATCTAATTCCATTTGGATTCCAAACACTAAAATGGAATTCCATTTAACTGTTTCAAGTTCGCTGAGGTGTGTCATTCTCATTCCGCCTCGAATTTATTATTGCGTTTTGGAAAACTTCATAACCGTCGCTTTTCAGATGGCTTTAGATTCGTGCAACCCACCGTGTGATGTGGGACCGATGGTTTCTTGCTCGAGTTACTCCGTCGATACGCATATTTCTGCCGATGATACTATTTCCACACCAGAAAAAACCTACACGGATTTGTCGCATGCGACCCCTTCGACGTCTGCTGAATATTCTGCTAATGTACTGCTCATGCTTGCCTGAGTATTTTGTATTCATTGCTTGTTTTCATTAAAAAAAGAACTAGAGACTGTTACCTCAAACTCAAACAAGTCATCAATATTGATGACCGAGAAAGTACCACAAACTCGGTGTATCGCTTGATACCCAATACGTCGCACTGTAGTGTCGACAGAGAAAGTACCGCAAACCTGGTGTATCATCATTGATACAAAAGTACCTCAAACTTGGATTAAACCTATAAAAACTGTTGAGCCTGAAAGCTCAACGTACCTCAAACTTGTTGTGTTTTCAAATTATACCCAAATTTGGGTAATTAAACCTACTCGGATACCTCATGCCGGGTTTTTTACTAGCAAGTTACACTCGTTCAGTTATTATGTTTCCAGGTCGCACCATCGTACTTCGATACCGACTACAGCTACAACTATGACATTTTCGATGGACTCACCGATGCCCCTCTGTGTAAAAAGTCTAGGTATTGATTTTTCTCAGGCTAACCTCATAATTATTTGCAGGTCGATTATTCAGGTAGTGATAGTTGATATCTCTCCTGTGGCCAATAAACTGACTAAATACGTGTAAAAGAAGAGTTTTGAGTAGCATGTGCGCATTCTGAGTTCCACTATAGTTTCAACTAATAGTCAAGGTAGTATGTAGCAATAATTTATTGTTTATTATAGATTTATTCTATTGCTCTGTTGTTTCCGTGGTTTACATTCCGTTCTTTTAGGTTGGACGATTCATCTCAACCCTCCACCAGCGGCACGTCGCCAACACCTGATGACGAACCGTCCGAGGTAGGTGATGCTGACGACAACAGAAAAGATGGAGACGAGGAGTTCTATGAATACTACTACCAGATGAAGGACTGTCATGAGGATATTTTGAAGAAGGTGGGAAGAATTTGCCTATTGGATGGAAAATAATGAATTTTCACAAGTCAAAGAAAAAATGGACTACGTGTTGTGTGATCGTCACACCTTACTCGTGTGTGATTCAATGTTTTAATCTAATCACTCCGGCTTTGGAAAGTTTGGATGGTTTTTTTAATGATAGCCTCATTTGTTCGAGTGTCAATCACTAGGGAAGGCCCCACCGTGGATCGTGATGGTTTTTTTTTATTTGCATTATTCGTTTTCAGCTCGAAGAGCAGCTTGCACTGGAGAATACGCAGCTAGATCAACGATCCAAGGAGCTAGAAGAGCGTGCGCAGGTATATCGTTGTTTGTAAAAAAAAACATTGCACCTTTAAAAGCCAAATCGCAGAACGTCCGATTCTTCTTTCAGCTTTTGATTGCTCGGAGCTTTCGATGGTTTGTGTTGTATTTTGTGAATTTTTCTCATTATAATATTTCATGTACTTTCCAGAAAATCATTGATGAACATGAAGCAGAAGCGAAGAGGAAACAACTGATCAAATCCGAACGTCAATTCATCAAGAGAGCAAAAGCTCAGATGCAGTACAAGAATTCACAGATGGCACGAGCTAACAGAGTATGTTTATGTCTTTGTTCCTCTTCTTGTATTTTTGTATATTAAAATTTAAACTCACCAGGAGTGCGATATGTAATTGACGATGTTTCACGGGTAAATAATTGTCTTTGTAGCAAGAGTTTTCGAATGGGAACTGTGGTATGTAGTTTTGATTAAAAATGTCTACCGGAACTATGTTCGTTTCCATTTCAGGAGAAGATGGTTTATTGTTGCTTCGTATGCAGCCGTGCGTTTCTCGACGAAGAGCAAGTTCGAGACCATGTGTCCAGTGTGCATCTCAAAGACAAGAAGGTATTCAAGCTAGTTACTTTCAGTAGTAGAAGTAGTTTTTTACATAAGCTAAGTTTATGTTACAGGTGGATGATGTGTTAAAATTACGGGCGTACAAAACAAAACTAGGAAAGGAGTAACCTTGATAGTGTTTTAGAATCGCTTATCGTACATGTGGTAAAATGAGCAAAAAAGTTGTATCACCGCCCCGGGCGGTGATACAACTTTTTTGCTCATTTTCGGTCCGCCCGCATTCCTGCGTCATTTCATTTCATTTTCAGGAACATCCCCACAAGTGCTCTCAATGTTACATGCGATTCAAGCACGGACATCATCTTCGACGTCACGAAATGACACACAAAAGGTCAAAGAACAACTCCTTTCAATGCAGCGTGTGTTCGTCTTTGTTCAAGTAAGTTGTTTACACGCACTAATAGGTTATTCTACAATAAGAACCCTTTCACGAATAAAGTCCTAGAGGCCTAGAGTTTTGCAAGTTACATAGAAATCAGGTACAAGTGATGGTTAGAATTAAGGTGGAAATGCGAGCCACCCTCTAAGTGTTTGCATTATAGTCAAACTGGTTTTATTTTTGGGCGATACTGATATCACGGTGACTTACAAATCGATTATGTGTTGGTTTTTCCTCTTAGAAAGCCTTTTATCATTATTGTTGCAAGTGGTGCAAGTTTTTTTCAGGGAAGAAAAAAGTTTGGAAATCCACATGAGTGAAGCTCATTCGCTCACCATTGGTGGAGACAAGATCGTCAAGAAGTTGAAATGTACTGAATGTGGCAAGAAGTTTGGATTACAAGCAGAACTGCAGGTGTGCTTTCATGTAGAATCTACATGAAAAATCTACATTGTAGATTTCTTCATAGTTTGATACATATTCGTTGCCTGAGAGTTACAATTTTTAACTTGATTAGGGTTTGAACCCACTTGATTCTCTAACTTATTGCGCGGGATTTCAACTATAACCCCCCCCCCCCCCCCGCACTATCCAATATATGACGGTTTTTACGCCCATTTTTAGCTTTTTGTCTTTGAAAAACAAGTATACACACCTTTAAGTAGTTTGAGGTCTTTTAATGAAGTTCTTGTGAGGAATTTAAACAGAATACTTTGTAGTCGCTTTTTTGAAATAACAAGAAAATAAATCTAAAATGTTCAGCGACACCAGTGGTACTGTTTGAACAAGTCGTCGATACAGCTGAAGAGAAAAGTGGCAAAAGAGACGCTGAGGATTGGGAGTCCGGTGGTCAGTCCGGCCATGTCTACCTCGTCAGCTACATCTACTCTATCGAGCGGCAGTGCTCTCAACAAGTCTGTCAAAGGTAGTTTAATCTCAGTTCAAAATAATCGGGGAAATACAGTTGATGGGGTTTTTCCTTCTGTCAGAGGTTAGAAGTTAGATCGTTTATCTCATTAGTGTAGTTCAAGTTCAGGATAGTCAATTAGATTGTCATAGTTTGGCCAACTTACAAAACTCGGAAAAGTTCAATTAACGGCTTGTTTCACTGCGCAAACTAGAAGATTTAGACGGTTCTGGAGTGTAATCATCAACCTTTCTTTAAATCACTCGTGTTACATTCTCGGTGTTTCTATTAGAAATTTATCAATCTTAGTTGATTTTATTTTTTTTAGATAAGTCGTGTCCGTTCTGCTTCCAAGTAATGGCTTCGATGCAATCGCGAGATCGTCATATCGGGAGAGCCCATCCAGACATGGTGGGAACAGAGATGGCAAATCACACCTACGTGAAAGTGGATTCGGTTAGTAGATTCATTCCAGAGTGTTGGGTTTTCTTCTGTTATTTTCCAAGTTGTGCAACATAGTGTTACAAATTCCAAGATTTTTTGTTGAATATTTTGTTGTATACCAGCAAGGCGTGACTCTTCTTGAAAGCCGAATTGTTTGTCTATTTAAATAATTGAAAATGGTTCTATTCATGAATACATTGCAGCCGGATCTTCCGTATATGTGTAACGATTGCGGGAAACGTTTCGCGACGAATGCCTCACTTGGAACACACAAGAAGCGAATACACGAGAAGATCTTGGATCATGCCTGCGACACTTGTGGGAAAAAGTAAGTCGAATTATAGATGTAGATTTGGTCGTAACTTGTAAAGTAAGCTTGGGTTAAAAACGGGGTTAATTAATTATCGATCCTTCTGTGTAGTGCCGAACCAACGGATAAAAGACGGTGACTTGATAGTTTTGCTAATCTTCCTCCTCGTACAGATGTGATACATTCGCAAAAAACGGCAAAAATCACGTGAAATGTGAATAAACAGCAGACTTGTGACTTTACCATTGCATAGTTTTTACGTCTGTAGTTTTTTTTGTGACTAAACAGCTAGAACAGTTGCGGGCAAATCTTTAAGAGATTTTAAGTATACTTATTCTTTGCAGATATCCCTTGGCAAGTGAACTGCGGAAACACATCAACAGAGCCCATCGTGGAGGTTTCGACAATGTAGATTTAGAAGAGTTTTAGATGGTGACCCATATTGGTACTATTCGGGTATTATTGAATGTGATGATAGGTTTAATATGTTATACATTGTTCATTTTCTATTTTATTACGAATACTAATAAATTTCTATTCAACCAATGTTTTATTGAGCTAGAAAAACGAAAACAAACTGAAAAAGTTTACTTGTGAAAAAAGAAAAATCCTATCAAACATGAAATACGCAAGAAGAGTTAAGAACTCTTTAGGTTGTCAGAAGGTAATTTTAGACTTCTCACATGAGATACCCTGCCGAAATTATTTGCTGGTTTTGTCTACTCTTTTCCTGTATAGCTCGTTTAGCATTTGTAACGTAATGAACGTGGAGCACGTGTCAAAACATGTCTCAATCACGTGTACTGTTTGGAAATCTGGAAACAGTTTGGAATTGAGAAATTAGCATACAAGACATTGTAACGCGGAATGAGATTCGTCTAGCAAGTCACTTTATTCCCAAACAGCAGATGAGCGCGGCTGCCCCAGTAGATGCGGTCTCTTCTGCGGAACAACTGGTACCCAGGTGGCGGTCTCTCTCTCTTTCTCTCTCTCTCTCTCTCTCTCTCTCTCTCTTTTTCCCCTCTGTCTTCATATCATCTCTCTCTCTATTTCTGTCTGTCTCTCTCTATTAATTTGTGTGTCTCTCCATCCATCTCTCCCCCTCACCTGATACATCAACAAAATATGAGTTCGGCTGCCCCAGATGCAAGATGGCGTGTCACCTGCGGAGTCACCATGGTGCAAGGTGACTGTTCTATCTTTCTTTCTCTACCTCTATATATCCGTCTCTCTTCCTCTTTCTCTGTCTCTCTCTGTCTCTCTCTCTCTCCCCTCTCTGTCTGTGACAATTCTTGACTCCAGACTCCGCGAAGTCCTCCGTGCGCCCCTGAATGAGCCGCCGGTCACCACGAAACATTCCATCGTCTTTCGCACATTTTCTGAACTGTAGGTTACTTTTCATTTTGTTTCTCAGGTTACTTTACAGGTTTATCTAGGGATCGGAACCGAACTATAGTCGTTGCCAACGGAAAGGCGGGAGGGTACTGTATATCTCACTTTCCGCTGTGTACGCACACATGTCTTCCATTCCACGGCTTGCCCAGTATGTGCTCTAATAGCGCAGTGGTTAGCGCCTTCGCTAAGAATCTTTTGCTCGCAGGTTCGATTCCGGAAAGAGACAGAAATATATAAGTTTGGCACTCACTATAGGCACCAATGCGCGAAGTACGTCCGCTCTAACCCTATGTAGTTGTTAGTTGACGTTTGTAGTTTGCTGCTTGTGTTCTGGCATGATCGACTTTTTAAGTTTTAAAGAAGGACGATTATGTGGTCCAATCGCAACGCTTCAGTCCTTTAAACTGCAACACATTTTTCAATTGCAGTTTAAAGGATCGTTGACACGAGATTGGTCCGCATAATCGTCCTGCTTTAAGTTGGCATGATCGACTTTTTAAGTTTTATTGATACGTCCACGAGCATTGGACTATACTGTTCGTCATTTGCTCAGTCCGTGGAATATGTTAAACATAGCAGAACTCAGAAACGTGCAATAACAAAGTGCACGATTCCTCGATAGAATACTCACTTTACGTGAATATACGATTTAGTTCTAGTATACATTAATATTAATACCTCCTTAACTCCGATCGTTGTTATTTCCAGGTATCGAGGCCAGATTGCTGTGAAAATCATCAACAAGAAGGTGTTGCCATCGTCGATTGCCGACAAATTTCTGCCGCGAGAACTGGAAATCACGGCCAAGGTAAAATATTTATTTCACCAACAAAGACAGCGAACGATCCAGGAATTAGGCGATGCGCATCGAGCTGGCTTTGTGCGAAGCACGCAGAGCGTCGCAGCCAACGTGGCGGCCTCGACAAGAGAGTGGTAGAAGATCCCATCAGCTTTATCCCATGCTGCGTCTCTCGCTCCGCCTTGCTATTTCTTGTCTCCTACATCCCGGCCGGATGTGAGAGCAGAGAAATAGCGTATGTTTGAGGAGACGCAGGATGGGATGAAGGAAGACGCACACGGGCGTAGAACTTCTGTGATCTTGTTGATTTCCACTTCTGTGATCTTGTTGATTTCCATGATGATCGCAGAATATAGACGCAAGTTCCGAGTCATTGTGCATCAGTGGAATGAGCATAGCTTAGGGCAGGCGACTGCATGTCCCAGGGACAAGAACGGGACGTCCCATGTTCCGGTACTGTCCCGGGACGGTACCAAGAATTACGGTAGAAATAGAGCATATTTGCATAGAAAAGTCAGGATCGAGGAGAATTTTTGTCATCATTTATGCAAATCTGCTCCATTTCTACCGTAATTCATGGTACCGTCCCGGGACAGTCTCGGGACATGGGACGTCCCGTTCGTGTCCCCGGGACATGCGACTGCTGAGTAGGGCAGGCAAGAATTATTTCTGTTATGTTCTGATGTGTTTGTAGTTTGTAGTTCGATCCTCCTGTCATTTCAGGTTCGTCATCCCCATCTGGCCCGTTGTCTGACCATTCTGCAGGCCACGCCCACCAAGATTGTCATTGTGTCAGAGTTTTACGAGAGGGGCACACTTTTGGATCTGATTGTTCGAGAGAACAGGGTTAAAGGTACAGCAATTTAGAGAGAAAACTTTGTTGGTTTACTTTTTTCGATTTGTTTCCAATACATGTCTTGTTCTCGTTATCTCAACATTCTCATCCCAAGCTGATGAGAAATTTACCACTATTTTTTCTCAAAGGTTATGTGGTGGAGATTAGAAAAAATGATTCTCAACTTATTTCACACCCTGCATACCTGGTTCTTGACGCTTCGTACCCGAATACCCCGCTCTCGGTGTCTCAGCTGAAACATTTTTATTATTATAAACACACGACTCATAGCGCAGACTGCCGGCAGTTAAGGGGTAGACTGCCGGCGGAAATCGGCAGGTTGCCGGTGGAGAAACCGCGGCGAACCGCGACGTGCCGGCACACTGCCCTTTGAGCGCCGCCAGTCTGCCGGCAGGCTGCCGGGCTCCTCAATTGCCTGCAGCCTGCGCTCTGAGTCGTGTGAAGATTCTTGGGGAAAATTGAAGTATCGCCCCCCACTTTAGTTGGGTCCCCCCCCCCGTAGCACTTTAACCCCCCACCCAAGCTAAAACCTAAAAATATAGGAGGGGGGGGGGGGTCAAATTTCAACTTCGACATTTACTATTTACCCCCCACCTGGATCGGCGGGGGGTAGAACTTCAATGGTGGGGGGTCAAAATTCAACGAGTGGGGGGCTGAACTTCCATACTGGAAATGTTTACTTTTTACCCCCCACCCTCAAACTTTTGTATTGCAGGTGATAAATTGAATTATCACCCCCCGGTGGGGGGGGGTCAAACTACAATTCCCCAAACGCAATACAAATTCAGAAAGGTGGGGGGTAAAAAGTCAATGTTCCCGATTCTTGTTTCAGAAACCCCACAAGGCGCCCGATACTTCCGACAACTGATAGAAGCCATTCACTACCTGCACGAGAGAAACATTGTTCACAGGTATGGTGCATTTCATAGTTTTTTTCATTTCAATGTGCACTTCATATGGGTACCGAAACATCACTATCTCTCTTTCTCTCTCTCTCTCTCTCTCTTTCTCTCTCTCTCTCTTTCTCTCTCTCTTTCTCTCTCTCTTTCTCTCTCTCTCTCTCTCTCTCTCTCTCTCTCTCTTTCTCTCTCTCTCTCTCTCTCTCTCTCTCTCTCTCTCTCTCTCTCTCTCTCTCTCTCTCTCTCTCTCTCTCTCTCTAGAATCTCGCGGTATTCGAAACCTTATTATGATGTGTGGGCAGTACCCAATCACAATTTTTCCACGACGTTATCTCATAGAGTACGGTACTCCTAACAAAGTAGTGTGCATAAAAAGAGTGAGAAGAGAGAGAGAGATAGAGCGAGCAAAAGAGAAAACCAAATTGAAAGAATAAACGAGAAAGCACCGGGATATCTCTGCATACGGCCTATGATCATCCTCTATGTTTCAGAGACGTGAAACTGGAGAACATACTGCTGGATCGATGTGGAGATGTGAAGCTGATTGACTTTGGATTCGCCAGATTCATTGGGAAACGTGAACGGTAGGTTTCAGAAAAGTATCGACTACTGGACACTCATGAGAATTACACGTTAGCCGGGTTAACTCTCATGAGAATGTCATGTGAATAGTTAAAAGTCCTGCTGATTCCTCGTCTCCCTCTCTCTTTCTCTCTCTATCCTCTCTCTCACTCTCTCTCTGCCCCCCCCCCCCTCTCTCTATCTCTCGCATGAGAACTTCTTACAGGTCCCGCTCATTCTGCGGTTCCCGTCCCTACTCGGCCCCCCAGATTGTCCGCTTCTCTCCCTACGACTCGTACGCAGCCGACTGGTATGCGGCCGGTGTGGTGCTGTATACAATTATGGTCGGAAAATGGCCCAAGGTATAGTCCATTTCACGCAACAATAGCCGTCTACAGTGAGATTATGAACGTTTTAAGTATTTTTTCATATCTTTTAGGTGTTGTGAATAGTTTGAACTTTGTGATTTCGCTTTTCATAATGGTTACTACAAGCATAGAAAACAGTGAATCTGAATTTACGTTTGTTGGTTAGACGAAAGCGTTTGAATACTCGGAAGATTACTGTAGAAAGTCATCGATTGGTGAAACGAACTATAGGTACACTGTAGTTTTCAATTTCGGCTGTGTTCATCACGTTTTCAAAGTTTTAGCGTTGCGTATGTTATAAGGGTTCACTATTTCCAAAGCAAACCTATCCGGTGTATGTTGCTTCTAAAGACTTGGTCAACCCTATATCACGTTTTGTTTTTGCTGTGTTTGTAGTTTGATCTAGGTGGTTTTTCGGTCTAAATTCGGAAATTATGGCGGGTGTCCAGTTCAAACTACAACCAACTGAGCTTCAGTCATCCACTGTAGTCGTCGCCAACGGAAAGGCAGGAGGGCACTGTGTATCTGACTTTTCCCTTCGTACGCACACATGTCTTCGATCTCAAAACATCCCCAATATGTTCTCTAATGGCGCAGTGGTCCGCGGCCTGCTACGAAACTTTTGCTCGTAGGTTCAATTCCGGTGAGAGACAGAAATTCATAAATTTGGCACCCACTATAATTGTTCTTGCAGGATGGTCCGCCTGCGATGCCGCGCCCCACCCTCTCCTTCCCCGACGATGTCCCGTCGGCACCGTGCAGGCGTCTGATAGCCGCACTGTTGGAGGAGGTATGGACTTCAGTCAGAGATAACATTACAACCGCCCCCGTTTTCAAGTTGGACTCGAAGTTTATACTGTTCGTTAATTGCATAGTCACGGGAAACATGTAAACACAGCAAAACTGCGGAACTTACAATTACAAATGCACGATGCCTCATTGGAATGCTAACTTTACGTGACTATCCAATCTACTTCCAGTATAGAAAGTTGACACTTCAATTTGTCATTCCAATATGGATTGCCAAGTAGAGAACCCAGCTACCGTGACCCAACCTCTATTCCAGAAGACGATAGCTCAACTCGCTAGAATACTTTTACACAGCTGAAAAACTAGCTACCGTAATCCTCTTCATAACTGTGGTTATGCCGAATAGACTGCACAGTAGAAACAATAACTACCGTAACTCATATCGTATTCCAGGAGGAGGAGCATCGTGCCGGCTACTCTGACTGTCTCTACTCTGAGTGGATGGCCAACGAGCCCGATTGGGTGTTTGCCTATCAGAACTTTGTCTACCAACAGGTTGCGCCGCCGAAACTGGATTGACTTATTGATTGATTGCTATACAATCGATAGTATCGATATTTCTGGATTTTCTAGATTTCAAGTATTCTGTCCGTCCTTTTTCCTCTCATAACAAGCTTTTAATAGAAACCTATACAGTTTTTACCAAAGTTTCAAAAAAAATTTGGCTGAGGTAGTTTTTCGGGCGTTTATCAGGTAAAATGAACATAATGTTATAAATTGGTCCAGTAGCTCTGCTCGGACGAGTCTAGCAAAATGTTCTAGAGTCTTCTAATTTTTGACTAAATCAATCTCTTTTTATGATATGTTAATTTTTCTCTATCATTTCGTATATGTGTTGCTTTAATGTTTTCGTTTTTAATAAATTCTACAAAAAAGGCTCTCACTTATCTACTTACCTGTCAGACATTGTTACAAAAAAGTTGATTGTCCCTAGTTGATTTTCCTTTATCCCAATATCTTTTCAAATAGTTAATTTTCATAAGGTGCGCACTTGACGAATGGGCGCGTGGATAGCCACAGTCTGGTCTGCCGGCACGTTGTCGTCCTGCACCGCGCTGCGATAAAAACCCGCGAAAATGAAACCGGTTGAAATTTACATTCAAAAAGTTACGAAAACAAAATTTTTACCATTCATCATCATAATTTCCTCTTTTCTATGCTCCCATTCTATGTGTTTCCTTAATCTCTCTTTGATATCACTATGTTTAATGTTAAATTAAGACGTTTTTAAACCGAAAAACTTCGGGGAATTTCCTGAAAATCATGTAATGGTCCCGACGCGACGTTTTAAATACAGTATTCAATGCCGCTTTTCGATTATTTCTTCTTTGTTCACCCAAATTCGAGAAAGTATATGTATAGTTTCTCGTGTTTTCAACTCACTTCCAATAGTATTCAAGTTGAACACCTTCGCACGTTATTCAACTAACCCAATTGACTTTTTTATACCATGACGAGGGATGACTCACACATTTCAGTCATTAACAACCATGTGTATTGTTTCATAAAAAATATTGGGTGGCTGCTGGCTGCAATATTTACCACTCGTTTTTCTCACCACCCGTGGAAATTTGGCTTATACACGGTTACTTCGTTTATCTCTCGTTATATTGGTTTGACCTTCTTATTATGTTGGTTTCACTTATTGTATTGTTTTCCTAATTCTCTCCCCAATGAGTGTTACGAAAAACATAACGATAGTAGATATCGGGGTGTTTTCAATAATATCAATTCAATTCTATCTCAATTGACAGTCTCAATTGGATTATTGACCATCTTTTATGTATCCAATACGTTTAATAAATTGGTAAATTACAGATCGCGGAATGGACTCTCAGACCGTGCAAGTGGCTTCCCGAAAGGTGAAATTGGCTTCCACTGACAAGCAAATCTTCGAAGTGGATCGTGCCGTCATGAAGCCGTCTTCTTTCATCAGCAATCTTATATTGGTTAGTCACTATTTATATTACATTAAAATGTCCAAATATAATGTACTATTCCATCTTTCTTTCTCTAGTTTCCCCTTTTTTACGTTGGTATTCCACACCGGTAAGGTGGGAAAAGTTGAAAAAAAACAGTTTCGTTACCAAGATGCCTCAAACTTCATGGGTTGGTAAATTAGGTGGTAAAAGACGTCAGATGTGAATGCTGAGTGCTCCCTGCTCACTCATGTGGGGTGCTAAGAAGAAGGTATCCATTTCTGCGAACTAACTGGAACAAGTCTTACTTTTCAATTGAATTTGTTGTTTTACTTTTATTATTGCTCTTCAATGTCCTATTTACAGGATCTCGGCTTGGATAATGAGGAAGAGGGGGATACTGACCCGATCCCCATCAAAGTTGCCGCCGATCACCTGAAAAAGGTACGTCTTCATTTTCTCCACTTTCTCCTACTTCAATTTGAGCTATTTCAACTTTCAGCTAATCGCAAGAAATTAATGCAGCACTGCTTGATGGTCACATGAAACAGGGAGTTGCAAATATATGAGGCTGCCAAGTTGTACCACCGTACCACGTTGTTTGAAGGTGTTGTCCTGGCTGCAGCACTGCCGCGAGACACTAGCGTAATTATCAAAAGTAACCCGTTTCTTCATTAATATATATGAAACGTCATGGTTTCACATCAGAGTCTGCTAATTTACTCTATATTGGCGGAAACAAAGGTTTCTTGTGATTCACATTATTGTTAATATAATATTATTATTCTATTAGAACTATTAATGTTGTTTGCAGGTATTGTCGTGGCTGCAGCACTGCCATGAGGACAACGCGGGCGTGTCATCCTCGCAATGCGTGAACGAGGAGTCGGAATGGGAGAAGAACTTCGTCAACGAACTCACCACCATGGAGCTATTCGAACTTGTACAGGTACCATGTTGTTCATTTTCCTTTCTTGTTTATTTGTTTTTCTTTCCCATTTCTTGTTTGGGTAATTTGTAGTCAAACAGCCAAAAAATTTGACTAATTTTCACGAGGTATCCGTTTTCTATTTGAATACGTGAAATTTTTCATAAATATCGCACCGGGCAAATTTTCTCGAGAGCCTGTTTCCGAAATTGTTCTGGTTGATCGAACAACTTTTTCTGGAGAGTGGTTTGTTTCGTTCTCTTGCACGGTTATTCTTGAACTTTTACTTTTGCAAGCATGGCTTTTTCTCATGATTTATGTTGTTTCTCATAAAATATGGCCATTGGTCAGGCTGCCAACGAGATGGAGATCTCTGGCCTTATCAGCTGTCTCAACAAGGCTGTCGCTGACAAGATTAGGGTGAGTATTTCAGACGTAAAGTAGGACGATTATGTGGACCAATCCCGACGCATCGGTCTTTCACTGCAATTGAAAAATGTTTCGAAGTTTAAAGGCCGAAGCGTTGGGATTGGTCTACATAATCGTCTTTTTTAAAAAGGAAAATTTTTTTCTTCCTTTTAGTATAGCAGCCAGTGAAATGTGACTCTTATATAGAAATGATCCGGTTTTCTCCATAAATACGTGAAACTCTATGGATTTGCATGAAGAACTTGCAACTATACACCCGTCACTCGCAAATGGGAGCTGCGTTTTCTGAATAATTCCGGCTGTTCGAACAACTTTCTTGAAGCATTAGCAGAACCTGCAAAACACCCGCATTTTTCGAAATACGGACACACCATCACAAAATATGAGCTTGATTCTTGTTAAAAACACCTCATGTTTCAACGTTTTTTCAGTCAAAGTTTGTCACATTTCACAAAATATCCTGTTCTAGACAGTTTCTAGTCGTTCAGTGCTATAGGTTCAGGTGTTGAACTAAAAATAAGGAGCTGATTAGCTTTGTCAAATTGTGGTGAAACTACCAATAATTTACAGGGTCAGGACACCGCTGGAATGAGAAAGGCTCTATTTGATATTTGATCTATCTCTCTCACCCGGTGGTTACAATTTATAAGGTTCTTTTCCACGGAATAAAGTATTCATAAAAACTAATGATATGCCTAGGTGATTAACACTTAGTGTAATATGACAATAAGATCAGGATGTTGTATCTCAACGTAAAGATCGAGTTGATGATTATAGGATTGATCTTATTGTTATTTTGATACATTGTTCTGTTGTTTTCTATTTTTGTTCTTATAAAAGTTGGTGTCCTCCTTCATTTCATTAGAATAATGGTTTTTTGATACACCGTTGTGTTGTTTTTCTATCGAACAGTAGACTTATTGTTATTTTGATACATTGTTCTTCTTGTGTAATGAATATTTATGAAAATCTGCAACAATCTTGACAAAACTAAAATTTGATATGCAAGTGAAAATGTAAAACTCTGAGATTGATCAGGTGACACGTATCACAACTTTGTACCAGTCAAAAATCACCTGTTGGGGGAAATGATAAAACAGTTTTGCAACGATGAAATATGTTCAGAATATCTATCTATCCTAAATGTGACAACTATACAAAAACGGTTGCAGAAAATGGCATATTAGCGAATAGTACAGGAAATTACCACAAAAACGGTAAAATGTGAAGAGATTAGAGGATTCAGATAGCCAGCTATCGATCACTCCTAATATATCATGACAGAAGCTAGATAAAGTGATTATATAGAACTATAGTCAAAATCAATCTGACCTCAAAGATTCGTTAAATGAATAGTCACGTGAACATTCGTAATTATACACTTCATAAATACACGTTCTTCAATTGCAACTTATTTACGTGACCATACATTTGACTAGCACTACCTCAAACTATAGAGATCAATCGACGTAGGAAAAGTCGATATTCTAGTAGATAAATCAATAAACCCTCAGTAGGCCGGAGTTATCTTGCAGTGCTGTTTCACCATGTCCTCGTATTTTGAGATGAATCCGATAGAATTCCACGTCAGACCTGAAATCAAAGTACAACGATCAGTTTGGGTCATGAGTGCCAACTGAACTCGACTGAAGCTGCCGAAGCCTTAGTTCATCGCCCCAAATAAACCATAACATGCGATCAACACACGTTTACACGTACTTTTACATACTTTCCTTTTCACTTTTGAATAAGTTTCCGCGTACTTTTCCTACCACAACCTACCGAGAGCTATTCTTGAGTAAAGGGATGTCACGCATGGTGACACAACACACCTAGAGCTATTCTTGGGTACAAAGCTGACACATAGCCAGTGCAATACACATCGATAGATGAACATTGAACAGGTAATCGTCGGCTAAAGCTTATGCCTTATAGTTCACGCTCAATCGTCTGGTCAAACTGGTGCTTAACTCAATTGTTCGAGCTCAATCGTCTCTTTCCTGACTGAAGCATACCTAAGGCTATTCGTGGGTACAATGCTGTCACGTAGGGTGAGAGCCAGTGCAACACACATCGATAGATGAACAAGGCAATCGTCGGCTAAAGCTTATGCCTAATAGTTCACGCTCAATCGTCTGGTCAAACTGGTGCTTAACTCAATTGTTCGAGCTCAATCGTCTCTTTTCTGACTGAAGCATACCTAAGGCTATTCGTGGGTACAATGCCGTCACGTAGGGTGAGAGCCAGTGCAACACACATCGATAGATAAACGAGTAATCCTCGGCTAAAGCCCCCTAATAGTTCACGCTCAATCGTCTGTCAAAGCAAACCTTTAGCTCATTTTTTTGAGCCTAATCGTCACTTTCCTGACCAAAACATAAGCTATTCTTGGGTACAAGGCTGTCGCGTAAGGTGACATAACACGTATGTCACGCAGTGAAGTGACATACCCCCTATATCACATATGGTCACAAAACATACCTAAAGCTATTCTTGGGTACAGGGCTGTCACATAGGGCGAGAGCCAGTGCAACACACATCGATAGATGAACAGGTAGTGCAGCGGAGAGCCGATTGCGTGGCGACGTTGCAGACGAACGAACATCGAACACATCAACACCACGTCAGCCTCCAGGGGGGCGCCTGGAATAAATCGAACAAATTGAAATCGATAGAGGTCAATTCCACAAGGAACCAAGTAATTCGTTAACTACATCAGTCAACCATGTTTCCCGGGTTCTTATTGAACAGTTCACCAGTCTTCTCGGAATCAATTTGGAAGCGGTGTTCAAAGAGTTTCATATAAGACGCTCCAATCTAAATGGTTTCCATTTTAGATAATTACTTGGAAAACCTCAAAATATTGTGCATCATCAGACTTGTCCGATATTTTTTCTGAAATGTCCAATTCTTCTAATTCTTGTGTCGCTCTCATTTGGACCGCAGATAAAACTACCGAATATTTGTATGTTTCGAAATCCTCTGCCACAATTATTTTACTTTCAGAACATTATAACACACGTTTTCGCAGTTGAAAACAGTGTGAAAAAATGTGCCCAAAAAATTGTAGTGTGAAAAATTGGGCTCAAAAAATTGAAGTGTGAAAAATTGTGCCCAAAAAATGGAAGTGTGAAAAATTGTGACACATTTGTTTCTCTAAAGAGAGGTACTTTGTATGTCTCTCGCGCGATAACGCTGTGATACTCTTTGACACAGCTCTCAATGATCCGTATCTTGTTATGGTTTCAAATCCTGCGGATCTGTCTCGCCTGTTCTTTCTCTGCGTCTCTTTCTCTAATTGGGCGATGCCCTCAATGCGCGCTCGTTTCTCTGCGTCTCATTGCTCTAATCGCCAATACTAGATACGGCGCAGTCAGGGGGGTATGGAAGGAAACATTAGTATCGCGCGAGTGGTTCAGTAATAACCTCTCTTGCTGGAACATGTACAATATTTGGAAAAGTGAAAAAATGTGCCCAAAAAATTGTAGTGTGAAAAATTGGGCCCAAAAATTGATGTGTGAAAAATTGTGCCCAAAAAATTGAAGTGTGAAAAATTGTGACACAATTTTTTGAGAGATTTGTGAAAACTGCAATTTTTTGTGACACACTTTTTTTCAATTTCCTGAATCGGGACACAGCGATTCGATCGTTTGGTTTTTAGTTTAAACTTCAAATAAATGGGGACTACCCGATGTCCAATCAGAAATAATTTTAAAAAAGTGATAACTCTTCGATGGTTAAAAGTCTCATCCTAAAAATTTCATGAAATCACTAGGATTTCCTGATTTCCGAAACCATTTAGATTGGAGCGTCTTATATCATGAGAAGAGTTATTCTATTCTAATCTATTCAAGTCGTTAACATCAGTCGGGTTTCTGAATAACTGATGTGGTTAAAGAAGGACGATTATGTGGACCAATCCCGTGACATCGGTCCTTTAAACTGCAATTGAAAAATATATTGCGGTTTAAAGGACTGAAGCGTTGCGATTGGACCACATAATCGTCCTTCTTTAACGGAAGACCGGGCAAACATCGCCTCAAATATGCCAACGCCAACCTCGTAGAAACTGGGCGAGCACCGTCTCAATAGCCACCAGGGTGCCACTCCGGGTGCAGCCGTCCATGCAATGCACAACTGTGGGAGCAGACGAGAGACGAGCTCTGCAACCAGGGACAATTATTGATGAAATTGCAAGTAGATTATCGATTGAAACTTCATGATACTTCATGAAATTGCAAGTAGATTATCGATTGAAACTTCATGTTACTTTAAATCACCCGGTTCAATAAATGCGCATATTCTTATTGAAGAAATGTTTTCACGTGTCTCACATTTTGACTAAAATAGGCTACTCCTACCATCGCACGTTTGTCGTCTACTGAATAGTACAAACGACTGCTAAAAACCGAATGAGAAACAAAAACTAATATAGTTTCCAATACGGTCTCAAATTAGGGTTCTGACAATAATTCACTCTCGAGCGATAGAGAGAGAAAGACAGAGAGAGAGAGAGAGATAAAAGGAAGAGAAAAGTGTGAAAGTTTTACAGAGTGAGTTAATGTTTTGAATTATTATACATTTGAATTAAATGTGAGTTTCCGAGAGAGAGAGAGAGATAGAGAGAGAGAGATAGAGAGAGAGAGAGGGAGCGAGAGAGAGAGAGAGAGAGAGAGAGAGAGAGAGAGAAAGAAAGAGGAAGGAAGGGGAGAAATACCGACTTTCTGAGGACGCGGAAGGGCCAGTAGACGTCGCCCATATTCTGCCAATCCCATTGCCAGTGTTCCACCAACAGAGACGACTCGTCCTCGCCGCGCTCAACCTCCTGCAACAAAGAAAATATAGAGCGACTTATTTTTATTTAGGATAAATATGGTAAAAAAAGTGACATGATCGTTGTAGTTTGATCGCGATAAACACCGCAATATTCGAATTTTGCCTGCAAACACAGCCAAATAGGTTTGGTTTCTTAGCGAATTGCCAAGTTGAGACTTAAACGTTTATATGGACCAATCGCGTGTCAACGGTCCTTTAAACTGCAATTGAAGAATGTATTGCATATTGCAGTTTAAAGGACTGAAGCGTTGGAATTGGTCCACATAATCGTCCTGCTTTATGAAGAACTACCCACCAGATAGGTGACCGTGAACAGTGGGTCCGCAGTCCCGTCCACTCGCACATTCTTCACCCGCATGTCACCGAAATGCTGCGTGTCGCCCTCGTACCTTGGAAAAATAGTATAAACACAATGGAATCAATATGAATCCTCCTAAACCTACACATTTGTGTCACGATACAGAGATCACTTCTAGACTATAGTTTGTTCCACCCACTTATAACCTTCTACACTAATATGCTCCAACTTCTAGATCAAAGTTTCATGGCGGACCGCATGCGCTGGTAATAGAGCTCATCCATGCCTAGTTTCTCTTCTACGGACCCCATCCCTCTACGGACACTGTAATGTGATCATTGTCTCGGTTATATTAAAACACACGGCTGAAATAGTTGCCGTAAAAGATTATTATTATTATCATATTCAGAAAAACTTTCTCCGCGGAAAGAGGGGGGCAAGAGAAACAATAAAGAGTCACATCTCACTCACAGTTGCCATACCCCGGTTATCTGACCGGGGGATCCTCAACTTTGCCTTCAACTTGGTTAGTGGGGACCCACATCTTTTCCACTATTCCTGGGTTTATTGGATAATTAGCTAGAGCCTAGAGGAGAACTTTAACTTTGTGGTTTTTCTATGGAGGGGATGTTTAACTGTTCAAACCCTCGAGCCGACACTATCCCACCTATGATCTCACTGATGTAACCGAAAAAGATTTGCAAACCAACCTCGGCCAATAGTAGGGACACTGGGCGGCCGGTCGGGAACGGTCCAATGGGCCCAGGGAAGAAGGGTCCACCACACTGCACAACATCACAACCAGTTGGGTCTTCTCCTGGTAGACCTTAATGGAGACGGTATAGAGAGAGTGAGGGAAAGAGGGAGGGAGGGAGGGAGAGAGAGAGAGAGAGAGAGAGAGAGAGAGAGAGAGAGAGAGAGAGAGAGAGAGAGAGAGAAAGAGAGAGAGAGAGAGGAAGGGAGAGAGAGAGAGAGAGAGGGGTGGGAGAGAGAAAAAGAGAGATGGAGAGATAGATAGAGAGAGGGGGGGGGGGGGGAGGCTGAAGATACAGAGAAACAAGAGTGAGAAATACACGTACCATTCTCCAGAAGTCCGTCTGTGTATTTTCCATGGGCGCCTGTGTGCAGATGAACGAGTTGAGCAGTGGACCGCCGCGCACGTACGACGCGTGGATGAAGTCCCCGGTGCCACTGAAACTTTGGAATAAACGCCGATTTTCACAAAGCCTTCTCTCATTGCTCTTTCTCACCCTCTCTGTCTACCTGTGTCTACCTGATTCTCAAAAACAAAAAGACAAGGTCGAATAACCAAAAGGGATTGTTTCTACTTTCTTTCTTCTACCGATTCCGATTACAGCTCCCTATTCCGATTCCTCATAGGACAAGTCTCACACATGGTGAATAGTACCAGAAGAAGATAGTCAAGAGGAGGAGGGTTCAAACTACAACTGACTACGGCTGCTCCTCCTCTGCCTGCTCCCTCATATGGGGATCCATCATCTGTTCCCCTCCGTCGAACAGTCTATGTACCACCTCGTTCATGGCCTCTCGCTCGTCCCGCGCACCCGCCGCATGCTGCAGGCGCACACGCGACACGTCCACACACGAGACGGCTGGAGAGAGGATGGTTAGTGAAAACACGAGTCACGTGAGACGTGTGAATCATAACTAGTCATGTGACACGTGTGAAACATGACCAATCACGTGGAGTGAAACGCGACACGTCTACACACGAGACGGCTGGAAAATCGGTAAAGTAACCAGTCACCTGAGAAAATGTGAAAGACATATGAGTATCGTTGAGTACAAGTGTCGATACGAAACTCATTTCCATGTTCACCCTTATCTCAGGGTTCTTAAGGTCGGGCTAACCTTTTCAGTGGAGGCCGAATCGAAAATAGATTTGTTCCATAACTCGAAACCTGAACATCTTTTCCTCGATCGACACTAGAAACCCAGCAACTGGAAACGTTTGGAGTAAGACCACCCACTCTTGCTGCGTGCCTTGGTGAGATGATTGGCGTTGAAGGCGGTTTGTGCCGTCTCATCGTAGGACAACTCATTCAGACTCATCATCTCCAGTCGGTGGAACTCGGAGGCGAACTCCTGTAGAACATAATGAAATATTGGAGTTGAAGTTGGATCAGGCAACACTTGCTTCACGTTCGAAAAAAAATGCTTCGTTCCGGGTGCTCACGACAGCTTGCTCGATAAATAAAGGGCCAATTCTACAACTAACCGGGTTTTGAGGTAACCTAACCCTTTTTAGTAACCTCTTTTTAAGGTCACCTTGGTAGGTAACCTGAAACTAAAATGCGGTTACCGTTCAAACTAACGGTAAAAACCACATTTTGCGTTATAAAAACAGGTAACCGGTTTTTCATTTTAGGTTACTTACCGGTTACCTACCGAGGTAACCTGAAAAATAGGTTACCAAAAAAGGGTTAGGTTACCTAAAAATCCGGTTAGATATAGAATTCACCTAAATAAAGCTTGCGATCTCCAATACCCAATTTTCGTGTTTTGTACCGAAAACGGTTTATTTTTCTGTAAATCAGTCCTACATTACACTTTCGTGTCTTTCACGTATCAGATCACGTGTTGAATCACGAATAAACTATTCTGGCCTATTGGTCTTACTGGTGTAAATCAAGTCGAAACGTACCGCCAAATGACAGGCGAACCGTCCCGGCTCCACCAGGAACGACCAGCGCACCATGCCGGCCATGTGGTCGGCGAATCGCGAGATGCGGGTGGCTACTTGGGTCGCCAGTTCCGGCGACTGGCAATACCAGTTGCACAGCGGGTCCACCTGGAAATAATCAAAATTAGCAGACAAATTGATGTGAATTTCTAATTTGGCTACTTTCCGAAAGAGTCAGGTAAGCTGATCGCAGGCTTCAGGCTTTTTCAGTACTTTCTATATTTGCTACATTTCGATATTCTCAATTGATGCCATGATAATTCGAAAACCGATTCCTTGTAGCCAATGACAACTTCTTGAAGCAAAACATAAAGTTTGATGTATTATAGAATAATTAGAACTGAATAATTTATTGAAATCGTAAATGAGTTCAGAAGTGTAAATACAAAATAAATGCAAAATGATTCGAAAGTCCCGTGCGAAATGGTTGTTGCGAAAGAATGCACTGAAACTCCTGAATCCCTCCCACACTGATACTGCAACGTTGGTATTGAGCACATTGCCGATTGGTGGATTATGATTGAGAAACGGCTTCCTTTCTTTGTCACATCTTAATGATGTGTGGATTTTGTTCATCATCATGTTCTAACTATGTTATTACCGTGCTCAGTAAGAGATGTCCTCAAAACCGTCAGTGAAATAGCGTATGTTCGACGAGACGCAGGATGGGATGAAGGTGCCGGGATCTTCTAGCATATATACTCTGATTCAAGACGGTTTTGGGTTTTCTGGTCTTTCTGAAAACCGTCTTGTCGAAACGGTTTTGAGTACATCTCTTACTGAGCACATTAACCAGTGACACATTATATTTTGTTCGAATGAAATAACCTAACATATATTATTACCCTCTTCAATCGATTGAACTCCTTGGCTGCCACCTTCAAGACAGCCGAACAGTCGGCCACCGAAGGGAACAGACGATCCCGCAGCCAGCCGGCAAGGTCACGACTGAAAACAGATGGTCTTACGTCGATTCCCCCCTTCCTTCACCCCCTGATGGTCGTCTCTCTTAATTGGTACCAGGGGTGACAGTCATGGTAATGGAAAGCTAGCTAGTGTACATTTATTAAGTCACAGAGCGTAAAAGATTACTTAGAAATCTTATAGGGTGAGCGATACATTTTTGAACTACTCTATAGTTACCTATGACAATCACACAGTTGAAAAGCTGCAAAATTATAGTACAAACATTATGAAATGATTCTTGAATCATTTCAGTGAATATATAACATTCAGCACTTTATCGTCGTGCGTGTACAAAATACGGAATACCGAACTTTAGCTTTCCATCAAGATAAGAATATTTGGGCGCGAGACGTCATTATTAATACTTTAACTACGGTAGTTCGGTAAATGAGAACTCTTCATTTTTGAGAATTATTTTCTGGTTTCATAACTTTTCAAATGGAGTTCATAGGAAGGCCAATTCCATCAGGAACCCGGTTTTTCGTTAACCCTATCAGGAAACCTTACCCGGGTTAACTGGTTAACCCTTTTGTTGACCCTTTTTTTACAATGGCGTTTGGGGGAAATTAGGGGTTAACCGTTAACAAGTGGTTACAAAAGGGTTAACCAAGTAACCTGGTTAATGTTTAACTGATAGGGTCAATAAAATACCGGGTTGAATAAAGAAATCGCCTCATCGTAATGATTGAATAACAAATGATTCTTTTTATTTTTGTGGTAAGTCTTCTGGATTATCGCACACTTTCCTTCACGAATAAAGAAAACCAAGCCGCTTATGTTTATCATCACTGAAAGTCTCTTCAACAATCGACGAGCTTTATGTGAAATTAACATTCCAGGTTGGAACCCCTCTGAAAATTAGGGAAACCAACGAAAGATGCACAATCTTGGAATATTATTGACTACGTGCTATCGTAGTAAAATTTTTGATTTACGATAGTTTCGCGCCCGTTATATGGCCTGCTGAAGTGGGGTGTCGTACGGAGTTGGCTCCAAATTCGCACCTCAGGTTAAACAAAATAAAATCACCTAGGGGCGTTGATACAGACTCTACATAACACTTTCTCACAACTTTATCGCTCTGTATTTTTTCAATTTTTAAACGGAAACTCGGAGCACGAGTTAGCTATGTAAGTCACGTAGATTAGAAACGGATTATATGAAAGCTTCCCTAGCATTTTTGACTAGCGTCAGAACTCTTCTATTTCTTACATGTAAATATTCACTGTTAAATTGAAAACCTTCGGCTCTATTCATAACCCGGATGAAGTTCCTTTAAAGTGTGGTGGTAGGATTAGATATTAACGGAAAGTTTAGCTCCATCCGGGACACTACATTCGATTAAGTTTGGGGTAGAGGCAAAACGTACCACTTTTTATACTCTTTTTTTCTTATTCTTCTAGTTTGTATCACTTTACATGAGCTTACCCTTATTTACACACCACAAAGAAAAACTACAACATCTACAAAACATGTGATCGTTTTACTGAGTGACCATGTTTTGAAATGATGTATTTACCACAAGTTTTCGTTTACTTCGAGAGTTGTAGTGTAACTAGTAAGCTAACTTTTATTTTCAAATTCCGCTCCCTGTTAGATAGTATGCCAATTAGGGATGCGCAGAACATAATCAAAAGCTTGCCGCCATTCAAAGACATACCGCTTACCTACCCCGGGTACCATTCTACTGGTTGTCTCGCTAATTGAATTGACCTCTTTTAGTCGAGGGGGGTAATCGACATGAAACCAAAACAGATACTCAGACCATAGCCTGTTAATGATACAAATTCGCGTTTGGTCTAAACTGTACTGCAACAAATCTACAGATATAGTGTGCCCCGAAGAGACGTCAGACAACGAGAAGGAAAATCAATATATATGACAGCCACGCTGTATAAACTCAGGTGAAAGTTACAAGCCTAAAATAGGCTAAATCCAGGGAAATTAGGTGAAATAGAAATGGCTGGACTAGAACCAAATTAGACTTGTTGGCACCTGACTTAGACTGGTAGACACCAATTTTAGGTCTGTCGTCACCTATTTCAGGCCTGTAGCCCCTATTTTGAGCTGGAATTAACCTATTTTAGGCTCGTAGCCACCTATTTCAGGCATTCACGAAAAAAATAAATTTTGCGTGTCCAAAATAGGTTGATTCCAGCTCAAAATAGGGGCTACAGGCCTGAAATAGGTGACGACAGACCTAAAATAGGTGTACATCAGGCTAAATTAGGTGCCGACCGGCCTAAAATAGGTGCCGACAAGCCTAATTTGGTTCTAATACAGCTATTTCAATTTTCCTGAATTTCCCTGCATTTAGCCTATTTAAGGCTCGTGGTTTTCATCCTTGAACAGTAATTTACTGTTTTGCAACGACGCTTGTTCTGAGTAGGCCGAGAATAGTAGGCCATTTTCACATGTTTTTTGCGTAATTGCGTAAATCATCATCAATGCTCAATCGAGTATGCCATTTCCAGCCTTGGTCATAAACCGGTAAGGTTCGACTAAGCGACAAAAAGTAGTCCGTTTTCACATGTCAACACGTGAAAGTTTAAGATTTTTCATCAAAAGTAGACCGTTTTTCTTCTGTTCGACAAAAAAGTAGTCCGTTATTCAAATTGTTCCGACTGTTTAGACAACTTCACTGGTGTATGGCCTTGGTTGAGGAGATGAACACTGTACCGACCCGTATCTCCTGTCCATGGCCTGTTCATCGTCCAGCAGCTCATCCGATGACATCATCTTGTAGATTATGGCCAGCCGAGCCTGCTCGTCGCACAGAATGCCGTCCACCTGACACATTTAGAGGCCAATTGTATATGTAACCGGGTTTTTTTGCTAACCCACCCGGATTTTGGTAACCCTTTTTCAGGTTACCTCACAAGTAACCGGTAGGTAACCGAAAACTAAAATCCGGCTACCGTACAAAACAGCTAACCGGTTTTTCGCTTTAGGTTACCAACATACTGAGGTAACCCGAAAAAAATGTTACCAAAATCCGGTTAGGTTACCAAAAAACCATGTTACATATAGAATTCACCAGATTTAGAGTTGTAGTTTGATCACACATAGGTTGAGTTGTAGTTTCGTCAGATATAACCACAGAACTCATGATAGTTTGAAGTATAGTTGTGGTGGTGGGTAACTAGTTCCTGCCCAAGATTCTATAAAAGGGCTTGGAGCGGGAGCGGCTATCCGTCGCGGGCTTGGGGAATGGACACTCTCTTTCTCTCCTATGTTCTGTTGTTTTACCATGGCAATCACACACTACACAAGATGAACATACGTATTACCATACACCAGCAAGGTTGTCCGAATAATCACAAAATTTCGAAAAACGGACTACTTTTCAGCCGAAAACATGAAAATCGGTCTACTTTTGATAAAAAATTCTAAATTTTCACGTGTTCACATCTGAAAACGGCTTACTTTTTGTCGCTTAGTCAGACCTTACTGGTGTATGCGTATTACCCAATGGAACCATGGAGAGAACGTAGTTTGATAAGGAAGAACAACAATTCGTGGTCAGTAGTTCAGTTGTACAATGACCAGGCGAATGTTGCTAGTTTGATTTGTAGTTTGATCAGAAAGAACATTCGAACTGTTGGAGAGACAACGAATCATGTGCGTGTATGACGTGACATATCGACCGGTAATTACCTTGAATAATTTCTGCGCCAGAAAGATCTTCAATTCATTTGAATCGTGCAGGTCCTGGAAAACACAAACATTTATGTTACAAAAAAACTGATTTATCATCATGGTCCAGTTTCCACAGTCTACAAAGTAAGTTGTGACTATTCCAGAGAAGAAACCCGTGTTTCGATTGACAACTTTGACTAATTGTGAGTTTGCAGGCTAACCAACACACGCCAATTATCCCGCTATTGACAGAAAAATAGCCTGTTTTTATAAACTCCATGAATGACTCTTATATAATTCTAATCGCCCACAATTCTTCGCAGCAGCGCCTTGTCGGTGAAAAACTTGTTGATTCGAGTGAACAGGGCACCGCTCTCCACGTCGATTCCGTCCTGAAAAAGGTCTCAAAATTTAAATGTCACAAAACCTTCAGGAAAACTTAAAAAGACATATAATACAACCTTCTCAATGAGAAAAAACAAGCGTGGTGAGACCGAGAGATACAAAAAAGGAGATTCACCTTGCCCGCACCACCGATAGATGTTTTCTCATGACCGGCTCGAGCCAGGAAACCCTCGTCGATTATTGCGTCCTGCAAAACAGTTCCTGAGATCAAATGTGCAGTCTCCCATATTTCAATTTCTCCGATCACGGTCTGAGAGCCTGAGAGAGCGCTCTGGCCAATTCCACAAGAAACCCGGTATTTCGTTAACCCTAAATTTGCCCCAAAAGACATTGTAAAAGAGGGTTAACAAGTGGTTAACAGAAGGGTTAACCACCAGGTAACCCTTAACGAGTTAACGGCTAGGGTTAACGAAATAATTGAAAAGAAGAAATAGCAAATTTGGTTGAAATTCTGGCTCCCGGGAGCCAAAAACGCTCCCGGGAGAGGGAAAAATTATTGGTGGATACGGCCACTGGTGTATGTCTGATAGGAAATGGTATATTTTTACCATAGGGACGGTTTTAGCTCGCAAAGTCAGCCGAAGAACCAATGTCTCATTCAACCAGAGTCCGTATGCTAGAAGATCCCGGCACCTTCATCCCATCCTGCGTCTCTCGCTCTGCCTCACTATTTTTCGTCTCTTACATCCCAGCGGGATGTAAGAGCAAAGAAATAGCGTATGTTGAAGGAGATGCAGGTTGGGATGAATATGCCGGGATCTTCTAGCATACGTACTCAGATCCATATGCCAAACCCTCGTCCGCTCCCTATTCCCCAGAAAAGGTTACTAACAAACTAACATCGAACTCGATACTACTCTGATCTGTCAGCAGCACGTCTTCATCATACGGCATGATGAACCTGGAACAGTGCCAACTAAACTACTAAACATTTATATCTTCAAAACTATCGCTTTTGAACCACTATGAAGATCTTGACAAAATAATAACTGCCATCAAGTTTTACTCACGTCATTTCGTAAAGACGTTCGCTTTAATTCAGAAACTGGCATCATTCGCCAAGTTGAATGAAAAAACACTATACACATTACAAAACAAGAAAGGTAATCAAATGGACAACAATCCACATACAAACAAAAACAATATGAACATCACAATTTGGAAACACAAAACTTCATTAATAAAAACCGGTAAAATGTACACAATCACGAGCTCTCAGGTGCAGGCAAGTTATTGCAAATTATCACTACAGAAAAGCACAAACAAAGACAAATAAATATAGAGATCCACAAGAGCTCACACAAACCACGTTGTTACCATGGTTATTGATTGATAAAACGGGGAGAAAAGAAGCACCAGCTGGCTGCTACAGAGTTAGAGAATCAACCCCCCTTAGCGCAATACTAACATGGAGGTACGTGTATCGAAGAGAAATAAAAAACTGTCGCAAACTCATTGGGCATTCGAGCAGTTTCAGCACCTAAAAGAAGCAAAGCTCCGCTGAACTGAGAAATAAATAGAGTGGGAGCTAAACAGGGTACCGCGACCGTAAAAAGGCACAACCAAGATTAGGTACCTCAATCAAGCGAAAGACTACTAGTTAGGCAATCAGTAAAACGTTGATTGAAAAGGTACAAAGATCAAAGACCGTCACGACTCATTGAGAGAGAGATAGAGAGACCAATGGATATGAAACGGACAACAACGCATGAAACTACTAGAGTAAGGTAATCAATATCATGTTAATTGAACATCGTGTCAATTAATAATGGATCAATAACGTTAATTAGGCACTAACTCACATAAAAGGAGGACACCAAATCAAAACAACCACAACCCACCTGTAGAAATTCAACATTACATTGAATCAATACACGTGAATCACGTTGAAGAAGAATGGTACTAAACCAAAACAATGACATTGACAACCATCAGGTGACAGGTGACAATTATGTCTTGAAGTCGCGGCGTGCGGTCTCAACCTCACGTGAAAGAAAACGTGAAGCACGTGAAAGGATAACGTTGAAGAAGAAGGATACCAAACCAAAACAATGACAACCATCTGGTGACAATTATGTCTTGGTGGAGTCTCTATCCTCCTCACTGGGTCCGTAGTGGCTGCCGGAACCCCCGAAGCGCGACGAAGGACGACCGACGTCGTCGCCGCCCACGCTACGCAGATCGTCCGCTGAAAAGACATTGGTAACTTCACACCCAGTAATGTTGTCCGGTTAGCTACAGAGAAAACTTTTTACTAATATCGAAAGAATACTACTTTTACGGACGACTTACACAGACAACCTTTGTCGCCGGCGAAGGTCGTCGGCTGACAACAAACTCAGTTAAGTTGTTCAAATAGTCAGGAAAAATGAGAAAAAACGCAAAATTTTCGAAAAATATAATGTTGCCAAAGTAAAGCCAAAATTTTAAACAAAATTTCGAAAATTTTGAAGCTCTATAAAAATGACAAAATTTGACGTAATCTATGCGAAAACGTGTCCCTTTCAAAAGATGGTCGTAGTCCAATAATTGATTTTGCTCTTTGGGTTGGGAGGTCAAAATATTAGGCGCCTTACCTCTGACAGAATTGGTGCTTCCGGTGAATCGACGGCCGACGCCCATCAAATTGGTCGAACCAGCTGTACGACGTTCCGAATTGTGGCGATTCTGGAATCGGTCAAATATCGACTTACCAATAAAGTTCTCCAATCATACACACAAGTGACACAGAACTTTGAGACCTACCTCGCTACCCTTTGGCCAAAACCAGGTCAGGTTCTCCAGCTCCAATCTCTACAGAACCAGATTTGAAGAGTACCGATCGATTACTTTCAGACAATTCCTTGCCAATAACCAAGGACTTTTGTAGCGGTCTCGACGTGAGAGTGTAGGTTAGAGAGACGCAGACTGTCTCAGACCTTCTGCTGTCTCAGTTACCCACTGCTCTCTCGCTTTTGTAGTTTGCTTCAATATACTTCAACCTTCAATGTCTGACTCTCCCTGGCGTGGGCGTGGGCATCCGACTGCCTTGCCCAAATCATTAAAATTTAAGCCAAAAATTGCCTAGTTAGACCATAAAGATCCCTTTTTAGAATTTCTCCAGACACTTCGGTGATATGTCCAAAGTACAGAGATCAAACTACAAACTTCCAATGTCTACTTCTACCTAGCCACTGCTTCGGACTGTTCGTATATTCCTCGTGCCAAACTACAACTTTGCCCCAATACTCTATCGTCAATGCCGGATTCTCCCTAGAGGGGGCCAAACATGTAATGTGGCCAAATTACGGAGATCAAACTACAGAGATCAATATACAGACTCTACCTTCAGTGTCTGATTCTCCCTCGCGAGTGCCTCCGACTGTTCGGTGAGGTCGTCCACCTGGCGACGAGCCTCCTTCAACTTGACGCGTTCCCTGGTCAACTCCTCGTCCCGGTCATTCAACTCGCGCTTGGCTTGGCGCAGACGGGAGGATGCGGTGTCCGCCTGGAATATATAGAGAGTAGGATATGGTGTTACATTATACATCAGAGAGAGAGAGAGAGAGAGAGAAAGAGAGAGAAAGAGAGAGGCAGAGAGGGTGAGAGAGAGAAGGGGGGGGAGAGTTATGAGTTTGGGTTTAGCTTGACGCAGACGTGTGGAGGCGGTGTCCGCCTAGAACAGAAAATACAGTACAACATGAGGTGACATGATGTTCATTGGAGAAAATGAAGAATTAAACATTCCCCTTCGGAATAAGCAAAACGGCTTCTGGGTCTAGGAGGGTTCCCTATAGATCCAAGAGTTTCGGAATAGCAATAGGTCTCTAATACACCTCTGCAAAACACAGATTTCATGTGCAAAAGCAGAATGCAGAAATATATAGAAGACTAGAGCCGTACTGTTGCAAACTCGGCTAAATATCTTTCAAAATCGATATAGACCACCGACCGCCTCCTTTTCAATCTGAGCCTTTCGTCTCTCCTCCTCTCTCGTCTCGTTCATCTCGGCCAATTGTCGCTCCAGACGACGAACCTGAAAAACACTATCAATTATCACGCCAAATAAGTCGATACGCATGTTTTCCTTACTATCAACGCCGGCGTTGAACGCAAAAAGTACGCCTAACGCGAAACACGCTCGAAGGAAGCTGATATTGTACTTTGATCATACCGTTTACTGATCAAAAGCCGTTAACTACCGTGCATTAAGACCACACTACAAAGATTAAATCACCGCTATACTATTCTCACACCAACCTGTCTGCTGACAGCCGACCGTTCCCTCTCCACCTCCTCCAGCTGATCTCAGCTCAACTACTATCTCCCCACATCAGTAAGATCTGACTATCTCAATAAAGTAGCCCATTTTTTTGTTATAGACCCGTGAATATGCATTATTTGCATCAAAAACTCGCTTTTGTTTTCCAATATTAGCTAAATTAGTCGGGTTTTCGACATTTCCTAAGTATTACCTGTCTGCTGACAGTCGACCGTTCCCTCTCCACCTCCTCCAGCTGATCTCAGCTCAACTACTATCTCCCCACATCAGTAAGATCTGACTATCTCAATAAAGTAGCCCATTTTTTTGTTATAGACCCGTGAATATGCATTATTTGCATCAAAAACTCGCTTTTGTTTTCCAATATTAGCTAAATTAGTCGGGTTTTCGACATTTCCTAAGTATTACCTGTCTGCTGACAGTCGACCGTTCCCTCTCCACCTCCTCCAGCTGATCTCAGCTCAACTACTATCTCCCCACATCAGTAAGATCTGACTATCTCAATAAAGTAGCCCATTTTTTCGTTATAGACCCGTGAATATGCATTATTTGCATCAAAAACTCGCTTTTGTTTTCCCATATTAGCTAAATTAGTCCGGTTTTCGACATTTCCCAAGTATTACCTGTCTGCTGACAGCCGAACGTTCCCTCTCCACCTCCTCCAGCTGATCTCAGCTCAACTACTATCTCCCCACATCAGTAAGATCTGACTATCTCAATAAAGTAGCCCATTTTTTCGTTATAGACCCGTGAATATGCATTATTTGCATCAAAAACTCGCTTTTGTTTTCCCATATTAGCTAAATTAGTCCGGTTTTCGACATTTCCCAAGTATTACCTGTCTGCTGACAGCCGAACGTTCCCTCTCCACCTCCTCCAGCTGATCTTGTGCCTGGCGATAACGGGCTTCGGCTGTAGCCAGCTGGGTGCGCATACGACTGTGCACTTGGGCTGCAAGAGGAACATTGAACTTTTCGGTGAATATTCAATTCAGAAAACCATATATAGGATTCGCTCTAGGGTAATAGGCAGACAAATTGGATGTGTTTGTAGTTTGATCCCATTTTCCCATTGCTTTTCGATCGGACATTGGAACTTATAGCGCGTAATTCTTGCATTTTGACATGTATTGTAGGGTTGTTAATCGAGTTTTTCGAGTTTCGAGTATTGCGAGTTTTATTTTTAACAACCCTAGTACTGCGATCAAACTACAACTCCGATATGCTCATCGCCCATATAACCAACCTTCGGTGGCCTCGAGACTGGTGTTCAGGTCTCGGATGGTTCGCTCCAGGGTTCGCTTCTCCGTCTCGAATCGCTCCGATACGGCGCGCTCCTGGGTCAGTTCCATGGTCAACTTCTCCACCTGAAATAAGATACACATCTCATTGAAACTTTTAGAAAAAGTAGCTCATATTCTGAGATAATTTGACTAATCACCTTCTTGGACCACTAAACTGTGGACAGTGGACTGAACTGAAGTTAGGTTCAAGTTTAAATTAAAGTAGAAAATTGAAGAAAAAGTTGGATGCGGTTTAAAAAAAATTGTTTCCGCACCTGTGACTGAGCCTGTTTCAGCTTGTCGGCGGAGACCTCATTGTTCGCCTGTTCCTCGTCTAGATTGTCCTCCAAGTCGGCGATACGACGCTCCAGACTGGAAATGGGGCAACCAGAATAAGTCATTCAAAATAAAAAGTCATTAAAGTAAAAGTCATTTGAAAGTAAATATCATTAAAGAAGGACGATTATGTGGACCAATCCCGTGACATCGGTCCTTTAAACTGCGATTGAAAAATGTATTGCGGTTTAAAGCACTGAAGCGTTGCGATTGGACCACATAATCGTCCTTCTAAGTACATAAACCGTTGAGAATCAAAAATAAAGTTTCCGAAAATTTTCGTAATTTTCAAATCCTGGTGAATTAATAACTTTTACTTTTGAATGACTTTTACGTTAATGACTTTTTCCTGATACCTGGAAGTGGATTACTGATTGAAAAATTACGTTCGATTGAGAATTCATCGCAGATGGGAATACAGTAGCGCCAAGGTGCAAACGATGCATATCGATTGAGCCTCAGCCTACGAACGTTAAATATTCTATCAATATTTTCCAGTTTTGTTGCAGTTCCATACCACAAGCCAAAAAATACATTACCCCAAAAAACATGAGCTACCAAGCTGTGTACGTGTAAAACCACCAGTAACCCTTCTCACACATACATCTTCGCGTATGCTCATAGATATTTCTCTGTCCTTTCAATCCTCGTTTTCTGTCCTTGCAAGGAACTCTTGCTCACCGTCTTTTCTCCTCCTGTGCGATGGCGCTTCCCTTGACGGCCTGCAGCTTATCTAGGACCGCCTTTTGGACATTGTCTACTCAATTAGCCCGTTTGCTGTCTTTGTTGGCATCATGATAACTCCGAATTGTGGAAATTCACATGTTGAATCATGAATACATCTATTCTATTATGTTATTCTATAACCTTTCCTCATCGTCGCATAATAATAATAATAATAATAATAATAACAATCTCACCGTCGTTTTTCCTCCTGTGCGATGGCGCTTCCCTTGACCGCCTGCAACTCGTCGGTGAGGTCCTCCCGCTCCATCTCCGCCTTCTTGCGGGCATGTTGACTGGCAGTCAGCTCGTCCGTTAGGCGGGTGACTTCGGCCTCCACTTGGCGAAGTCTAAAGAAAAATCGAAGGGTACAAATAAGACAATTATACTATTCACAGTAACAAACGAGCTATATAACACTAACTAACAAACGAGCTATATAACAAAGAAACATATGGAGCAAGGAATTACGATCATTCAACAAGGAAAACTAGTTTCCCACCCACACACCAATACGGTGTGACTACTCCACCAATCAGAATTAGGCCATTTTCTCTTGATTAGCAAAAAATGGCCCATTCTGTGAACTTTCCCGGCTATCCGGACAACTTTACCGCTGTGTGGGCCCACCTCTTTTCGATGTCGCGAGACGCGAACAAAGCTTCGTCCATGGCGGCACGCGCTTCGGCACCCTCAGTCTGGGCGTCCTTGGCATTCTGGAAAACGACATACACCACTGTGACACTTGAGGCCGCTATGTCGCTAATAAATAGTACCTGCGAACCTTTACTTACCTAAAATGCTAATAGTTTGACTTATTAGTTGGAGGACCCAAAGCCCTCCGCCAAATTAGTCGAAGTTAATGTATAAGTGTATGATAGAAAACAAAACAGACCAAAATGGACGAAGATGAACATATACTTCGTTACACCCACTTATAACCCTCTATGGTAATCTGACCAAACTTTCAAATCAAAGTTTGGTAAACTGACTTTTCTGGATTTTCTATAATTTTTGGTAGTATTCTGCACGTTTACTACTACAAAGTCTAAAAGTTTGGAACCAAAATAATGAACCATTCATTAGAAAAACTCTTCCGAATATCTGACGGATTACTGTAGAAGGACATCGATCGGTGAAACGAACATACCTGATTGGCCCTCCTCCACTGTCTGTTGGCCTCGTCCAGCTGACGTAGCAGCTCGTCGTTTTCCTCGCGAAGAGTCGCCGACTGAAAACAACACCGAACATAATAAAATACAATATAGTTTGATACAACATGAAACAATACACCCAGAATGATACTCAGACCATACTTTTCAGAAACGCATAAACCACGATTTTTCGAAACTAGAAAAAAAAACAAATTTTTAGCTTCAGCAACGTTTTCTTCATATAGAAATCATATTGTGAAAGTATCGACTTGTTGAACTTCAATCTGGAGTTACAGCCTGTTGTAGCTAATTGTAGTTAGGCTAAATCGTCGTCTCTAATCCGTACCTCAGACTCGGCCTTCTTCTTAGCCGCCGCCGACACCCCCTTCTGACGACGCTCGTTCTCCAGACTCTCCTCCAGTTCACGCACCTAGACAAAAAATTATTTGAAGGAGCTATAAAAGTGGTTCAACACCATATTCTTTCTCTCTCGGAAGTTTCTCTCTTACTGCCGGTCCACTTTCTGTATACTGTTGGAAAGAGCGGCTAGCTGGAGAATTTCTTGAAACATCGAATCGATTGATTTTTTACCCAGCTTCAGCTCTACAAAACTTTAGTTATTTGATGTGTTTAGAATAAAAAGGCACCTGGAAAACTCAGCTAACGACAGGCCAACCTTTCGAGTTACAATGTAAGGTATGACTACTAGTTTTCATCCCTATACGTTAAAAGTCCTGATTTTTCATCGAAGCTAATTTTCCCGATATTAGCAGAAAGTAGTTAGTTCTTCTAATTTCTCCGACTATCTGGTCAACTTTACTGGGGTGGGATTTCAGCCACCTGTTTGGCCAGCTGTCTCCTTCTCTCATCATCTTCTTGCTCCCTATTGGCAGCTTTCCTTAGACCCACTTAGTATGTAATGCAATTTGGCCAAAAATGTTTTACCCATCTTCAACAAACGTGTTTTCACACTGAGCTACCGTCGGGCGGTAAGCTGGACCACACCTCTCTACTATTTTTTTGAAAAAGCACGCTTTCCTCATTAAAAACATCAAATTTTATATATTTGCCGTGAATACTTACCTGTTTGACCAGCTGTCTCCTTCTCTCCTCGTCCTCCTGCTCTCTATTGGCAGCCGTTCTCTCCCACTCCTGGCGGGCGGCTTGGAGCTGCACCTCCAGACGGGATTTGGCGTCGTCTGAGAGCTGGACTGCGTCCTCTAGCTCAATGATCTGAAAACACACGGGTAAGGTAAGGTACGACCATTCTACAATCAGCTTCGCGATTCCGATTTTGCATGTGTTGACGAGCGAGAAAATCACAATGAAATTATTTTCTTTTCGGCAAAAACTATCTGAGCCCGTCTCTCTCTATATTGTAGCTTGTTAATCTCAGAGAAGTGGCGTTAATGTTTTTTATGTTAAAGGCGGGGTTCGGCGAACGTCCAGTCTGTCTCTCTGTGCATCTTTGATCTACACACTCTCTGCTAACTAATAAGACGACAAACCATTTCGTTGGCCTTGGCCAGTTCCTCTTCCAGGCGGCGTTTCGTTTTGCCTAACTCGAACACATTCTTGCCGGCATCGTCTTGGTTGGAGGCCTGAAATAAACACCAAGAAAATTTATATTGTGATAAATTAACTATTTTAAATAGATTTGAAAACATAATTTTTGACAAGATCGGCCAAAAGAGCCGTTTTTCAGTACTCTGTTTTGAAAAACTGGTTCTAATTCGAGAAAAATGCCATTCTAGTACCCGAAACCAAAACCAAGTAACTAACCATACACCATATAACAAAGAAACAAACCATACACCATATAACAAAGAAACTAACTATATACCAAGTAAACAGATAACCGACCAAACACTATATAAAAAAGTAACCAACCAGATTGTCCACCTCGAGCTTGAGCACCCGCTTCTCCTTCTCCAGTCCCTCAGCTCGTTCGCGCATCTCCTCCAGCTCCTTGGCCATCGTCAACTGGCGAGTTTCGGCGTCTCGCACCTGCAACACGTATACAAATATTCATCCACAAGTGTAATGGCATAAGTTCGCATCAAAAATTGCTGCATATTCGCTAGGTTGACGGAAAAAGAGCTCTCTCGCTGAACGCTGTTCCTGCAAAAAAAGACTTTTATAAACGGGAATTGGCGTTTCTGACGTTTCTTTCATGAAAAATGCTGGTGTTGTTCAAATAACTGCTGCATCGAGACTGTGATGTACCCTAAATGTCTCTTAAACACAATTCAATGAGCAAAATCGATAAAATCAATAAACATCCCGCTCCGCACCTGTTGTTGTGCCGCGTCCAGACTCTGCTGTCTCTCAAATACACACACCCATACACCAAATCGATAAAATCAATAAACATCCCCCATCCTCCCAAATCGATAAAATCAATATATTCACCTGTTGTTGTGCCGCGTCCAGACTCTGTTGTACCCTGGAGGTGTTCGTCTTCTCATCCGCCAGCAGCTGGTCGAACTTCCGCTGTTTCCGCTCAGCCTCTCGCAGCTGGCTGGTAGTGTCCACCAACTCGCGCGACGAATCTTCAGCCTGGGCAAAGATGATAGTTATACTCAGACAGATTCCGGCAATTTTTACGTTAGGCTGCCAACTTCTGAAACAACCATAAGCACACAGGGGCCAAATACTATTTTTCCTTTCTAATAAAGTCAGATTTTTTTTTCGTTAAAACTCACTCTGAGAAGCCTTTTGTGTACGTATTACTGCTCATCTCCGGTTATTGAGTAGTTTTTCAGCACCCCCTTTGGTTAAAAACTCCGAAAATTGGCGCCAACTCCTGGCAACTGGCGCCAATGTTTCGGAGTAAGTTAAATAGTTACGGTTTATCTGAGAAATTTATCGAGTTTTCACCACTTCACAAACGAGCCAATACATTGTGAAAAATATATCAAATCGCTCTAAATGTGGTTTAGATGACGAAAATGGGTGAAAGAACACAAGTACAAACCAAACGTAACCCTGAAATCATTGAAAATAGGATTCAGTCGTTTGCGGTCTTTGTTGGTGAAATGAAGATGGAAGACTCTATCGCTTCGAGTGCCTTTTTAATCTACCGTTGCTACACCGTTTCTGTATACTTTGGGATGTAGACTACCCTTTATAAACATAAACATTTTTATTACCTCCTCAAGTGTCTTCTTCTTGTACCGCTCAGCTTTCCCTCCTTACACCAAAAAACACCCTTTTATAGATTAAAAAAAAGAAAAATACGATGGGGCCGTATACATTTCATAGAGAAACAACTAATATTATTATTATTAATAAACTACCTCCTCAAGTGCCTTCTTCTTGTACCGCTCAGCCTTCTCCCTAGCTGCTGCGGCTTCCTCCGCGCGAGCATTAGCTTCAGCCAGCTCCTTCTGCATCTTGCGACGCATCTCCTCTAGCTGAACAAACAAAAACATAGTTATTATAAATAGACAAAGATCACATATGAAATCTGGGAACACTGGAGTGAGGCATCGGCTGCCGACAAGTTTTCAATAGAACCAGAAACGGCGCGAGCGGACTGTAACGTTCACACATATTCAGGGACCTCCATTTCGAGTACACCTCGTTTCTCACCTTTTCACCAGCTTCTTCGTCCAGTCGCTTCTTGGCATCGGCGAGTTGAGCACGCAACGAGACAGTTTCCTGAAGATTAGGAAAATCAATAAATGGCAAGCCGGTTTGTATTCGAGTTCATATACCAGCTGACTTTTGTGGACGGCCCTCCCTCCACGAGACCCGATTTTTACTTACCTACTATTTTACTATTGGCAAACAACGATGTATTTGGTCGAAAGCCCAGTTTTTGCGTCCCTATATGCCAGGCTGTCGAGGTGGCCCGGGAAAATTAAAGGATCCCATCCTGCGCCTCTCTTTATCTTTGTACGCTTTGCGAAACTAGCATTCCAATGGCATCTCCAGAAAAAAAACAAAAAAAGAATCGATAAAACACGCTCTAAAAATGGATATCTCCAGGGGTGACCAAAAAGTTGACCGACCCCACCCCCGGTACGACCCCTCCCTTTTAAAAAATAGAAATTCACCGAAAAATATTAAATTATTCTTTAAAATTGCGTGAATTTCACGAAAATCGGCAAAAATCACCATTGTTTCAAAAAAAAACTCGGCCCTCTCGGGGCCTTTACGACCCCCTCCCTTCAAAATGTTGCACGCGTGCAACTTCGGTCACCCCCGGATATCCCCCCCCCCCCCACCTCTGACTGTTGTCCACATTCAAGATTTGATCTACAGACGAACATAAAAATCAATAAAAACCCCACCTTCTCCTGCTTGTCCATATTCATCTGCAGGTCTTCCGCCTTCTCCTGCAGCTCGGCGAATTCGTCCTCGGCCTGTCGCAGGCGAGTGGCCAGAGAGGCGCGGCTCGCACGGTGCTCCTCGTTCGCCTGCAGGATAAATACTGCATACACACAACAGGAAATAAAAAAATTCAAATGACCAGAAAAATTCAAATGACTGGCTACTTTATTGCCAAAATTGCTAGAATCTCCCTATTTCAGATGGAAATTAGATACTTTTTAGATAGAATAGATGCACTTTCACGAGTCTATCATGTAAAATAGACGCATTTTACACTGCCGTGTGAACTATTAAATCGTTAAATATAATTTCAAGCGTGAGAAATAGGCGAATTTCCCCCGTTTTTTTGACTGCGTTGACAAACCGTACCTCAGATTGTTCGGCCAGTTGGGTTTCCAGTACGGAGATCTTCTTGAGAAGTGACGCGTTCGTCTCGCCGTCCTGATCTTTGACCTTCTGGAGGGTGTCCAACTCGAGAGTCGACTGAAAACACAGAAAACCCTGCACACTATCCAGTTGTGTTAATTTCCTCATTGAATTGACTAAAACCGCGAATTATGTGAAAAAGTGTTATGTGTGTGAATTATGCATTATATAATAAGTATTATGTGCTTTGTATTATGTGTGAAACTTTTTGAATAGTGCAGTTACGATATTACGGCATCCTACCAGTTCGAAATACTCATCTATCGGGCCCGTAAAAGCGTTTTTGGTAGCACTCCTTGCGCTTTTTCAGTATAGCCACCCTACTATAAACTACAACCTCACCTTGTCCAGCTTCTCCGCCAGCTCCTGGTATTCTTGCTGCAACAGTGCGTTCTTCTGCTGTTGGTCCGTCAGCTGGCTCTCGACCTAAATTCAAGTTACTTGTTACTCTACATTAGAAGACTCCCTCGCTCACCAGAGAGAGAAAGATAGAGCAGAGAAAGTAAGAGAGAGAGAGAGACAGCGCAGAGAAAGAGAGAAAGAAATTAGATAAAAAACGACTATGATTCTACCTGCTTCCTTCTTTTTTCCGACTCGACGCGCGCGGATCGGGCATTGGCTAGTTCGGCCTCCAGGTCAGCCTTTTCCGACTCCAGCTGTACGCGGATCTTCTCGGCCTGAAATCAAACTACGGTAAAAGTCTCCATGTTCCGCTGTTCATGATCCTCGGCATGTTGTAGTATAATATTGGTGATCTTCTTGAACCAAACATGAGGTGAAATAGACTTCGCCACTGAAATGAATATCTATACTCCGTTCCACCAATCGGTGACTTTCTACAGTAACCTTTCGAATACTCAAGGCAATTTATTTAATCAACAAACAGACTTTTAGCTTCACTGTTTTCTGTGCCTGTAGTAACCACTGTATAGAACAAAATCACAAAGTTCAAACTACTTATAATACCTACAAGATATGAATAATGTACTTGAAAGATTTACAATCTTACTGTAGAGGGCTATTGTTGCGTGAAACAGACTATATTTCACCTCGTGTTTGGTTCAAGAAAATCACCAATACAGTAAAAGTGTCCAAACCTTCAGAAAACGTTCAAAGTCGGGAAATTGTCACTACTTCTTATGCAAAAAGAGATTTAATAGATTTCCATCGAACAACTAGTTACGTTCTATAGAGTCGGTGTATAGCCTGCAATCGAACTTAAACCACACCAACCGACCAAAAATCAATACCCATCTTGCCCACTAGTCACGTACCGCCGCCTTCTGCTTCTTGAGGCTGTCCATCTGCTCCTCCAGCTCCTCCAACTGCTTCTGGTACTTGGCCCTGGTTGCCTCCACCCGCTCCTCGCCACTCCTGCCAGCCTCGTCCAACTGTTTGGTGAGACGGGACAGCTCCTCCTCTCGCTTGGCGCGCAGCTCCTGGAGTGTAAGAATAGTATTAGGCTACGTTCATACTTTTTTCTGGCTGCAATTGCAGTCGCTTTGCAACATTTTTGCAGTTGCTGCGAATTGCCGCTGCAGTCAGATGCAGCTGCAATTTTACGCAGCGTAAAAGTATGAACAACCCAGCGTAATTTCAAACGCAATTCAAGATAATCCAAAAATTCAATTCGGAAATAGTGAATCTATATTTCAAATTGAAGTATTCAACATCTTAACTTGAAACAATTTTAGGCCAATTCTACAACTAACCAAGTTTTTAGGTAACCTAACCGGTTTTTGGTAACCCTTTTTTCAGGTTACCTCACAAGTAACCGGTAGGTAACCTGAAACTAAAATCCGGTTACCGTACAAACAAACGGTGAAAACCACATTTTGCGTTGGAGAAACAGGAAACAGGTAACCGGTTTTTCATTTTCGGTTTCCGACCGGTTAATTATCGAAGTAACCGGAAAAACGGTTACCAAAAACCCGGTCACATATAGAATTCACCACAATTTCATTGACGACAACTGATATTTTATCAAATTTGGCGCCAGCGCCCGGTGCCAACAGGATTTTTTATTTTTAGACTAATAAACTCCTAGTCAACTGCTACTACATATTGGATTTTTATTATGGCACGCCTAAAATAGTGAAAAAAGATTGATAACGATAAAAAATTCATTAAAAGGGTAACTACATTGCAGTGCAGTATGGTCATGTCAATACTGCAATTTACGCTGCAGTCAGCTTGAATTACGCTCAATTCAGCGTGAAAAACGCTGCAGCTGGCTTAAAAAAGTATGACCAACACAACTGCAGCGTATTTTTGCAGTTGCAGTCGACTACATTGGCGTAACAATCAATACGCGTATTTTCGACAAGATTTACGCTGCATCTAGCTGCAACTGCAAAAAGTATGAACGAAGCCTTATAGTAACAGGAATAACTTCGCAAGTCCGTGTAACTGTACGCAACTAAGGTAGCATACTCCAGTAAATTTCCCTATGTTTGCAGCAAAACCGTAAGTTCCTGTAACTAAATGTGAAAATGGGTTCATTTCGGTAGAATAGTTAAACCTTACTGATGTGTGAGGCAAGTTTGACGCGTTGAGTAATGTGACAGAAAGTTGCGACTATTCGACAGAAAGAATGTAGTCTTTAGATTTAGTTTTTGAACATGGGAAAATGATAGATTTATCGAGAAGCAAAGTCGTGATTTTGTCAAAAAGTAGGCAGTTTATCGATCTAACCTGGTGCAGGGCAGATTTGTCCTGCGACTCCTCCAGCTCCTGTTTGTACGACTCCAGCTCCTCACTGATATTGCGGCGAGCCTTTTCGGCCTTCGCTCTGAAAAGGACACATTATAATTCATTATCCATGTAGAATTACATCAAAAATAGAGATTGCGTACGTCATGAATCAAAATACATGAAAACCTATTTTCGAAACTCAAAATAAAACGAATGATTATATAGCACCTAAGACATCGACTGGCTATTACTACACATACCACTTGGAACATACATTTTCTTTTTTAATGATACCAGAGTAAAACGTTTGAACTTTCCAGGAAATTAGTATAATCAGGTTTTCATTCCAAATAAATTAAAAACGATCAATGATCATTTAACATTGAATATAAATTGCCCAAAAGAACATCGAACAACGCAATGTTCGATACTTTTTTATTTGAAGAAGGACGATTATGTAGTCCAATCGCAACGCTTCAGTCCTTTAAACTGCAATATATTTCTCAATTGCAGTTTAAAGGACCGTTGACACGAGATTGGTCCACATAATCGTTCTACTTTAAGCAAAGGAAACATTTTCCAAACCGAAGCCTCACCTGAGAGCCTGTTCCTGCTTCAGATCATCCTGTACGTCTTCCAACTGGGTTTGGAGCTCGCGAACCTCACGCTCCAGTTGTTGGCGTAGAGCCAGTTCTTCGTCGTTCCTATAATGTTCACGTGTTTTTCATGCCTGTGCGCCCTCATATGCCTCAACTATGTACTTTGATCTCATGTGCTCATCCGACGTTTACATTCTTTAATCAACATGCCTAGTTTTCAGTTTTTTCGACCCCTGTAATGTATATGTGCCGTTGCACAACTTTGTGTATAAATATTTAATTTAATGATTATATCGATCCATCTGCTCGCGCTCATCATTTTGGAATAGTAGCCTTCAAAACCATCGCGCGAGTCATCACATTTGGTAGTCGGTAAGACAAACATGAATAAAAACTATTACTGTATTATTATTATTATTATTATCAAAAAGGGCTCAGCTGGTGTCCGTCTCCTTTCTTGGTGGTTGTTATGTGCGTTTCTCCCATTATTGAAAATGGGGATCACAGTCACATAATATTAAGCATACGTAAAATAGGTCCTAATCGGGACGAGAAAAATGAGCATGAGCACCCCCAAAAGTGAGCATCAGTGACAAACACACGTAATAACTTAAATGTTGCCTAGATTTTTTTAAAATTTAGCCCTAAAAGTGACCATGCTCTGATCGGAATCGGGCAAAAGTGAGCATCAGTCAACATCGAGAAAAGGGGGTATTTTTCATATGATATTAAGGTAATAAAGATGATAAAAGACTCACTTGAGCACCAGTTGAGCCAGATCAGTCTCCTTTCTCAGCAGTTGTTGTGTGAGTTCCTCCGCCTTCCGCAGTCGTTCCGAGGACAGCTCCCGTTCTTCCCGGAGTTCCGTCTCGACGGCACGGCGGGCTGACTCAAGGGTAGTGCGGGTCTGCTTCTCACTGGAATGGAAAAGAGGAAATAGAGATATACTTGAAGTTATGTTATTAGCTGGATTAATCCATATTCCAATATTAGGAAATAAAAGTTGAATCTCATGTTACGTATTGTGATACTATGTCTGTTATTATTTCCACCATTACGTTGTACTGCGTTTACAAATATGGGTCTCGCCGCGCCCATCTCAGTCCTTTAATATCATCATATTCGGGCTGGCTGGTTTATTTTCAGTTGTTGTTCTCTCTTTTTAGTTTTCTCTTCTCTCTTTTGTAAAGTAAATCGCGCATATTCTATTTTTATATTAATAAAGTCTCTCTAAAAGCGTTTTCGTGTTCACTATTTTAGTGGCTTTCCACTAATTACTGCTATTTCTGTCATCGATATTCATATTACACAAACTTCTGTTTGTAACTTGGGGGCCGAACCGCTCGATCGATAGATAGCTAGTGCGCGAAATTCTTTTTGAGGAAAAGGCTCATTAATTAATTATATTTGTGCATTTTTCGAATTTTCTTGTCCTGTTTATTGAAGTTTGTCGCCTATATCTCTTGCACGAAGAGAGTGACATTCTATTAGCCGGTATAACTCTTGTACGAAGAGATCGGTATTGTATTGGCTGCGTCTGGTCAAGCGAGACGTAGTAACACTGTGACCTGTCAAGCGGGAATCAGTTTATATTTTGTTGTTTGTTGTGAGATACTCAGGTCAGTAAGCGACCGTAGGTATCGTCACCGACCCCGCCGAAGTGGCATCTGAGTGAATTCTCGGTATAAAATAGCATTTTTCCAAGGGGAATTGCTGTCCGATTTTTCATTTTCAGACCTTTCTTTGGTGGAGTACGGTGAAATCGCTGCCCAATTTTTCAATTTGGTATTGGAAATCAATGGGTACAGTGAGCAACAACACAAGCATGAGTGAACAAGGACAAGGAAACAAGAACGATTTACACACTGCGATGGAGAGTGGGAACAGTGTGTCAAGATTGTCAGGAAGTGTACATGAGACAACCATCGGGAATGGAAGCAGTGATATTGAAATCAGTGACGCGATTGGTAATGTATGCTGAGAAGGAGATAAGCAAGCATACAAGATTGGGAACGCAAAGAGAGGATGCAATGATGGATATTCGCAGGGAAGCAGAGGCTTTGGAGAAGTTGGTTGAAGGGGTGGTCGGAGTCAAGCGAAACGAGACAAGTGTGTTGGATGATGAATTTCAGGACACTTTGAAACGTGCGAACATCAGAACAGCAGGAGACGTCAAGGACCTGGTGGCTTTGGCAACAGATAGTGGAGCAATCGTGCAAGAGATTTGTCACGTATTGGGATGTAGTGAAGCGGATGTGGTTGATACAGTGAGTGTCAAGGAAGCTTTGTTGAATAGTGTGTGTACTACTTTGGACTGTGATCAAAGTGTGGTTGCTGAGAAGTGTGTCAACAGAGTTATGAGATGTGAAGAGCTTGAGAAGAAGCAATTGGAAAGCATCGAAGGGAACTCGGTTGTTGATGTGACAAGTGGGGAGAACAAGAAGTCAAGTGTGAAGGATGAAGATTTTGATAAGCTTATTGAGCGATTCAATAGAGTGAAGCAAGGAAGATCGATAGATGGCTATGTGAGGTCTAACAGCGGAAGTTCAGTGGGATCAGTATTGATGACTGGGTCCGTTGTACGAGAAAGCAGGGATAAGGTGAACACTTGGAGAGACAATCAAGCGAGAGAAGGAGATGGTTGTGGTGGATACAATTTGTCACCACATGATTTTCATTGGTTCGGCGATCAGAGGAGTAATCATGGCAGAACATATATGGGACAAGCTGATCAATCTCTGGGGCGTGATCTTTTGCAGACACGCGAGGGCGATTCAGAGAAGTCAATGATGTATGAGTTCATGAGGTCACAAGCTGCACCGCCCATTGGTAATTTCAGTGGGGATGGCTCTCAGCCATGGTCAGCATATGTGAAATCTTTTCTGATCAGGTATCCTAAGGAAGTGTGGAGAGACGATCATCTGAGGGATATGTTGGTGGAGAAACTGACTGGATCGGCAAAAGATCATTTCAAGATTCTGAAGAGGGAAGATCGTGATGGATCGTTTGACCGGCTAGTGTGGGCCATGAAGTTGAGAATGAACGAGGCAGGAAGGATTGAAACGGTGAAGGCAATGTCAAGTGTGAGAAGCCTGTACAAGTCAAGGGATGAGTCTGTGGCAAAATTCTGTGTAAGACTGGAATTGCTAACTGGAAAGGCTTACCCGCAGCTGTCAGATGAAGCTCTTTCAATGACACGAGCTGATATACTGTACCAGCAATTGCGACACTGGCAGGAAGCGGTACATTTGGTGAATGCATTGGAGGATTAAGAAGAGAGTCAAGCATATGAGGAAGTAAAGCGACTCGCATTACGTATGGATAGGAATCGGAGTTCATTGCCTGACAAAAGGTTCTACCGCAATGACACGTCTACCGACAAGATAGTTGGTACGCCTTTCAAAGCGAGTGATGATGTAAGATCAGCACAGAGGGAGGATAGAAGGTGTTTCAAGTGCAATGGCCTTGGACACATTGCTCAGAATTGCAATGCTGGTGATGTCCCGAAACCTGGTCCGCCGTGTATGCATGTCCGAAGTTCGTTCGTGGGGAAAGAAGATCCGAAGAAAGAGAGTTTCGCGTCTAGAATTGTCCGAGAGTTCAGAGAAGACCTGAAGAAAGAAGATCCTAACGCTGGGATCACCTTCAGATCCCAGTCAGCAAGATTTGTCCAGAATGAGAACCCCGTGCAAGAATACCATCCGAGAAGAATGTCCTATTGGAACAGGCAGAGAAGATATTGTTGATAGTATGTGCTCTTTCATCGACCCATGTTGTTCTATTATTTCATGTCTAGCAGCGTCGGGTCGACGCTTCTCCCGACCCCCGGGATGTTACGTATTGTGATACTATCTGTTATTATTTCCACCATTACGTGTACTGTGTTTACAAATATGGGTCCCGCCGCGCCCATCGCAGTCCTTTAATATATTGCATCATAATTGGGCTAGCTGGTTTATTTTGAGTTGTTGTTCTCTCTGTTTAGTTTTCTCTTCTTTCTTTTTGTAAAGTAAATCGCGCATCTTATATTTTATATTAATAAAGTCTATATCAAAAGCGTTTTCGTGTTAACTATTTTAGTGGCTTTCCACTAATTACTGCTATTTCTGTCATCGATATTCATATTACACAAACTTCTGTTTGTAACTCTCACACGTTTTACAGGTTCTCCTCCTCGTGCAAACTACGGTTTACAGATAAATTTGATTTCTGATATGGCCTAGCACTTTGAAGAGAGAAGAAAACTAAGCCACATGCCACAAAACAAACGCTCTCGAACTTTTCTGCTATTCGGACCACTTTACTGTAATATGTCCACGTACCGTTCCAACTCGTCGGTGACATCGTTCAGCTGTGCGTCCAACTTCATCTTCTGCTTCAGAAGGCCCTTGGTCTTCTCCTCCTCGTCGATCAGACGGTCAGAGACGTCTTTGAAACGGGACTCCAGAACCTGCTTCTCCTTCGACAGCTGTAAAAGACTCAACTAAAATTATCTCAAGTGTTGTGCTGCAGTTTTGCAACTAGGACCAATGAGTGAGGAATCGGGTAGTTCTCCAATTGAAAGTGAAACTCGTCTTCTGTACAACATCTACAAGCTGCAACTAATCGCACACAGCGAAAAGTCAGTTATACAGCAATCAGGATTCACTAAATTGAGTTTGTCTGTCCCCACTAAGCCTGTACTCAGAGCGCACTAAGCAGCCTGTACTCAGAGCGCACTCAGTCTGTACCCAAAACGCACCCGTCCGCCGCTCTCCTCCAGCTCCACCTTCTGGCTGTCGAACTGTTTCATTCGCTGCTCCAGCTGACTCTTCTCCAGCTGCAGTGTGTTCTTTCGGCGCTCCTCCTCCTCTAGTTGATGCTCGAGGTCAGAGACGGTTTCCTGAAAAATACTCATAAATAGACTAATAACAATGTTAACATATGAATATATATGTTTTGTTCCTAAATATTTTAGTTATTTATAGTGACGTATAAAGACTAGTAACAACTATAAACATATAACTCCATTCCATACTTTAACTGCGCTCTGGCAAAAAATCCAAAACAATTTTTTTCAACATTCTCCGAATAATGTTTACTTATTCAATATTTATTATAACAAACAACGTGAACAAACCGTGAGTCGTTTCTTCTCCTGCTCCGCCGCCTCGCGTGCCGTCTCCTCCGTCTTCAGCTGCTTCTCGGTGGCAGACAGCATCTGCTCCAGCTCAGCCTGAAAAAATAGGAGGGAGATTGAGATCATACACCAGTAAGGTTTGACTAAGCGACAAAAAGTAAGCCGTTTTCAGATGTGAACACGTGAAAATTTAGAATTTTTCATCAAAAGTAGATCGATTTTTATGTTTTCGGCCATACACCGCCAAGGCCTCTCATAAAGGGGGGAGTCGCGAACAAATTCTTGTGAAAAGTAGGGGTCGCGAACTGTCAGCTAACGATTTTCATACAAAATCAGCTATAATCGTACGGAAATTAGTTGAATATCGCCGTTTTGGGGGGTCGCGAGAATTTTGAAGGATTAAGAGGCCCTTGGCGGTGTATGTTTTCGGCTGAAAGGTGGTCCGTTTTTCGAAATTTTCTGACTATTCGGACAACCTTGCTGGTGTATGAGTGAGATTGAAAGAAGCTCCTCCCATACACTGGCAACCACCCAGCCCTGAACTACTCTAACCAGCCAGTTAACCACCTGCCAGTGACAAAACCACATAATACACATTTGTAATTTACTTAATGACACAATCCAGACAACCCCTGAACCCAACTTCAAACTACCAATCATTGGACCATTTTCCGGCTGCAACCCACCTTCCTGGCAGCATATCTTCCTCTGCTATCTCCATATGATAGGATATCACCTTTCAATGACAAATCCAATTAAAAATTAATAATTGAAATATCTACAGTAGTCCTCCCGTATTAGCTCTAGAGCAGTATTAGAGTATTAAAGTACTAAGTACTCCATCTGTCACCAAACTTCCTGGCAGCCAATCATCCTCTGCTCTCTCCATATGATATGATAGGACCTTACAATGACAAAATCAATCAATTTGATAATTTAAATATCTACAGTAGTCCTCCCGTATTAGCTCTAAAGCAGTATTAGGTACTCCATCTGTCACCAACCTTCCTGGCAGCCAATCTTCCTCTGCTCTCTCCATATGATATGATAGGACCTTACAATGACAAAATCAATCAATTTGATAATTTAAATATCTACAGTAGTCCTCCCGTATTAGCTCTAGAGCCGTATTAGGTACTCCATCTGTCACCAACCTTCCTGGCAGCATATCTGGCGCGCGCCTCGTCAGCCTCAGCTCTTTCCATGCTCTCCACTTCCAGCTTCTGTTGCAACAACACGCGCTCCTCGTCGATCTAGAACATATATTGTTATTATTGTATTGTCTATGTAAATGTAACGTATTTGTATATTGTAAATCAATACACATTGTGATGATACCAAACCAACAATGCTAACAACAATCATCTAATGCAGGGATGACAATAACGTTTTCCTGATTTACCTACACCTTTCGAAAGTTGTATCGGCCTCAAAAGCAATTACTAACTGTTTTACTCTGAGAAAAAAACTACTCACCCGACCAAGTTTCACAGATATATCCTGAATGTAGACCTCACTGCGACGTAGTTTCTCATTCGTCGTCTTGAGGGCCACTTCTCGCTCGGCAATAACCTCATCCTTGTTCGTCACCTCCAGAAGGGGTTTCACCTGGAATAGATTGATTGCAATTAACCAAAGCTACTGGCGGTTAGGTAGCTTTTTTGAATCTCACCAGCACAAAACCAGTAGTTACTTCCCTCAAAACCTGATTAGTGAATCCTCCTAACTAAATACCTTAGCAAATAAGGTGAATGAGGTAAACTACTTTAGTGTACATTCTCCACCACTGCCACTCGCGCCACCCATTACAACCTCTCTAGCACATCACCTTAGTGCATGACCTTAACCATTAAGGTAATTCACCAACCCTAAATAATAAGCTCCTTACCTTAGTGTACATTCTCCACCACTGCCACTCGCGTAGCCTCATCCAGGCCAATCCGTTCCGTTGAATCAGTCGAATCGCAGCCTCCTGCTGCTTTCGTTTGTTGAACTGGCGACGACCGAGGACGCCGCGCACACGAGCCTGCAACATATACAAAATTATTCCAGTAAATTTGTCTGGGTAATTTTTAAAAAAATCACAAAACGCGCTCTGTTTTCGCCAAAGTAATGAAAATTGCACTACGTTTGATGCAAAATCATGATGTTCCACGGATTTCGGTCGGAAAACGAGTTATTTTTGTACTCCAGTCACACCTCACTGGTATGTGTAATTAGTATTGATAGTAGCTGAGAGTCAGCGCTCGTTCATAGCGATAACCGAGGACCAATCAGGCATAAATGAAACAGGCTATACGGAAATAAGGATAGATAGACAGTGTGCGCCACCCGGTTGGCGATGAATTCAGTTACAGTATCCCACCTGAAAGGCGACCATCAGTTAAACCAGCCGCTCGTCGCGCATCAGTTTGCTACCAGCTACTCAGCTATAACCTTACTTTGCGTGTACGCGACTGACTTACGCGGTCTTCGGCGCAGGTTCAAATAACACGTATAAATCGTAACATATCACATTTTTGACCTTGATTATCTACAGAAAATACCAACTATCTTACTTGAAAGGCGACCATAAGCTGAGCAAGCCGCTCGTCCCTCATCCGTTCGCATTCCGCGAGGACTCCGGTCCGGAAGAATACCTTCGACTGACCGATACGGAACAGGTTGGGCTCTATCTCCAGTGCTTCCACCATACGCCTGAAAGTGGTCCTCATGTGGAATGTGAAATGCAAATAATTGTTGGTTTGGTTAAATTGTAAAACTATTGATTGACCGATACGGTAGACGGTACAGATGCGCCGTTTCGAGAGTTTTCCCATGCGCCTGTAAATCACGCTCGTGTAAGATATATAATTGTGAGAAACGGTGAAATTCAAACTATTGTGCTCTTCATCTTTCAAATGCGTTTAGTTTAGCGCACTCTATACACTTGACCGTTGTCCGTAAATTATGACTGTATCGAGATCAAAATACAAAGACTCGGTTGCTCCCTAACTCCTTATAGCTGGATGAACATCGATGGAAACCAACCGAACAGCCTCCTTGCCGTCCATAAAACCGTGAGGAATGACGTCCGGGGTGAGAAGTCGCTCGTAGCGTTGACGGAATTCCTGAACGGAAAATAGAATGCAACATAATATCTCACTCGCGTTTTAACATGTGAACACAGTTTCGTTTCGTTGGCACATGAGTGACCACCACGATTTTGCCACAAACAATTCATACGTTGGGATCAAAGTTCAATAAAAACCGATTCACCCAAAAAGACTTCCATTACCGTATTACCGATGTATAGTCCCCATTTTCCCCATAAAGACAGCAGAGGGTTCAATTGATTGGGGGATGCGGGGCGAGCGGTCGTTGATTATCTGCCAGCAGTTGAGAGAGTGAGTAGATCAATGATACGCGGACAAACTGGCCGCTCGCCAAACCCCGTCCCATACAAAATCGATGGTACGGTGTCCACAACGGTTTGACAAATCCTATAGCATGAGATATTGTACTCCATTTTCGAATTAATATTTCTCGACCACCCGGTTACCTGGAAAGGCAGTCGATTGGGGAATCCCTGGCGACAGATGCGAATTCCCTCCAGCACCCCGTTGCATCTCAGCTGGTCCAGAACCAGATGGGCGTTCAGGACATTGTGCTGCAAATGACGAGAGTTCAAAGTTCAATCAATCAATAATTGCCATCGATCTTCGTACTTTCAAATGACAGAAAAAGCGTCGATATCGTTGTTATGGAGTAAGATTACATCCGAATAAAGTGTTTGAAGCCGGCTTGTTATTGTTGTAACTTTTCTGGTACTGGTCCGGTATACAGTATCTCACTCATTATTTAGTTTTTTTTTCTCGAAAATCGAGATTTCTAAACACTCCTTCCGCTTCAATCTCTGTGATTGCTCAGAGAAACATTTTTACCAGAGAAATGAAAAAAAGACTAATGCACCCACAGATTCTAGTTATGGTATCTGCACTCAGCGCTCGATTGGGTAAAAAACATTTTTAAAACCCGAATCTTGCCGAAACGTTTTTCCATGTACTATTCAGTTTACAACCCTGGAACGTACTTTCTTCTCATGATTCGGTATAATGCATCTGACAAAGTGCGGGTTGGTGTTGTTCAGGGTGGACATCAGTCTCGTGAGGTGTTCCTTGTGCAGCTGGGATACTGTTCGGAACATTCCCTTCTTGACGCGGGCCCCGAAGACACACGAGTCGCCAGCCTCTGTCGCTCCCATACTGCATACGTCGCTGACTGAAATGCGAATCGATGAATAATATGGTACCAGGAACAAGTCATTCAAAATAAAAAGTCATTAAAGTAAAAGTCATTTAAAAGTAAAAGTCATTAATTCACTTTTAGTCAGGATTTGAAAAATACGAAAATTTTCGAAAACTTTATTTCTGATTCTAAACTGTTTCTGTACTTAATGACTTTCACTTTTAAATGACTTTTACTTTAATGACTTTTAATTTTGAATGACTTATTCTGGTTGCCGAATAATATCGATTACGAAATTGGGGGGGGGGGTAAGTAGAATATCCCACTACGTGATTACGTGCCATTAGGACAGTTTTCGGCTTCTGTCGCTCCCATGCTGCACACGTCACTGACTGTAATGGGAACATATTGTAGTTTATCTCGATACGAAAGCTACGGAACGAGATCAAACTACAAATTGATCTAGGTTTGCGCAAGCACACACGATCACTGCAAAATCGATCAATAACTAGGATAACAAAATAAAGGAGGGGGAGGTCGGAGGTGTAGCAATTTGTACTCTTTAAAGAAGGACGATAATGTGGAACAATCTCGTGTCAACGGTCCTTTAAACTGCAAATGAAAAATGTATTGCAGTTTAAAGGACTAAAGCGTTGCGATTGGTCCACATTATCGTCCTTCTTAAACACCTCATGAAAGGGTAGATAAATGATGTATCACAACAAACAATTTTTTCTCACCTTCTATCAACTTTTACTCCTGACAACCCCTTTTACACGTTAAAACCTGCACGAACCTGGAGTAAATAGAAGGGCGCTTAAGTATCATAAAACCTCAAAACACCATCCATTCAAATCTCCGCAACCAAACAGTCCTTGATCGACTGCAGTAGCTGCACCACATTCTTATTCAAAAATTCAACGGGGGGGGGGGGGGCTTAAGTATCGATACCAACTATTTAGAACATCCTTGGGTGGGGGGCTCAAGTATAATGTCCTACTCTTCGATCTACAGATGAGTCATTCTCACCATCATTTCCTTGCGACCGGGGTAAAGAGGTGAGGGGGGGGGCTTAAGTATCATAAAACCTCACCATCCTTCCAAATCTCCGCGACCAGTGAGTCCTTGCTCGACTGCAGCAGCTCGACCACATTCTCATTCAGGGGATCCATGTTCTTCACCCTCCAACCGTCTGCCGAGTAGTCCACACGACCCGCGTAATGAACAACGGCAAAGTCGCTCCTGCAAAATAACATTTACAAAATTAATACTTCAAAAAAAACATAGTCCTAGTCATGTTGACTCCAACGGTATCAAAAAGCTCCCAAACTCCACTTCGGTATGAACATACGTGAAATAGGTCCGAATCAGGGTGAAAAAAGTGAGCATGAGCAACTCCAAAAGTGAGCATGAGCAGCACCGAATACACAAAATAATAGTAATTTTGCCTGGAATCTTCCACATTTACTCCAAAAAGTGATCATGGCACAATCGGAATTGGGCAAAAGTGAACATCAGCCAATATCAGAATGAGGGGGTATTTTAGGTATGGGTATGAAACAGCGCGACCGAGAAGCCGCTTCTGCAAAGATTCAGAGAAAAGTAAATATTTTTCTGGGCGGCTGCGAGCACATAAACATTATGGAAACAGGAATCAGGTTGAATGTTCAAGGGATGAACACCTGGAGATAGAAGGCGATGATGTGCAAATTAAAATCATCTATAGCAACAGAGGAATGTCATGATCTCGATATGTGTAATGTGTTTTTTTACGGTGCCCCAGTTGTGATTTGTAGTTCAATGCGTCAACTCACTTCCATCTCATCTCAGGCACTACGTATTTCAGAGGCGATAACGTGCAAAATACACCTATCTATGTAAGCATAGGATCTGTCCGGATTCCGATAGTCGCATTGCACAGATCAAGTTGTAGTTTGATCTTTGAACCCACTTTGATCTCATCTCCGGCACCACGTATTTGGGGTGTTGGTGGTGTTGATTGGTGAGTCGTTCCACGAATCCCTGGTCATTTCCCTGCGGGAACAGACACACATCGTCCAGGGTCGACAGAACACCCATCGGCTGCAAATAGATATAATTAGAGTGACACACACCAGACACCAGTAACACAACCAGCCACTTTTTGACAAAATCAATAGTTGGCTGTCGATTCAGTCCAAAACGATCAATTCTACCCTTGCCTCTCTACAGTCCCACCCCCATATAGCCACAAAAAATCAACAAAGTACATTCATGGAACTAAAATCATCCTAAAATCAATATGATTTTCATATGAATCAATAAAATCAACACCCTAAAATCAATAATCACCTTCTCAATGAGGTCAATCGTCGGCTGAAGATTGAGTCCGAAGTCGATCATGTTGCAATCCCACGTTTGCCCCATACAGCCAGCAGGGAAATCAATAAATCAATACCTACCTTTTCAATAAGATCAATCGTCGGCTGAAGATTAAGCCTGAAGTCGATCATGTCCCAGTCGAGTCCCTCATAGACTTCCCCTACATCCCCAGACCCAGGCTCAAGTATCACAGGGATAGGGGGGGGGGTTTAGTATAATCTGTATAATCTCCCCAAAAATCAATAGTTATGCCTACCTTCTCAATAAGATCAATCGTCGGCTGAAGATTAAGCCCGAAGTCGATCATGTCCCAGTCGAGGCCCTCATAGACTTCCCCTACATCCCCAGACCCAGGCTCAAGTATCACAGGGATAGGGGGGGGGGGGGGGGGGGTTTAGTATAATCTTCCCAAAAATCAATAAATCGATACCTACCTTCTCAATAAGATCAATCGTCGGCTGCAGATTGAGTCCGAAGTCGATCATGTCCCAGTCGAGTCCCTCATCCAGGTACTCCTGCTGCTCCCTAACGAACATCGTGTTGTTGAACAGCTGCTGCAGCTTCTCATTAGTGTAGTTGATGCACAGCTGCTCGAACGAGTTCATATCGAAGATCTCGAAACTGGAAATAACACTTCAGTATGGTTGTCCGCATACACCAGCAAGGTTGTAGTCGAAAAAATCGAAAAACAGACTACTTTTTTAAGCAAAAAAAGAAGAAAATCGGTCTCCTTTTTATGAAAAATCCCGAGTTTCCACGTGTTTACATCTGAAAACGGATTACTTTTTGTCGCTTAGTCGAACCTTACTGGTGTATGGTTGTCCGATTAGCCAGAGAAACTAAAAAAGGGCTCATTTTGTTATTTGTTTGTACCAAAACCGGAAAATTTGTCGTATTTTCATGCAAAATTTCGAACTCAATTGAATGGAAGAACGGGTCATTTCTTAGAAGTGTATGGGTGTGGTGAGAAGGAAAGGATAAAAAAGCAGGTCGCCAACAAAAATACTGTCAAAAACTGAAGTTTAGAGAAGCAGAGGTGTGAATCCAAATAGAGTTGCCCAGACCCACCCAGCGATATCCAGAATTCCCACGAAGCTGACAGCATGTTGACGGGTACGGTCCAGAGACTTGTTCAGACGTTGTACCAACCATCTGAAAAGGGTGTGGAGATAGTTGTTGCACGAAACAGAGTTAACCAGGTGCGCAAACGGTTAATGGTGTTCGACATATGAATCACATACATAACTCAATTTCAAGAAAACTGAAAACTCAGCCGAATCCGGCGGAAGCTCTTCATCCAGTCTTTGACAATGAGCCTAACTGGTACAAAAAACAACAAACTGCAAAACGTACCTGAAGAGCCGCTCATAACAGGCCTTGGCGATAGACTCGACCGAGAACCGGGCCTGCTCCTCATTCTGACTACGATGCACCAGATCGCGTTGGATCTGGAATCATAAAGTTGTCGTAATGGCAAAACATATTGACAAAAGCGGTCAATATCGGGGAAAGGTCTCATTTTCATGCCAAATCATCCATTTCAGATCTTTTTTTTTCAAATGGTCACCTTACTGGTGTCACCTCCAGCTTGATCTTCAAACGCGTGCATCATGTTCACAACATTCAGTCCTAGCAGGGTGCTACTTACTACTAATACCATTACGCAATCTCTTTCATATTCTCAACTCAGAAATGGTCATTTTGACATAAAACGAATAGTTTTTGTTTACATTCCGCGCCAGACCACTTGAACATACGGCCAATTCCAAACTTGATCCTGGGCGTCAAAAATGCACGTATAATGTCCACCGCATTCAGTCCGCGACCGTACAAAACCACGACAAAAAGTAAAATTTCACCAGTTTTCCACAAAATAAGTCCGTTTCTTGAACTTTTCTAACTATTTTTACCTTAATCTTCGGTTTCAAAAACGCGCGCATCATGTCCGCGACATTCAGTCCAAGCAAGGTGCCACACTTGTCTAGTTTTTCAACAAAACTACCTTATTCTTATATTTTATTGCTATTTTACGTCAATCTTCGGTGTAAAAAACGCGCGCATCATGTCATTCAATCCGAGGAGGGTGCACACTTTACCAGCTTTCATACTAAACAAGTTTGTTTTTCGAACTTTGTACCTTGATCTTCGGTTTCAAAAACGCGCGCATCATGTCGACGACATTCAGTCCGAGCAGGGTTCCAATCTTCTGTGCGACGGCGTCGTTTGTGATGACCGCCTGGTCGTTGTTCTTGCTCTCCTGACCGAACTGCAAGTTGCCGAACAGCATCACGGCCGAGACGATACGCAAGATGTCTTGAAATAAAAAAAAATAATTTTGTTTATTTTGCTACAATGTTATAATTTGTAGGCTTTATTCTTTATTTCAGAAAATTTTCGAAACGATGCGGAGGATGTCTGAAAAAAAGAATAGCTCAGATTCATTAATGGAATATAACATGTAAAGAAATATTTGATCAATCTAATTCGTCTTACACGATTAAACTGATATTGGGATTCTATATTGGGAGTATTGGGATTTTTTGACTATTTTGTTTCTAGATTCTACGTTGCAAATAAAATCGAGAAAGGTTGTGGTCACCACCATGTATCTGTCACATAGCGAGCACTACAGTAGAAAACCAAACAAAAGTGTCGGACGTAAAGATATCCGCAGTCGTTTTTATTCAATAGGATAGAGATTAGAGGGGGGGGGGGGGTCAATAGTATCCATACATCAGTAAAGTTGTCCGAAACCGAATAGTCGGAAAAGTTTGGAAAACGACTACTTTTTGCCGAAAACAAGAAAATAAGTCTACTTTCGATGAAAATCAAAAATTTTCACGTGTTAATATCTGAAAACGGACTACTTTTATTCACTTAGTCGGACCTTACTGGGGGTTGATAGTATCATACTCCCTCACCATGCATCTCGCTCTCCGTGAACCCTCTCTCCCGCTCTCTCTATATCCACCTTTTCTCTCTCTCTCTCTCTATCCACCCTTACTCTCTCTCTCTTTCTCTCTACCCCACCCTCTCTCTATCTATACTCTCTCTCTCTCTCCTCACCGTGCATCTCGCTCTCCTTGAATCCCATAATGTCCATGGCCTTCATCGTTTCCTGAAACTCCTTCGAGTCCTCCACTCCACTTATTTGGACATCGTCATTCGACAGAAAACGATAGCCGGACGGACCGGGTTCCAGCAGCAGATCGGCTGGAAACATAGAAAAATAAGCGAAAGATACACGGTCGATATCAGCTTTCACCACATCTTATGGTCGTGGCTCTAAACACTCTCGACTAATCCTCGTATGATCGAAAAATGTGGTCCCCTAACACTAATTCCCCATACCTTAAGTCCCTTAACCCACTCCTCTGACCTATTAACACTAACTCCACTGACCTTTGCTCTTAGCATCGGCTCCCTTGAGCAGCTGATAGAAGATGTGGAACGAGCGTTCCAGATGAGCTTGGCGGAGAACCCGCGACTTCTCCAGCAGGTAGAACTCGATGTTGGCGCCCGAGATACAGCCGGTAGCGTCGAAATGCACACGGATGAACTTGCCCTAAACAACGCTACGTCAAACAGACAAAAAAGAACAAAAACTAACTAGAACCATTAAAAATGATACTTCAAACGTGTTTCATGTTCCACTAATAGGACTTTCGAAAATTGGTACCTGGGAACCTGGGAAATAGGTCTAAACGTCAAAACATACCTAGTTTACATGAATTTCATGAATATAGATAGTATGATTTTCAAAATTCGAGACAATAAATAGATGCCAACTCACGAAAAATAGGGCAAACAACTTACGAATCGGGACGAGTTGTCATTCTTGACCGTCTTGCTGTTACCGAATGCCTCCAGAATGGGGTTCGCCTGCAGCAGCTGCTCTTCCAGATGACCCTGAGAAAGGTACACGGTCTATTCTGGCCTACAATGTTCCAATTGACGCTGTAGTGAAAGAGCGCCACTTATTTGAATCTTCGCGCCAGAGCATTTGACGCCTACGCGGCTGAGACGCGAGCGGTTAACGCAAGAAAAAAGGTGGACTGGCGAGAGAGTCTGGCCGCAAATTTCAATATTTTTGAAATCTACAATGATATCTCATGCGTCGCGGTCGTGCGCGATAAATAACATATCGTTGCTTGAAAATCCACAAAAGCGTAACACCGTGGGTAAGTGATATTAATACAAATGAATAATAATATACACGAATGACCATCTCACAGGTGACATATTCACCCTATATGTAATTTGGGTCATTGAAATATCTAGTACATTTTAGTCATCTAGACATGACAATAAGCAATCACTCACCACCAGTCGGTTCTGAGAAGTGTCCAGGTCAGCACGCTGTAAATAAGAAATTGAGATTGGAACCATACACCAGCAAGGTTGTCCGAATAGTCAGAAAAGTTCGCAAAACGGACTACTTTTCAGCCGAAAAGATGAAAATCGGTCTACTTACGATGGAAAACCCTGAATTTTCACGTGTTTACACCTGACCACGGATTACTTTTTGTAGCTCAGTCAGACCTTACTGGTGTATGATTGGAACGGTTTCTTTGAAAATCTGTTGAGATTGAGAAGTGGGTTTGTGGAGATCAAGAGATAGAGACTGAGCAAGTTACAGTGAGCAGCACGTTCCTAATTGAGCTAAAATATAGGCATGAATTTCAAAAAAAAATCGGAAACTTCCAGACAACAAGTTTTTTTTTGGTTTTTCAAGTAACTTGACATTTATGACCTAAATTGTTCAGTATCAAAACGTACAGTCGACTTTCTTGATCCAGCCACATTTGCCAGATACTGGATGACCTTTTTGGTGTTCTCGGTCTTGCCAGCTCCAGATTCACCGCTGAAATAACACATAGATTTAAACGCAACAAACACACACCAGGACACTAGTATGGTTTGACAATTTTCCAAAAACATATTTTCTTCTATTTAAAGCAGGACGATTATGTGGACCAATCCCGTGTCAGGCTGACACTGTCAGCGGTCCTTTAAACTGCAATTGGAAAATGTATTGCAGTTTAAAGGACTGACGCGCCGAGATTGGAGCACGTAATCGTCCTACTTTAAACAAAAATAAATAAAAAAAATCTCACGATTTTGCTTCAAAGAGAGCTTCTTCCAGTCTTCCCAAAAAAGTTGTTCCATTCATTCTGACTAGTTTACAACAAGCCCAAAACGCATCTAAACCACGTACGTGCAGAGAATAGACTGATCCTCCCTGTCCTGCAGCATGCTGCGATAGGCCTCGTCCGTGACGGCAAAGATATGCGGCGGCATGTTCTTCCGCTTCTTTCCCTGCAATGGAAATAGGAAATTAATTGCAAAGTTTATTTGTAAGAAGCCATTAAGCTAAGAAGGTCAAAGATGTCCAAGAAAACAGGAACTGCTTAGTAGCACAGCAAAATGGTACGATTGTTCATCAGGAATCAGGAAGGAGCCCGTGTTCCCCATAAATACCTCAGAGTTCAAGAATTTTGGGTCAAAAAACCGAATCAGCTTAGGTTTCCCAGAAATTGAGCCGGTTTTTTAATCTTTCGTGGCTATTCAGGTTTAGTCCATATTGAACCATAAATTCACCTTGAACTGATCGGCAATGGAGTCGGTGTAGATGGGCAGGCGGCGGTATGGGTTGATCACCACACAGAACAGTCCGGAGTAGGTCTGCAATATCGATTATATATGGAAATTCCATTCGATAGCCATATTACAGGGGCCGAGTGGTCGACTAGTTATGTGCGCGCTAGCACTCCAAACACCATGGTTCGATCCCACTCGGCGCGGTATCTTCATGGCGGACCTGGTAATAGAGCTCACCCATGCCTAGTTTCCCTCTACGGACCCCCCTCTACGGATACTACAATGTGATAATTGTCTCGGTTGTAAATGTATGAATAAAAGTAACACACGGCTGAAATAGTTGCCGTAAAAGATTATTATTATATATTATATACAGTGAATGAGTTTGAATAGTCATTATAACACACCTCCTATTCAAAGAAGTACTAGAAATGAGACTATTTTTGATGTGAATTCATGAAAATTCACGATTTTCATTTGAAAAACTGCTTCCCTTGCATGGGATCACGCTTTTGCACATAACCGAAGTGGGTGGTACCTGGTATAATTGGGTCCCCGATTAATTGAACTACCACTCGTCTGTGATAGGTGATACCACCTACGACTTGTTTCTTGTGTCGTACGGCACAGGCACTACACAAGAATGCACATATATTGAAAAAAAAAACTAACATAAATGAGATTGGCGAAGTATCGTTGTTTGAGATTGTGTAGAACGGAGGCTTCATTGAGACAGGTCATATCCGACATATCTTCACACTTGTCGAACCGAGGAGGATTCACCTGCAGGAATGAAATTAAAATTTCAGTAGAAATCGGATTTACAAAAACTCAGCAACCTAGAGCTACGATTCGACAAAGAAATGATCGTATAAGTTGAGAACGTAAAAAAATAGATCAGAAACGTATATGCTCCATGGTCGATATTCAAAAATACACCATAATTTTCAAAATATCGACCATGGAGCAATGTGATCAAACTTCAAACAGTAGACTTGCGTATAGGCCTGCCTTTTATAGACCTAGCCCGGTAATGTGTCGAAATAATCAGAATCATCGAAGACTTCTAGACAAAATTTACCTTCTGATAGTCGTCACGGCTGACTCTCTGCTTCTCGTTTGTGTCGAGGATTTCAACATCAACATACCCTGAAATGAGAAGTATCCACCTTCGCAGATGAGCTGGCCGCTCGCAAAACCCCACCCACTACCAAATTCACCGTAGGATGTCCATAATAGTTCTTATGAATTCAATATCTTACCGTCAGAGTGATCCTTAGTGACAGCCGCGAGTGCGAATCCGTCCTTCTCACTGGGAACCCAGACAAGGGCCTTCTTGTTCCATTCTGCGGTGAGGGCCGGATCCAGCAAACGGTTGCCGTCCGCCTAAAACATACTTACATAAATAAATGAATACCTCTTTATTGTCACTTCCAATCAGCAATAAAAACTTCGACAGGTGACATTTTTATTTATGAATTTGAATAAATAAACACTTGCCTTGAAAGGTTAATTGATTAATTAATATACACACTTAGACGATTAGCATTCTAAATCACACACCACATTCAGGTCATAAGGAACTATACTTTACAAAGAAACACTTGTCGAAAAAAAAAAACGTCAAGCTTCATAATTTTTCTGGAAAATTGTAAAAAGTAATTTCTGCGTGTGGCTGAAAGGAACACAAACTAGAACAACAACAACATTCAAAAATGTGTGCCAGTTGAGTGAGCTATGTTAATAGTACTTCTTATAATTACATTTATATTCAACTGACCCTGAGAAGATCCAATTCTGCCATCAGTAAAGCGTATGAGTCACACTGTGAATAATTGTTTCTTGTTGAGTGCAATGAGAATAGCCTGAAAACAACATAATCAATCAAGAATGAAGTTTCGCAAGCTTAGGGAGAGACTAGAGAATAAGAGAAAAAAGAGTGAGCGAGAGCGCAGAGAAAAAGAAATAAAGAAAAAGTAAGAAAGTGAGGGAGAGGGAGAGCGATTATGAGAAAGAAAGAAAGAATGAAGAGAGTATCAAATCAATACCAACAACTTGTATGGAACAATATAGAAAGTTTAAAGATTATACCAACTTTCAACCAAAAAGTAGTTGATGTCAGTGGAAGGGCTTTTTCTAGCTATTTCTTTACTGGGGTATGTAAGGAAGTGAAAGCATAGCCCATGGCTACCTAACATATCTCTCTGAAATGGACTATTATACGACCCAATTATCTCGCATTTCACATAGAAAGTGCGCCGCGGACCCCGAATATATCTTAGAACAGATCAGATCAGGTGCAGACAAGAAACATGTAACACATGTAACCCGAGAGAACAACAACATTCCAGGCAGGTGTGAACGTTTCCTTTTCCAACCTTGCACAAATTTGGCTGAATTCCAAGAAGATAGAACATTAATCGGGACTATCCTATCTTATTGTCACTCTTGGCACATTTAGACATGATGTAATGATTCAAAACTTTTAAATGTGATGTATTTTGATGAATTTTTTTTTGAGTTAATAAATGGTGCGAAATGAAGAGGAAAAAGGAGTTTCCCACGCGATGCACAAATTTCATTCAAATGATCGAAAAAGAGCGGCAGATTTTGAATTTCAAAGGAAAATAATTTCATTGTTCGTGAAATTTTGAGAGCAACAAACATGACGAAACTCATGAAGTTCTGATACACTAGAATAATGACGATTCACTCTGAAAATTTGTAGAAAATACTGATATGATTTATTGAGTCTATAAAATGAAAACTACATCTATTAAGTTTTCAAATCACGAAAACGCGCGATAAAGGGTTGAGTTATACCTAATAAAATAATTTTAAACTAAACTAATTCAGCTAAATCAAGTGACGGAGATTGATGACTAATCGTGCGTTGGTAGAGCGATGAATGAAGGGAAGAGCGGGGAGGGCAAATGGTGGCGCCCTTTTTTGAATACCCGGTTTCGCGCCCTCGGTAAAAACCTCGCGCAAAGGGGCAATTATGGGCTGGCGTAGTCCGAAAAAGGTGGTGTGGCTGGCAACATACCATCTCATTATATCGTCGTATTAGCCAACTAAACTATTATTACACTTGGATCGGAAAAGATAGTTTGGAATGTGGATAACGGACAGTTTGATATGTGATTTGTTCGTCGATCTCACACTTTCTCTCACTCCCTCCCTCTCTCTCCCTCTCTCTCTTCCCCCTCTCTCTCTCTCTCTTCTTCCTCTCCCATTCTTATCTCTCTCCCAACCTTATTCAAACATTGTGAACACTGCTAAAAGCGGTGGCAACTGAATCTTTTCAAACTTTATGAATATTTAAACAATCTTCAAGGCAGAGGATCGCAAGTGATGGAGTTGGCGTGACACTGACATAGGTTGTTGCCGGCGACTCCCACAACTTGTTGACCAGGGAGCACGGCCTGGCGGTTCATGCCAATGATACAGTCTGCAAGTTCAACAATTGAAGCAGGACGATTATGTGGACCAATCCCGTGTCAACGGTCCTTTAAACTGCAATTGAAAAATGTATTGCTGTTTAAAGGACTGAAATGCTGAGATTGGACCACATAATCGTCCTTCATTAAGATATCAAGATTCATTGGATCACCTAAGTTCGTGGCGAAATAGTATTCTTTGACAGCTCTGCAGATGTTTTTATCTCTGCCTACTCGGCAAAAATAATTGGAAAAAATGTTCTAGTACAATTCCAAGGTTTTGAGTTTGGCGAAAAGTCCCGTTTCAAGCAAGTTTCGTGTGTTCGAGTTTTTTCATGTCGAGTGCCGCTCATCCTGAAACAAAATTGAACACTTGACGTAACAAAGAGTGTTATGGAGAAATAGATACATTTTGTTATCTCCATCAACTTGGTAGGAGATTATAAAAAAAACTTACGAGTAATATCGTAGTGATAGCTGGTTCCGTTCTGCGTGCACTGGTAACGGTATCCCGTATAGGGAGACTTGAGATGGTCGTAGGTTTCTCCGAACTTAACCAAATCACCATCAGCACTTCGACAACCTAGATTGAGTTTGTGGTAATATAAATGACTGGTAGTTTTCACTTCTACGTGCAATTCTACTATATACGTTCATACTTTCTGTATAGGGGATTGGAGGTGGGTCAACCAAGTTCTGCACTTCGACAACCTGGGAGTGATAACAAAGATGTATATAGTGAGTGCTAAATTTATAAATTTCTGTCGCTCGCCGGAATCGAACCTGCGACCAAAAGTTTTGTAGCACAGCGGAAAATGAGATATACAGTACCCTCCCGCCGTTTCGTTGGCGACGACTATAGTACTTTGCATGTTCCTACATGTGCTCTACAGTATTACTTTCAAAAACCAGTAGCTTTTTCAGTCGTTCGTGGACTCCTTTGCACTTCTACAGTATGTGTGCCCACAACACAATCTTATTATTCTGAACGTTTAACGTGACCTTTTTTATTATCTTCAGTTGTACATAAAAACCTACCGACAATTCTGCTGTATTTGAAGCCCTCGTATACCTTGCACATGCGCACGAAGCCTTCCTCATGTGGCTGCGTGAATCTGAAATAGAAGTTTGTAGTTTGATCGGCGTACACAGCAGAGGTTGTGAACTAAGACTCAACGCGCTTGAGATCAAACTACAAACACAGTAAATCAGACCGACATGTGTTGGTTCTGTTCGCTCTAAACGGCATGAAAACAGCTTACGTTTCAGGAAATTAGGTTGGGATCAGTCGCCAACGGAAAGGCGGGAGGGTACTGTATATCTCACTCTCCGCTGTGTACGCACACATGTCTTCGATTCCAAAGATTGCCGGTTATGTGCTCTAATAGCGCAGTGATTAGCGCCCTGCTACGACTCTTTTGCTCGCAGGTTCGATTCCGGCGAGAGACAGAAATTAATGAATTTGGCAATTTGGCACTCACTATATGTACAACCGACGAGTGCGTAAGCTGCCACATCCGGGCACGTTCATTCCATTCTGCATTACCGTGTCGCAATTTTACATGGTTTCTGTTCGGGCGAAATATGAGAGCAAAGAAATAGCGACTGTTTGAGAAGACGTAAGTTGGGATCCGTTATTCGTGATTTAACCGCATCTTGCACGCGGCCTAAGATCACGTGTGACACGTGCACGTGATTACAGATCACGTAGGCGCAGGTCACGTCAATACAAGTCACGTGAGTCCAGGTCACGTGAGGTCAAATACAAACTCACAGTTGTCCCACAACGCAATCCTGCTGGTTCATGGTCTTGATGTGCACATGAGGAATGGCCAGCACGGTGCCGAGAAGGGCGATGGCGACTAGGGTGAGAGACATCTGGATGACAGACAGGGATTAGAGAAAGAGAGACATTTGGAAGAGAGAGAAAGAAAGAGGTTAGAGAAAAAGAGACAACTGAAGGTTGGAGGGGGTAGAGTATCGGAGACCGAGAGGTGAAAAGAGAAAAACAGATTCACAAACATATAATCGTGAGAGCCTGAAAGCCATGGGTTACTGTTGATGAGTGATTATCGCTTCCATTCAGGCTCTTAAATCCTATAAAAGTTGATCATTTAAAATACATTAATGAAGAATACATGAATAATGAGCATGTGATTGTGTATCTGTAATTGCGTCTTGTGAAAGTACACGTATTGCATTATATACATAAAATACAGATTGAAAATAGCGCTACACTAATGGATTATAAATACGCAGCGAGCCGACGCTGGGAGCCGATTTCTCGCTAGCCAGTGTCATTCTAGCTTACTTAGAGCTAAAATGTCTGTCGTGAAAGTTCTTGGCAGGTTCTAACATAAACGTCTTTTCTCCTGATCGGAAATTCCGGAACTACAGCTCGTGGGACGAATTCTCTATTTTTTAATTGCGTGCGAGATGCCGCACAGTCTCACTAATTGCGTCCGAGCAGCCGCGCCAAAATATTTTATTGTCCCAGGCGCCGCACACTCTTTATAATTACGTCCGAGATGCCGCACCCTCTCTTTAATTCGTCCCAGCCGCAATATATCAACAGGAGAGGTTGAACATGGTCAAACTCATTTCCATGCATGGCCACACAGCAATTGCTTGTCTTAACTAATTTGTGAATTTGAAAGAATAGAAAGTAAGATGAGTTAATATTATTACTCGTTAACAAGGATTGAACGAAAAGAAAAATAAATGTCACGTAACAAGAACATGAGTTAAATAGCAAGGGTAAAATTGTAGACGTGAATTAACGTTTAAGAAAAGTACGGATTGAAAACAGCCTCACTAAGAAAGAGTGATAACTCTGAAATCCCTAACGAATACACACTTGCACACCAAAGACACAGATTATCATTATTATGTACAAATGAAACAATAAATGGAAAACTATGATCAGGAAAACATGTGATGGGATAGAAGTGTAAGATAGAAATTTTGTTTTTAGTCTGTAACACATCATAGAGGAAAAAGCATGCAGTAGTAATAAAATAGAGGTAAATTATGACACCGTGTTAAAGGCACTAACATAGTCAAACACGGAAGAAATTGGAAACAGAAACTGATTTATAACTATCTAATTTTTCTTGTTAGCCTTGTGGCTGATGAACGCGGACATGTCGTCCAGGTAGCTGTTGATGTTTTCCTGGCCGAACCCGGGTGAAGTCATTTCGGCAGAGAACTCTCTCATTTTTGCTTCGATCGTAGCTCTTCTCCACAAGTCCTTCTTCTGCACGTTGTGAACAGCGCCCTGTAACACATCAGTTGAGAAACTGAAACAAAAACGGCAGTTTTACTCGAAACATTCTATAGAGTGAAAAAATGTTTTCCTGAATACAGTACAACTGGAATATTTCTGTTACTTGCTGAGACTTATTGGCAACGACAGGAAAGGAATACGCAAACTACAAATCTTACTCTGCATGTTAACTCAACTTAGGAAAAAAACACTCTCGTTACACAATTGCAAAGTTAAAGCTATACCTTGATGGCTGATCGCAGTAGATGCTCAGATTGACACTCTTCTTTTTGAATTTGTTTGAGAAGAGCTCCTAATTCCGGGTGATCAACATTCTCGAATACCACGTTCAACTTCCTGAACAATAATTAATTAGAAAAGAAAACATAGACCCTTTCTCGATAAGTTTAGCCACATTGATCAATCACATAAGTATATCACATGATGTATCACTCTGAAGTTAAAAGTCAAACAAGCTTTCTCTCTTGAACTGTACCAGTTCAAAAACCACTCAAGAAGCTGTTTTCAAAGTTGAACTTTTTGCAATACATCTATTAAAAAATGGCATGGTGTTGAATTTTGTAGTTAATGGCGTAGTTTGATCAGATGGGGGCTTTCAAACAAAATTCAATATTCTTTTCAAGATCAGTGAACACAATAGAAGAAAAATAAAACGAAAAAAGAGAAAACGAACTTGTGAAACGATTCAGCGAGGTTGGACGTTCTGTGCTCGAAGACCATGAACTTGCACCATTTTTTCAGCATGGAAGGTCGCATCCACTCTCTCTGTAACAGGTGAAACTACATAGGCAAATTGCATAGGTTAACACGTGAAATCTAACCCAAGTAGAACCTTACAGACAAAAAACCTTAAATTAACAAAAAACTCCTCTAAAAGGCAAAACAGAGAAGAAACGCATGACTGCGTGCGTCTCTCGTTTACCACGTGAAATATTGACACCTATTTTCTTTCCATGAACGTACCTGGTAATAGCCCAGGAAATCCGCACACACAAGAAAGGCATCATGAGAAGCTGGGACGGGGGGAGCAGCGAGGATTGTTGAACTCTTAATGAGCTCCTAAAAGGTTAAGTATAAGACATGTTCGCAAAACATTTGAATACACTGGGTTTTGGGGATTACTAATTTATGTGAGTGTGTCATCTCAAAGTCGCAAAAGTGTGTCATCTCAAAGTCGCAAACTGTTTGTAATAAGTTCTTTGTACCTCTGGTAGATACGGATGAGCGAGTACCCTCTCGAACCAAATGACAACCGTCTCGTCTCTTGCCGGTCCTTCGACAAATTTCTTGAGACCAAACTCATTTTTTCGTGCCTAAAATGAAATACGTCGCTACAATTACAGAAGTAGCCGTTATTTTTGAAGAGACGCCCAACTCTATTAGAAACTTGGAAACTCTACTGTGACCCTGAAGCGGTTACGGTGACACTGCTTGCTCTACAAATGACATGAAACACAAGAAGCCAAATTAAAACTGCTACGTCTTATAACATTCTGGAAAACCTTCTGAGGTGTTATATGCCGGTGCTAAAAGTTACTTTTCAGGTTAAATATCGCTTTTCATTCTAGTTTCTTTAAAGCTTCACCGATTAAGATTCGTGCTAAGAAGGGGTAGATTTGTAACTGCAAACTGGGAAAATATATCTTGCAATCATACCTTGTATCCAATTCGTGTTGCATAATCCTGCTGCGAAGTTGCTGGGATGCAGGCATGGTTCAGATCAGCGGGATCTTCCGCGAATACATCTCCGAGTACCTATAACGATAACAATGAGTTTAGCGAACATGTAATCATATGAAAGTGATCAGATGAGTTTCTTCAAAGTTTCTTCAAAGTTTCTTCTGTTTTACAGTCTGCTCTAAACATGTGAATCGAACAGGTTTAGAAAAAACACGAATGGGAAGGTGTTTCTTGGCAGTTTTGCATCGAATGCAAACGTAAATGTCATGGCCTTTGTTATGACGATGACAATAGAAAGTGTAAGATAGATGAGAGAGAGGACATTTATACATCAAAACCGTTTTGCCACCACGAACTGAGGGCATGCGAACACCCTTAAAAGTTGTGGGAGCGGCCGAAACCGAAGCTACAGGCACGGAAGAGGTAGATGTACAGAGAGAGAAAGACGAACTAGGTTCGTCAGAAGTGACAGCAATGGCATCAGGAAGAGGTGAGCCAGTGCTACCAAGAGTAGAAGAGGCAGCTGAGTTAGATGGGAGAGGAGTTTGAGCTGTGAAAGAGAAGAGAGAGAAAGTCGAAGAATGGAAAAAAGAAGAGGAGGGTCCATCTACGCCCTGAAGAGGACTAGAGATAGATGGAAACCCCGATGATTGAGAAAGATTGGAAGTAGGCTTTGAGAGAGACATTGGACAATAGTGATGTATAGTTAAATTAATCATTTGTACGTGACGCTGCTCCGCCCATTTCACTAATTGGGGTTACTTGTTTTTGGTTCTTCACGCCTATGACATGGTAATTAACCGCTCTAACATGCCATTGGTCATTGTTGCTCGCATGCACACCTATTACACGCTAATTACTCTTTGATAACGAGCGTCGATGAACTTGTTCTGCCTTATTCAAATTAGCACCTCTTATTTGTGATTGATAGATGATGGAAAAGAAAACGAAAGATTTTTCTTGTATAACTCGATAATCACAAATAATTTTCACGCGAACTCCGAAAGTAGAAAACTTCTAGTTTGACTCAGTTTTTGAAAAGGTTAAATAGAGGATTTTGAGCTTCCCATGTTCGTTTCAGTTCGTTCATCCGCTTATCCAATACAACCTCTTCTTCAAGTTTTTGAAGACCTACTGTGGGAGACCACGTAAGAATGAACAGTAGTATACGTAGATGTTTGATTCAGTCTGCACGTATTTATGTTGAGTCCATATTCCGTGGTATGAAGGAAAATGTGCAAACATCTTGGTTGTTTGGGCGAAGTGTGCACCTCGGACGATTTTTTGCATAATTTCAGGCTGAGCGAGAGCGGCGCCTGGGACGACCCCATATTTGACCCACTTTTGTGGCTGTCTCCCTCCGTTTCGCGAGCCCAGCCTAATTGCGTCCCAAGAGCGTATCTCCCGGAAATTCCTAATCACGTGAATTGCGTCACGTATCACTATTGACGTGTCTTTCTGGGCTCGTATCACATGTGATATCACGATTACTTCGTTCTTCGATTGCTGTGAAGTTACGAAAGTAGGGTTCGTGCGGGGAAAACGGGTGGATACTGTATCATCATCCCCGGCTGTGTTTGTAGTTTGATGTCATCCTATCTCAGTCGCGATTCGAGAACTGTGCTAATCATGCAATTCGACTACTATTCAGAAACTGTCACTCTTCATTCATATATACTCTGCACAGTATGACTGCAGTGGAGATTTAGTTCGGTAAGCATGGAGAACCGCCCACAGGTACATTGAAAAATCAAACATGTCTGAAACAGAATGGAATTGTTCATAGACGACACACTGCCAAAATCATCGTTTCGACTTTAGATTCAAGATGCATTCGAGATTTTATGAATAGTAACCTACACTCCTTTCTTCATCAAGGTTGGCTTACGTTCACTGTACACCTTTGTAGTTTGAACACTTCATTGACGTTATGGTTTTTAATCGATACATTCCAGAGTAGAGAACCAAAATCCATTGAAGATTGATAACAGACGCGCTGGTTACAGATCAGTTCTATCCTACACGACTTTTTCGACATATTTCATTTATTGATAAATTTCAAGGCAGATGACTCCAAACATTCAAATTGTGTTCCATTTGCACTAAAACCAAATAAGGTTTACCGTATTTGTATTATGACCTCTTCATAGACTTCATTGCTAATCTCGATCTGCACCCAAATCAGATAAGTTTGACCGTATACATTTTCATTACACAAGTGATTTCGATGATTCTGTGTACATTTTAAGGGAGAGGACGGCAAACAATCGCTTTGTGGGTGCATTTGCATAGGCGGCCATCGACTAGCATTTCCTTCCCGGGAGCCACCACCTTCCGATCCTTGCCCATCAGACACTCTAGAAACATAATCATTTATTGATTTATCGATTAATCGATTTGTTATTTGATCATCTGATAATTTCGAAGTATTTATACTCCGTGCCCATCAGACACTTCAGAAACATCGTTCTATTGATTGATTTACAAATGTTTTATTGATTTATTGGCTTATCTACACATAAAATGTTGCCACGCTCGCCAGGCATGATAAACTTACGCTCGTGTAGGCAGATCATAGAACTGAGCTTAAAAACTGCTCGAGTTGAGAGAAAACGATCAATTATGCTTTGATCATTCGTGCATTGTTTCAAACCACGTGAAACCGGAATTCCCGATTATGTATCATGTTTTCTACCCTACCTACAATAGCGCTGACAGAAGTTAGTGAACAGTTCGTGAAATTCTGGTCAACTTCTGCTGTCTAACATTGCATATAGTGGGTGCCAAACTTATAAATGTCTGTCTCTCGCCGGAATCGAACCTGCGAGCGAAAAATTCGTTGCAGGGCGCTAACCACTGCGTTATTAGTGCACATAAACGAGAAGCTTTGGAAACGAACACATGTGTGCGTACACAGCGGAAAGTGAGATATACAGTATCCTCCCGCCTTTCCGTTGACGACGACTATATAGCAGTCGATAGACACCCAACCAATGTTTTTGCTCATGAAATGATCTCAATAAGTTTAGGATAGATTTTTATCGCGCCAGAACTACTTCCATTTAGTCTCATCGCAGAACACCTGTATTTCCGAGCGTGTTGAGAAGACCGAACTTCTATCTTATAGTTTTCTGGTTAAACCTTGGAACAAAGTTAGTTTGGACGTTTGACTGTATACCGTGAGTGTCCACGTATGAGTGAAATGTGGTATACAGCATAGAAAAGTTTCGAAAAACCAACCGACAAGTGTAAACGTCATTCTGTGTGCATCTTTGCTGCACTTGAACCGGAAGCCCTAGAAGTACTGTATCACAAACACCCTCGTTGTTTAAAAACAATCTTGTTAAAAAATCTTTTTGGCGATAAACGCAGACTCTAACCAGTTTACTAACTGGAATAGTGCTCGCAGAGGTAGGGTATGCGTAACACAGCATGAAATGAGATATACAGTATACCACCACCTTTGAGTGGGTTTGGGACAGCGAGCGCTCACTATTTAGAGGCGAAGTTTGACGAGCTGATCTGCGTATCTTTGATCTACACACTCTGTGATCTGCCGCACCGCTCACCCCTCAACGCTTAGGCAATTTGACCGATTGCTATCTTTGTGGTGGAAATGCATAATACGGTCAATAATGTGAACCATGTATAGTTGTAGTTCTCTCAATAAAAGAACACACGGCTGGAAACCTTGCTGTAAACGATTATTATTATTATCAGAAAAGCGCACCTCGTGTGGTAATGGAAGGTGGTCGCTGGTCTTCCCGAACTCTACGAATTCACCAGCTGCACTGAGGCAGCCTGAAAATGAAAACGTAGGGGATCACTACATCAGAGGTGTAGTTTGAACGCGATGCACACCGTAATTTCTGACATTCTGATCTAAACCATCATCTTCAGATACCTTCACGGAAAATATGATTCTATCATGGAAAATATCTTCAGATAATTATAGTGATCAAAATTTACCTGCCACATGGCTGTATTTGTATCCTTTGTAATCCTTACATATGCGCACGAATCTGCTCTTCGGTTCTGCGAACCTGAAATTCGATTGATTATTCATTCTTTTTCGGCACTTCTCTCGAAAATCTACCCTGCGGTTTCATTCGATATCACTCTGAAAAACCGCTGCAACTTAAAATACCGGACTCGCCAATTTTGCAACTCAAAATACCGGGGTCAGCCAGATGTCGCCTGAACTGTTTGAAATACATAGGGAGATGCAGGCTAATTCGACACCAGTATTCAAGCCTGCATCTTCTCCGCTATTTTGAGCTGCCAGCGTTTTAACAGTACTGTGCTCGTAGTATGTTAGTGAACTACGGTTTCCAATTGAATTTAGTAATCTATGGCGTGCATGGAGAATTAGCGATCAAACTAGTTGATATTTGGTCACTGCCTGTAAATAATATAATATATATTATTTGAAGTCGGTTCTCATGCATACGAACAAATGAATTATTATTGCTATTATATATTATAGATGTATATTATACAGGAATAACCACTGCCTATATACCATTCTGCGTCTCTCTTGCCTTCACACTCGTTTGCAGCGCGAAAATGATGTGTATTGGAATACTACTACATACGGATTCGAACAAAGGTATCTCAGTCCTCACATTTAATGCTCTACATATTATTGCAATTTTCACCTGCTACTTACACATAAAAATGTCGGTTACAGTAGGATGTTCCCTACGACTTACGGGAGACATTGGCTGCCCGCTTTCTTACAGCGAAACAAAAATTATGTGGGAATATAATTCACTTTTCTCCAACTTTGCAGTCAGCTTTCTCCTTAACCGGAACTTTGGCGAGGGCGGCGGCGACCATGAAGAGAGCCACGAGGCAACGAGACATATCTGGAAGGAGAGAGGGAGTAGAGAGAGAGAAAAAGAGAGAGAGAGGGAGAGAGGGAGAGAGAGGAATGAAGAAAGGAAGAGAGAGGAGAGAAAGAAGAATAGAGAAAGTGAACCAGAAACAGAGAGAAAGAACGATACATCTGAAAAGAGAGAGAGAGATTAGAAAAAGGGAGTAAAAAGAAGAAGTAGATGAGAGAGAGGGGGAGGGGTGGAGAAAGAGAAAGAGAGAGTGGGAGAGATGAACAGAGAAAAAATAGGGAGAGGGGGAGAGAACAAAGGAGGTAGGGGGCAGAGGGGGTTGAAGAAAAGATCGAGAAAAATGGAGGGGGTACAGAGGGTGATGGAGGAAAAAAGAGAGCAGGGTACACATCATGATAGAAAAAATGATTATACTGTATATCTAGAGCCACGACAGCATTTGCAGTCTCAATCCACCGGTTTTATACTGTGTCATCGTTCACAGCAAAAATGAATGCAAGCTTCAGTATTTTATGACCTAACTGGCGTGGGAATATGACTCTACGCAGCTAGTTTCAGGGTAGTTGACGGAAATCGTATATTATTATATTCGATATATCATGACGGACTGGAATAGTGCAGAATAGTTTATTCAAGACTTGGAGAGATTAGGGAAGTTATCGTAATCGTTGTATAGAGTATAGTCCGTTTCATCAATCGATAACTATCTACGGTAATCTTTCGAATATTACAGGGCATTCATCTAACTAACTAACATAAATTCAGGTTCACTGTGTTTTATGCTTGTAGTAACCAATATGGAAAGCGAAATAACGAAGTTCAAACTATTCGCAATTTCTGAAAGATATGAAAAATTATCTTAAAAGTTTCTAAATCCTACTGTGAACGACTGTTGTTGCGTGGAACGGATTATAGTATAGTTTGATCTCGATACTTGGCGTTAGTCACGTAGTTTCATCGGAATGCAAATGTTGATGATGACTAGGACCCACTCACGGCGTTCTCGCCTACAGTAAATTTTGCGATTAAAATTGTTTTGAGCTCCGTCCACAGAGTTTTCGTGGCGGGACACTGTATACCACTGCCATTTGGAATGGTCGCAGCACTATTTCGCTGCGTATCGCGCTTATTTTCAGGCGAATCATTTGCGGAGCGTCTAAAATGGAGGACGCGAGTTCCTTATTTGAATAAAGCTGTTGTTGAAAACGCCGTGCACTGTCTGAGGGTGTGGTATTATGAGGGTAGAAGAAGGTATGTTGTTAGTCAATGGCACATTCACATGAAACATGGTAAACAGAGCAGAACTCAAGAAACGTGCGATAAATGCACAATGCTTTAGAATGCTAACTTTAGGTGACTATTCAATTTACTTCTAGTGTAAAATGAGATGATCATATATGGAATTGCAGTCTGAACTCCATAATCGCCATAATTCGCGGATTTTAATCGAGAAGCCATCAGATCGAATTTCGGGATAGGACGACATACAATAGAACATGATATAATATAATAGAATATTTATTCGCGATTGAACACGTGTCTTTAAACATTGTAACATGTGGCACTCCAATTACGAGAAAATGGAGATATGGAAAATAAAATAAAAAGTGGAGTATAGATTTCTCTGTTACGCACTGGTTATATGCAACTTTGTAGTACAATTGATACGATGATTGTACCAAGAAGTTGGTCAAGAACGCAAAAACGCAGAGGTTCGAATTATGGGTTGTTCAGAAAAAGCCTAAATGGTTACAGCTATACGTATAAAATACAGCAACTCAATGTAACACTAATATAGTTCACACCAATCCTACTGAAACTGCTACAGTAATCTTACAAACTTTCCGAAGGCTGTTGTGAAGCTGGAAAGGAAGTTCATGGAAAATGCTTTCGTATATTTACTCTAACAGAAAACGAAAAGGAGGCGGGAAAATCCTGAACTTTTCCGATCAAAAGTAAGTGAGCAAAACGGCTTGGAGGTTTCCAAATCCTACTGTAGGAGTCTCAGTTGGAATGGGAAATACTATAGTGATTGTCATTCATCACGTCACCTATTCATAATCTTTAGTACATTTTGTACTAAACATCCATGAGTCCTAGTGATGAACATACATTTTGTTAAATAAATTATTCATAGTTTGTTCCATGCACTTTTTTCATTTACAATATGATACTGAAACTTTGAGAAAGAGTTTAGCCATGCATGTAGGTAGAGTTTTCAAGTTGCCGCGGCTGAAAGTAACAACAAACGTTACATCAGACTATAGAAGAAGCTACATTTCAAGTATACTTTCTGGAGAAAACATTCCTGGTTCATGAATCACTGAGCATATATTTCCATATTAACACCCAAAATGTCAACAAATATTTTGGTTTCAAATGAATATAACTATATTTAAATAATTTATTGATTTTCCGATAACATTTAGGGCAAAGCCCGGCAAGAAATCGAGTATTGATTGCACTGGCAGATGCTCTTGCTGGCGATGTCGACCGTCTCTTGACCGGGGGCAACCACCTTGCGATCCTGGCCGATCAGACACGCTGGAAACATGACCATTTGTTGATTTATTGGTTTATATTTCATCTACACTCGAAAGTTTAGACCGAGAAGCAGCGGGATCAAAGAAAAAACACAGCAACGACTCTGCGATCTTCGTCAATCAGACAGGATGGAAAAACAGTATTAAGTTCGGAGTCTCAGTTTGATGTGTTTAGACAGGAAAGTGAAGTTTTGACCAAAAACAATGGGGGATAGATTGGAACTTTAGTGGGAAAATCTGAAAGTTCAGGACGAGAAGTAACGTGATCAAACAATGAACAGCCATTATTTTGCTGATCAGGCACGCTGGAAACAAAGCCGTAACTGATCGAAGTGTTATTTTAATCTTCACAGACGACATTAGTTACGAATCACGACTGCAACGGGAGCTATAGTTGCAATCATTCCCACTGAGATTTCGACAACGTGCCAACAAAATTTCCAGACGGCTTTTCACCATGATAATGTTTTTGAAAGGATTAGAAAGTTTTATAATCGGTAGCTCACCTTTGTGTGTCCATGCATGACAATTATTCTCATAGAATCTGTTGTTTCCATGAATTGTATTCATTCGAAAACTCCTTGGCATATTGCCAAAGTCTCAGTGCGAATGGCGAGAACTATACAAACAAACAGCTACAAACACAGCTCGATTCTCCATGACCTATCGTCTTTGAAGCTCGGCATTTCGTGCTACGTATTATTGGTTTTGTACTATTTGAAATACCTTTGAGTGGAATTCCGGCGCGCCTTATCGATTTTATTGTAGTTTGTTTACTGATGCCTTTTCAGGCTCTGAAAACGGCGAACTCGCCGAAACGTCAGCCCAAAATACACTAGCACATCACCTCGTGCTAGGTCTAACTACCGAACCAACAATACAGCGTGCCGTAGCCATAGAATTGGCCATTTTTAGGCATATAAGAAAATTTTCGAGGTTTCCTGATTTTTTTTGAAACAAACAGCGTCCTTTGTCAGCCAAATTCGTGTTTTTGTATGAAAACGTCATTCGCCGGTTGGGGAGAAATAGAGACAGTTGGGAAAACTCGCCGATAGATTTGTAGCTCATTCGGTAGTTTTCCATGCTGCATTTGAAACGGTAACCCTGAAAGTATATCTGATTTCGACTTTCGAGTTATCGAATTTCGACCGTTTTTTTCTCTCGATAGAGTTCGAAATATCAATAACAAACACAGAAATTTTGATTTTTTTCACTTGCTCCTCTTGTTTTAGGAAAGTGATGTATGTAACAACAGGGCCTGCGCACACATGAATAACGCAAACCGAGATAAAGTCAAGATTGCGTCACAGAAAAGGGATCAACTTCGCGTTTTTGTTGGTACTTTGCACATTTTTCTCATGTACAGTTTGTGAGCTCGTTGAATGTATTTTGAAACACACACTTCTTTACAGATTTTGTTGTGAAGTTTCTTGACCGAGATCGAACATATAAGACGCTGCAATCTGAATAATTCTCAAAATCGATCCCCGATTTTCAATCATTAATTGTTTGGGATCTCATGTTTTTAATCATTATTTTTCTGAAATCAAAAACTTCAAATCGCCAGTTTTCCCATTGTATTCCCATGGGATCCCAAAAATTATTGATTGAAAATCTGGGATCGATTTTGAGCATTATTTAGATTGCAGCGTCTTATATAAAGGAGCGTTCTCTACATTTCAGGTTAGTTTTGACGAAGGACGACTATGTGGTCCAATCGCAACGGTTCAGTCCTTTAAACTGCAATACATTCTTCAATTGCAGTTTAAAGGACCGTTGACACGAGATTAGTCCACATAATCGTCCTTCTTTGACTCAATTGACAACCTTACCTGGAAGGCGCCTTGCATATGATCGTAGGTGTCATCGAAAGCCACGAAACCACCCTTTTGATCCCGGCAGCCTGCAAAAGAATTTTTAATAATAAACTATATCAGTATAGTGATGGACAAACAAAGAATTACGAGTTTAAACCATATGAACTGATATTTGAGAAAATAAAGAAAAAGAAAAACTAGTACATACGCAAGTTGCTAATTTGTTGATACTACTGAGACTCAGTGAGAAGATCTAGATGGAAAGGGTACCCATTTATTTATTCATTTATTTGTAACTGTACTTCTTTTTTAGACTTTTTTCAATTGAATAAATTTCCTTGTTTCGTTTCGATTAATATTGAGATAATTAACAAATTTACAATACTGTGAAAAATTATACCGGCTACATTACTATATTTGTATCCTTTGTACTCCTTACAAATGTGCACAAAGGCGCTTCGTGGTTCGGAAAATCTGAAATATCATTGATTTTTGTAACTCTGAGACGGTATGTAAAAGTAACCCTGGCAGCAAAGCAAACCGTCCAATCTTATGAGAAGTTCGTATGAGTTTCTCATGAGAATCTCATGAACACCTCATCAGCTACTCGTGAACTTTCAATGTTGTAGCATAGCAATCGATAGAATCTCATGAGAAGTTGGTGAGGTTTTTGAGGGATTGCTACCGCGCCTAGTACCCACTTCTGTCCTGAGTCTCTCTTCTTTCCACACTCTCTCGTACCGCGTGACCCTCGGCGCGATGTAAGAGCGAGGAAATATAGTCTCTTTCATTCTTTCAATTACGAAGTGTAGGATCGGCTGATACAGGCAGAACTTGCCATTGTAAAAACGCTGTGAAAGTTGCCTTCTTTCTGTGTTCTGATATAATATGTAGTTTTACAATACGAACATATGACGCTACGTGTTGTAAAATTCATTTTCCCTTCTGTAGGCAAAAATGATCTTATTCTTATCAAAACAGCTGTTCATAACCTAGACAACTCCTTGCCAATTAGCAAGCCACTTTTGTAGCGGCCCCGACGAGAGATTGTGCAGGTCAGAGAGACGCAGACTGTCTCAGCCGGCCTGCGGCCTCATTGACCAGTGTGCTCTCTCGCTCTGAGAAGTATTGAATAATCACTTTTCTCCAACGATGCACTCGCTTTTCTCTCGATAGGGAACAATGGCGAGCGCGGTGGCAACCAGACAGAGAGCGACCAGACAGCGAGACATATCTGGAAGGAGAGGGATTAGAGAGACAGAGAGAAAGAGAGAGAGAGAAAAAGATGGGATTAGAGAGATAGAGATATAAGAGAGAGACAGAGAGAGAGAGAGACAGAGATAAGAGAGAGAGACGGAGAGAGCAAGAAAGAGAGAGCGAGAGAGAGAAGAGAATGAATGATAGTAGGTGAAAGAGACAGAGAAAGAGATGGAGGGAGAGAGAGAAAGATAGAGATGAATTGCGAGATTGAGATAGAGAAGAGGAAGGAAGAGAAAAAAGAGGCAGAAAACGAGCGAGAGAGAAAATCGTACTTTAAAGCCAAAGCTACGACTTTGAATTGCCAGTTCCAACCCATCCCTTATATACGAAACTATGTTCACAGACCCATCGCAAATAAATGCACGCCTTGGTGTTTCATGAATTATTACAGGAATCTATGGGAAGGTGCCTTCGAACAGCTAGTTTCACAGTAGTTTTTTCGCGCACTGTTCGTAGATCGAAACGTCGAGCTCTTACACAATAAAATGCAATACATACCAAAGTAATCGTTTATTACAATAAGGTGAGTTTTCGTGCTTCCCAGTTTTCGAAAAATCTAGTTTCGACGTTCACTTCAACGAGCACGCCAATCACAATTTATTTAAAGGAGACCGGAGAGCAACATGGTTTCTCGTAAAGCTGCTGTATCCTCTCTGAGAATTCATTGACTCGGCCGCCGCCGACTGAGTCGAAACTGAGACGGCAACGACAATGTCGCTGCCGTGACAAATTTTACCCAAGAAAATAGCATATGTTTTGAGGAGGCGCAGGCTGATAAATAACAGTTAAATCTGAGACGGCAACGACAATGTCGCGGCCGTCTCACGTTTTACTCATAGTAGCCTTTGATTGGACGCGTTGCGTGTCGCGCGGCATTGTCATGTGACTGTCACGTGAACTGATCAAACTAATATTCGAGTTATTTGTGCTCTCTGATCTCAATACATTTAAAAACAGCCCGAAACAAAACCTCTGCTCAAGTTGTGTTGCGGTCTCCTTTAAGTTTGTCCGGCAGTTTGTATTTGACGTACATGACTGTACAAATCGTAGTTATAAAGTTGTGAATTTTGATCCGAACAAATACAATACACTCGAAGTAAATAAATACAATTACCAGTGTGCATTGTTCCTTTCTCTGAAGCGGTTCGGAAACAAAAACTCACTACATTTTTCATCTTTGATCTTTGAACACAGCTGACAACGAGGCAGGTATATACTAAAAGTCGATTAAATAGTCACATGATGTTAGCATTCTAATGAGGAATCGTGCATATTCTTATTGCAAGTTTCTGAGTTCTGCTGTGTTTTCCATGTTTCACGTGATTATTCAAT
>OZ038437.1:1600026-1816540 GCA_964036275.1 Litoditis marina | reverse complement strand
GAGATAGACACTAAATTGAAAATTGCATTCACCTTTCTCTTTGTTGTGGAATCCTCTGGCATAAATAGTGAGACATCGACGATCGTTGAAATGGTGTAGTTCGGATTGAATAAGGGTGGGTAGAGATTGAGTCAGATTGTCGATTTTGGAGTTGAGTGTTTTGATTTCACTCAAAATGGTGGAAAAATGGGTTCGAGATGGTACCATTTTTGGACGAGGCGAGGGCATGATAATCAATCGAGAGAGGGGTCACCGCTCACGACCAGGCAAAGGGGTGTTATGAGGCAAAGGGGTGTTATGAGGCAAAGGGGTGTTATGGGGTGTCATACGATGTAGGATGATAAAACACAAACACGATTGAACATTTCAGTAAACATCAAACGTTGAGAAATAATTCAAAATACATAGCAAGGAAACTCCTGAAACGTTTTAATATAAGTTTTCTTTGGTTCTCCGCGTGTGTAGTTTGTAGTTTGTAGAAATTGTTGTAGCCCACGCCATTCCTTTTGATATTCTGCATTTAGATTAGTGACAGAACTTATGCTGGGGTTGCGGATAAAACTCAAACATGGGCAAACATTTTAAAGCTTGTGTCAGCTTCAGAACAGCACTGTAATGGGTCATGTATGTGTGAAACGCACTTTATCATTCATTTTCTAGGGAGGTGGACATCTCCGTGGAAGATGAAGCTTCCGCACTTTTCAATGGATAGGATGGCGGGAATCTGGTGCAGGTAAGAAACCAAGCTTTTTTCTACTTTACAACCTTTCCTATCTGCAAAAAGAAACACAAAAAGTGAACAAGAGATGGACGTAAAAATAAACTTTAGTAGCGGTCGGTGCACACGTTACTCGGACAAAACTTGACGTTTCACGTTTTCGTATGTCAGATACGTATCGTTTGATTGATAATGACCAAATCTTGGTTTTTTTCTAGCTTCATATACATGCAAGCATGTGAGGTACAATAGTTGGTTGTAGTTTGATCACGAAACACGACATAGGTCCGAATTTCTCATGGAAAACTGCGAGATCAGACTACAAACATAGTAAGATAGATTAACATACACTGTACTAGCTTGCCATGGAAAGTGCTATCCTGGTTTCAGCTCATCGCAGATAAACATAGTCAACCGGTTACTGTAAGTGGGCGCTTGTGAAAGAAATGGAGTATATACTGCCATATTGGAAAATGTTGATTTATCCGTAGTAGTACAGATTAAACCGACAACTGTCACAGCTCATCTTTTGTCAAAACCCGCACCCTCTTCCTTTGACTGTTTTGGTTGTTATCGTTATTTAGCCATGGATATCGATTGCTGTTTCGTGCCCCTTAAGTTGATTTTGGGATAGCTAGTAGATTTACCGCTCCATATAACAGATTTATACCCATATTTCTAGTTTCTGTTACAAAACTGGACCGCAAACTAGACCACTTTCGTTATTTTGGACTTGACCTTAGTAGTATTCCAAAACTAAGGCCAACCATTCTTAGATCTAGAATAGTGTGTGTTAATAGAAATTCGGTCCGTTTTTCTATACCACCTAAGTTTTTCTGAAACATGAGCTGCAGCAGTTGAAGTTGGACCAACTTTATGTCATTTATGACTAGATGTTCATGTTTTGCAGGACAGCAGAACCAGCCGATGATTGGAACCGGCGAATCAGTTGCAGAATATGAACCATTTCGCAGAGAAACTGAAGTCCAGAGAGGTTGGTTGCAATTATGATAGTAATGTGTGTCTAACCTTAATTTCAAAATAGAATGTGGGTTGGGAGGGAAGACAGAGGGGTGTGGGGAGAGTGAAACTGAGAGAGAGAGAGAAAAAAAGAGAGAATGATTTGTTTCAGTATCACTGCAACTACCTTTTATCGGAAACTGTCTAAGAGAAATTCAGAGAGAACTTTTTGTCGAATTAGATCATGAATGCTACATTCCAACACCATTCTCTACTGAATAGTGTCATCAAGACTCATAAGAACATGTGTGACACAGACATATCAAGGCAGAGTTTTGTTATGTGAGAATATTCGGGAAAAGTATTAGAACTAGGAACTTGGAACGTCAACTAGAGATTCCGAAGTCAAAGTCCAGTTCAGTCCTGTTCAGTATCGTAAAAGTATAGTTCCAATTACAAAAATTCATCGTTTAATTTTGGTGATCACTTTTTACACTCATCACCTCGAAGCTAACTAGGTAATGACCAGATCGTAGTTTGATTCCACAACACGCCTTTTGTTTGATTTTCTCACCGGAAACAGCGATATCAAACTACAAACATTGTAGAATAGAGAAACATACACTGTTATGGATTGTTATGAAAAGAGAAATCCTAGTCTCTTCTTAATGTAGACAATGAACATAGTCAACCGGTTACTGTAAGAGGGTGTTTGTGAACGGAACGGAGTATAGACTGCAACCCCTAAAAAGGTTGGTTTGTCCGTAGTCGTCCAGATCGAACCGGAAACTGTCATAGCTCACCGTTTGTACACTTTCTCTCAAACTCACCCTCTTACAGTCACCAGTTTGGTTATTATTGGAGAACAATATAAATCAATCGATTTTTCTTTGTACTTGTTGATTCTGAATAGCTAGTAGATTTTCTTCCATAAATGAAATATCTAGCCCTAGTTTCAGTTTCTCGTTACAAAATTGGACCAAAAGAATTCATGCTCAGGTAGAGTGGCATGAACACTTAAAAAACGGATTTAATTTTATACATCACCGAGTTTAAAAATAATTTTGAGTTGGAGAATGTATACTCTTTCAACTGAGAGTGCCACAGACGACATTACATCTTTGTGAAAAGGGAAATTATTTTAGTGTTTTCAGATGATTCCATGGCATGACGTGAGTGGGTCAACTGCAAACTCGTGGTAAGAAAGAACTGGGACAGAAGATCTTCTGAAGCTCATCGTTCATCTCAAAACTACTCGTGGAGCAGAAAACGGACATTGAGCTTGGTATTAAATGTTAGAATGATCCCTTGTTTTTGAATTGAAAGGAAAATTGGGGGTGATTTTTTAGTAATTAGTATATTTTTAAGGTCGTGTGATTTCGTTCGTATTGTGAAGATAAACCCTCCATTTTCCTCAAACTATGTTTGAAAGTAGACGATAGTATAATTTTTGAAAGTTCTCTCAAAAAAGACGCACTATCTATAAAGTGACCTTTAATGTTCAAACCAGTCGCATTCAGAATGATTGAGATATATTTCCTCTATTATTGTTCTAACTAACTCTTGTTTTTATTAAAAAAAACTTCTATTTTCTCTTACTTTGTGTTTTGAACTGTTTGTGGTTATTTGTTGTATGTTTATATGTTGAATTTGCGAATAAATTTGACTGTACTTATGTTCTTCTATGGAAATTTGTGGTTAAAGTTTGGTAGAGAGCAATATTGCGGGTGGCTGTATTCCAAAAAGCGGTACTACCGCCCGATAAAAGCGGTAGTTGCGCCAGAGAATACCGGTACTACCGCCGTGTATCGGCGGTCGTCCCGCTATTGTCTGGCGCAAGTACCGGTATTCTCCGGCGGTAGTTTCGAAATAATGTCTATGAATAGTTTTGGGGGAGTGACCAAATGTTGGTATTCGACGAAAAATCAACGTGTTTAAACTAATAAGGCTGCGGATTAGAGCAATATACACCGTATGGGCTTGTTTCAGAAAAAGTGGTCCCAACTAACTATTTTACAAGATGTAAAGTTAACACAGTGTGACTTAACACAGTACGTGTGACTTTTGGTCCTGCTTTTGGGTCTCGGGCACAAATATGTTCACATCTATGTTTCTTACAATATAAACTTGACTCTATCGACTTGACTTTAAATTAAGTTGCCCAATCGTGCTTTTGTTTAGTTATTTTGAACTGTTGGCTTTTTACTGGACTGGTTGTGTTTCTACTCCCATCAATCGATAGCATGGCACCCCCCAACCAAAAAGGGCCGTCTATTGTGCAGGCCAATGATGATGAACTACCAAAAAATTTGTTCATGCTCAAAAATTATACAATAACGTTTACAAAAATGATTAAATTACAGTTATTGGGCAAAATTCTGCCTCACGCTGGAATCGAACCAGCGACCTTCTGTTTACTAGACAGACGCTCTGCCACTGAGCCAGTGAGGCACACATCTGGTCAGCTGGGAATATGAGACAACACCGCGAAACAAAGCGATAGAGGACAAATAGTTTTGGGGGAGTGACCAAATGTTGGTATTCGACGAAAAATCAACGTGTTTAAACTAATAAGGTTGCGGATTAGAGCAATATACACCGTATGAGCTTGTTTCAGAAAAAGTGGTCCCAACTAACTATTTTACAAGATGTAAAGTTAACACAGTGTGACTTAACACAGTACGTGTGACTTTTGGTCCTGCTTTTGGGTCTCGGGCACAAATATGTTCACATATATGTTTCTTACAATATAAACTTGACTCTATCAACTTAACTTTAAATTAAGTTGCCCAATCGTGCTTTTGTTTAGTTATTTTGAACTGTTGGCTTTTTACTGGACTGGTTGTGTTTCTACTCCCATCAATCGATAGCATGGCACCCCCCAACCAAAAAGGGCCGTCTATTGTGCAGGCCAATAATGATAAACTACCAAAAAATTTGTTCATGCTCAAAAATTATACAATAACGTTTACAAAAATGATTAAATTACAGTTATTGGGCAAAATTCTGCCTCACGCTGGAATCGAACCAGCGACCTTCTGTTTACTAGACAGACGCTCTGCCACTGAGCCAGTGAGGCACACATCTGGTCAGCTGGGAATATGAGACAACACCGCGAAACAAAGCGATAGAGGACAAATAGTTTTGGGGGAGTGACCAAATGTTGGTATTCGACGAAAAATCAACGTGTTTAAACTAATAAGGCTGCGGATTAGAGCAATATACACCGTATGAGCTTGTTTCAGAAAAAGTGGTCCCAACTAACTATTTTACAAGATGTAAAGTTAACACAGTGTGACTTAACACAGTACGTGTGACTTTTGGTCCTGCTTTTGGGTCTCGGGCACAAATATGTTCACATATATGTTTCTTACAATATAAACTTGACTCTATCAACTTAACTTTAAATTAAGTTGCCCAATCGTGCTTTTGTTTAGTTATTTTGAACTGTTGGCTTTTTACTGGACTGGTTGTGTTTCTACTCCCATCAATCGATAGCATGGCACCCCCCAACCAAAAAGGGCCGTCTATTGTGCAGGCCAATGATGATGAACTACCAAAAAATTTGTTCATGCTCAAAAATTATACAATAACGTTTACAAAAATGATTAAATTACAGTTATTGGGCAAAATTCTGCCTCACGCTGGAATCGAACCAGCGACCTTCTGTTTACTAGACAGACGCTCTGCCACTGAGCCAGTGAGGCACACATCTGGTCAGCTGGGAATATGAGACAACACCGCGAAACAAAGCGATAGAGGACAAATAGTTTTGGGGGAGTGACCAAATGTTGGTATTCGACGAAAAATCAACGTGTTTAAACTAATAAGGCTGCGGATTAGAGCAATATACACCGTATGGGCTTGTTTCAGAAAAAGTGGTCCCAACTAACTATTTTACAAGATGTAAAGTTAACACAGTGTGACTTAACACAGTACGTGTGACTTTTGGTCCTGCTTTTGGGTCTCGGGCACAAATATGTTCACATCTATGTTTCTTACAATATAAACTTGACTCTATCAACTTGACTTTAAATTAAGTTGCCCAATCGTGCTTTTGTTTAGTTATTTTGAACTGTTGGCTTTTTACTGGACTGGTTGTGTTTCTACTCCCATCAATCGATAGCATGGCACCCCCCAACCAAAAAGGGCCGTCTATTGTGCAGGCCAATGATGATGAACTACCAAAAAATTTGTTCATGCTCAAAAATTATACAATAACGTTTACAAAAATGATTAAATTACAGTTATTGGGCAAAATTCTGCCTCACGCTGGAATCGAACCAGCGACCTTCTGTTTACTAGACAGACGCTCTGCCACTGAGCCAGTGAGGCACACATCTGGTCAGCTGGGAATATGAGACAACACCGCGAAACAAAGCGATAGAGGACAAATAGTTTTGGGGGAGTGACCAAATGTTGGTATTCGACGAAAAATCAACGTGTTTAAACTAATAAGGTTGCGGATTAGAGCAATATACACCGTATGAGCTTGTTTCAGAAAAAGTGGTCCCAACTAACTATTTTACAAGATGTAAAGTTAACACAGTGTGACTTAACACAGTACGTGTGACTTTTGGTCCTGCTTTTGGGTCTCGGGCACAAATATGTTCACATATATGTTTCTTACAATATAAACTTGACTCTATCAACTTAACTTTAAATTAAGTTGCCCAATCGTGCTTTTGTTTAGTTATTTTGAACTGTTGGCTTTTTACTGGACTGGTTGTGTTTCTACTCCCATCAATCGATAGCATGGCACCCCCCAACCAAAAAGGGCCGTCTATTGTGCAGGCCAATAATGATAAACTACCAAAAAATTTGTTCATGCTCAAAAATTATACAATAACGTTTACAAAAATGATTAAATTACAGTTATTGGGCAAAATTCTGCCTCACGCTGGAATCGAACCAGCGACCTTCTGTTTACTAGACAGACGCTCTGCCACTGAGCCAGTGAGGCACACATCTGGTCAGCTGGGAATATGAGACAACACCGCGAAACAAAGCGATAGAGGACAAATAGTTTTGGGGGAGTGACCAAATGTTGGTATTCGACGAAAAATCAACGTGTTTAAACTAATAAGGCTGCGGATTAGAGCAATATACACCGTATGAGCTTGTTTCAGAAAAAGTGGTCCCAACTAACTATTTTACAAGATGTAAAGTTAACACAGTGTGACTTAACACAGTACGTGTGACTTTTGGTCCTGCTTTTGGGTCTCGGGCACAAATATGTTCACATATATGTTTCTTACAATATAAACTTGACTCTATCAACTTAACTTTAAATTAAGTTGCCCAATCGTGCTTTTGTTTAGTTATTTTGAACTGTTGGCTTTTTACTGGACTGGTTGTGTTTCTACTCCCATCAATCGATAGCATGGCACCCCCCAACCAAAAAGGGCCGTCTATTGTGCAGGCCAATGATGATGAACTACCAAAAAATTTGTTCATGCTCAAAAATTATACAATAACGTTTACAAAAATGATTAAATTACAGTTATTGGGCAAAATTCTGCCTCACGCTGGAATCGAACCAGCGACCTTCTGTTTACTAGACAGACGCTCTGCCACTGAGCCAGTGAGGCACACATCTGGTCAGCTGGGAATATGAGACAACACCGCGAAACAAAGCGATAGAGGACAAATAGTTTTGGGGGAGTGACCAAATGTTGGTATTCGACGAAAAATCAACGTGTTTAAACTAATAAGGCTGCGGATTAGAGCAATATACACCGTATGGGCTTGTTTCAGAAAAAGTGGTCCCAACTAACTATTTTACAAGATGTAAAGTTAACACAGTGTGACTTAACACAGTACGTGTGACTTTTGGTCCTGCTTTTGGGTCTCGGGCACAAATATGTTCACATCTATGTTTCTTACAATATAAACTTGACTCTATCAACTTGACTTTAAATTAAGTTGCCCAATCGTGCTTTTGTTTAGTTATTTTGAACTGTTGGCTTTTTACTGGACTGGTTGTGTTTCTACTCCCATCAATCGATAGCATGGCACCCCCCAACCAAAAAGGGCCGTCTATTGTGCAGGCCAATGATGATGAACTACCAAAAAATTTGTTCATGCTCAAAAATTATACAATAACGTTTACAAAAATGATTAATTTACAGTTATTGGGCAAAATTCTGCCTCACGCTGGAATCGAACCAGCGACCTTCTGTTTACTAGACAGACGCTCTGCCACTGAGCCAGTGAGGCACACATCTGGTCAGCTGGGAATATGAGACAACACCGCGAAACAAAGCGATAGAGGACAAATAGTTTTGGGGGAGTGACCAAATGTTGGTATTCGACGAAAAATCAACGTGTTTAAACTAATAAGGCTGCTGATTAGAGCAATATACACCGTATGGGCTTGTTTCAGAAAAAGTGGTCCCAACTAACTATTTTACAAGATGTAAAGTTAACACAGTGTGACTTAACACAGTACGTGTGACTTTTGGTCCTGCTTTTGGGTCTCGGGCACAAATATGTTCACATCTATGTTTCTTACAATATAAACTTGACTCTATCAACTTGACTTTAAATTAAGTTGCCCAATCGTGCTTTTGTTTAGTTATTTTGAACTGTTGGCTTTTTACTGGACTGGTTGTGTTTCTACTCCCATCAATCGATAGCATGGCACCCCCCAACCAAAAAGGGCCGTCTATTGTGCAGGCCAATGATGATGAACTACCAAAAAATTTGTTCATGCTCAAAAATTATACAATAACGTTTACAAAAATGATTAAATTACAGTTATTGGGCAAAATTCTGCCTCACGCTGGAATCGAACCAGCGACCTTCTGTTTACTAGACAGACGCTCTGCCACTGAGCCAGTGAGGCACACATCTGGTCAGCTGGGAATATGAGACAACACCGCGAAACAAAGCGATAGAGGACAAATAGTTTTGGGGGAGTGACCAAATGTTGGTATTCGACGAAAAATCAACGTGTTTAAACTAATAAGGTTGCGGATTAGAGCAATATACACCGTATGAGCTTGTTTCAGAAAAAGTGGTCCCAACTAACTATTTTACAAGATGTAAAGTTAACACAGTGTGACTTAACACAGTACGTGTGACTTTTGGTCCTGCTTTTGGGTCTCGGGCACAAATATGTTCACATATATGTTTCTTACAATATAAACTTGACTCTATCAACTTAACTTTAAATTAAGTTGCCCAATCGTGCTTTTTTTTAGTTATTTTGAACTGTTGGCTTTTTACTGGACTGGTTGTGTTTCTACTCCCATCAATCGATAGCATGGCACCCCCCAACCAAAAAGGGCCGTCTATTGTGCAGGCCAATGATGATGAACTACCAAAAAATTTGTTCATGCTCAAAAATTATACAATAACGTTTACAAAAATGATTAAATTACAGTTATTGGGCAAAATTCTGCCTCACGCTGGAATCGAACCAGCGACCTTCTGTTTACTAGACAGACGCTCTGCCACTGAGCCAGTGAGGCACACATCTGGTCAGCGGGGAATATGAGACAACACCGCGAAACAAAGCGATAGAGGACAAATAGTTTTGGGGGAGTGACCAAATGTTGGTATTCGACGAAAAATCAACGTGTTTAAACTAATAAGGTTGCGGATTAGAGCAATATACACCGTATGAGCTTGTTTCAGAAAAAGTGGTCCCAACTAACTATTTTACAAGATGTAAAGTTAACACAGTGTGACTTAACACAGTACGTGTGACTTTTGGTCCTGCTTTTGGGTCTCGGGCACAAATATGTTCACATATATGTTTCTTACAATATAAACTTGACTCTATCAACTTAACTTTAAATTAAGTTGCCCAATCGTGCTTTTGTTTAGTTATTTTGAACTGTTGGCTTTTTACTGGACTGGTTGTGTTTCTACTCCCATCAATCGATAGCATGGCACCCCCCAACCAAAAAGGGCCGTCTATTGTGCAGGCCAATGATGATGAACTACCAAAAAATTTGTTCATGCTCAAAAATTATACAATAACGTTTACAAAAATGATTAAATTACAGTTATTGGGCAAAATTCTGCCTCACGCTGGAATCGAACCAGCGACCTTCTGTTTACTAGACAGACGCTCTGCCACTGAGCCAGTGAGGCACACATCTGGTCAGCTGGGAATATGAGACAACACCGCGAAACAAAGCGATAGAGGACAAATAGTTTTGGGGGAGTGACCAAATGTTGGTATTCGACGAAAAATCAACGTGTTTAAACTAATAAGGCTGCGGATTAGAGCAATATACACCGTATGGGCTTGTTTCAGAAAAAGTGGTCCCAACTAACTATTTTACAAGATGTAAAGTTAACACAGTGTGACTTAACACAGTACGTGTGACTTTTGGTCCTGCTTTTGGGTCTCGGGCACAAATATGTTCACATATATGTTTCTTACAATATAAACTTGCCTCTATCAACTTAACTTTAAATTAAGTTGCCCAATCGTGCTTTTGTTTAGTTATTTTGAACTGTTGGCTTTTTACTGGACTGGTTGTGTTTCTACTCCCATCAATCGATAGCATGGCACCCCCCAACCAAAAAGGGCCGTCTGTTGTGCAGGCCAATAATGATAAACTACCAAAAAATTTGTTCATGCTCAAAAATTATACAATAACGTTTACAAAAATGATTAAATTACAGTTATTGGGCAAAATTCTGCCTCACGCTGGAATCGAACCAGCGACCTTCTGTTTACTAGACAGACGCTCTGCCACTGAGCCAGTGAGGCACACATCTGGTCAGCTGGGAATATGAGACAACACCGCGAAACAAAGCGATAGAGGACAAATAGTTTTGGGGGAGTGACCAAATGTTGGTATTCGACGAAAAATCAACGTGTTTAAACTAATAAGGCTGCGGATTAGAGCAATATACACCGTATGGGCTTGTTTCAGAAAAAGTGGTCCCAACTAACTATTTTACAAGATGTAAAGTTAACACAGTGTGACTTAACACAGTACGTGTGACTTTTGGTCCTGCTTTTGGGTCTCGGGCACAAATATGTTCACATATATGTTTCTTACAATATAAACTTGACTCTATCAACTTAACTTTAAATTAAGTTGCCCAATCGTGCTTTTGTTTAGTTATTTTGAACTGTTGGCTTTTTACTGGACTGGTTGTGTTTCTACTCCCATCAATCGATAGCATGGCACCCCCCAACCAAAAAGGGCCGTCTGTTGTGCAGGCCAATAATGATAAACTACCAAAAAATTTGTTCATGCTCAAAAATTATACAATAACGTTTACAAAAATGATTAAATTACAGTTATTGGGCAAAAATCTGCCTCACGCTGGAATCGAACCAGCGGCCTTCTGTTTACTAGACAGACGCTCTGCCACTGAGCCAGTGAGGCACACATCTGGTCAGCTGGGAATATGAGACAACACCGCGAAACAAAGCGATAGAGGACAAATAGTTTTGGGGGAGTGACCAAATGTTGGTATTCGACGAAAAATCAACGTGTTTAAACTAATAAGGCTGCGGATTAGAGCAATATACACCGTATGAGCTTGTTTCAGAAAAAGTGGTCCCAACTAACTATTTTACAAGATGTAAAGTTAACACAGTGTGACTTAACACAGTACGTGTGACTTTTGGTCCTGCTTTTGGGTCTCGGGCACAAATATGTTCACATATATGTTTCTTACAATATAAACTTGACTCTATCAACTTAACTTTAAATTAAGTTGCCCAATCGTGCTTTTGTTTAGTTATTTTGAACTGTTGGCTTCTTACTGGACTGGTTGTGTTTCTACTCCCATCAATCGATAGCATGGCACCCCCCCCAACCAAAAAGGGCCGTCTATTGTGCAGGCCAATGATGATGAACTACCAAAAAATTTGTTCATGCTCAAAAATTATACAATAACGTTTACAAAAATGATTAAATTACAGTTATTGGGCAAAATTCTGCCTCACGCTGGAATCGAACCAGCGACCTTCTGTTTACTAGACAGACGCTCTGCCACTGAGCCAGTGAGGCACACATCTGGTCAGCTGGGAATATGAGACAACACCGCGAAACAAAGCGATAGAGGACAAATAGTTTTGGGGGAGTGACCAAATGTTGGTATTCGACGAAAAATCAACGTGTTTAAACTAATAAGGTTGCGGATTAGAGCAATATACACCGTATGAGCTTGTTTCAGAAAAAGTGGTCCCAACTAACTATTTTACAAGATGTAAAGTTAACACAGTGTGACTTAACACAGTACGTGTGACTTTTGGTCCTGCTTTTGGGTCTCGGGCACAAATATGTTCACATATATGTTTCTTACAATATAAACTTGACTCTATCAACTTAACTTTAAATTAAGTTGCCCAATCGTGCTTTTGTTTAGTTATTTTGAACTGTTGGCTTTTTACTGGACTGGTTGTGTTTCTACTCCCATCAATCGATAGCATGGCACCCCCCAACCAAAAAGGGCCGTCTGTTGTGCAGGCCAATAATGATAAACTACCAAAAAATTTGTTCATGCTCAAAAATTATACAATAACGTTTACAAAAATGATTAAATTACAGTTATTGGGCAAAATTCTGCCTCACGCTGGAATCGAACCAGCGACCTTCTGTTTACTAGACAGACGCTCTGCCACTGAGCCAGTGAGGCACACATCTGGTCAGCTGGGAATATGAGACAACACCGCGAAACAAAGCGATAGAGGACAAATAGTTTTGGGGGAGTGACCAAATGTTGGTATTCGACGAAAAATCAACGTGTTTAAACTAATAAGGCTGCGGATTAGAGCAATATACACCGTATGGGCTTGTTTCAGAAAAAGTGGTCCCAACTAACTATTTTACAAGATGTAAAGTTAACACAGTGTGACTTAACACAGTACGTGTGACTTTTGGTCCTGCTTTTGGGTCTCGGGCACAAATATGTTCACATATATGTTTCTTACAATATAAACTTGACTCTATCAACTTAACTTTAAATTAAGTTGCCCAATCGTGCTTTTGTTTAGTTATTTTGAACTGTTGGCTTTTTACTGGACTGGTTGTGTTTCTACTCCCATCAATCGATAGCATGGCACCCCCCAACCAAAAAGGGCCGTCTGTTGTGCAGGCCAATAATGATAAACTACCAAAAAATTTGTTCATGCTCAAAAATTATACAATAACGTTTACAAAAATGATTAAATTACAGTTATTGGGCAAAAATCTGCCTCACGCTGGAATCGAACCAGCGACCTTCTGTTTACTAGACAGACGCTCTGCCACTGAGCCAGTGAGGCACACATCTGGTCAGCTGGGAATATGAGACAACACCGCGAAACAAAGCGATAGAGGACAAATAGTTTTGGGGGAGTGACCAAATGTTGGTATTCGACGAAAAATCAACGTGTTTAAACTAATAAGGCTGCGGATTAGAGCAATATACACCGTATGAGCTTGTTTCAGAAAAAGTGGTCCCAACTAACTATTTTACAAGATGTAAAGTTAACACAGTGTGACTTAACACAGTACGTGTGACTTTTGGTCCTGCTTTTGGGTCTCGGGCACAAATATGTTCACATATATGTTTCTTACAATATAAACTTGACTCTATCAACTTAACTTTAAATTAAGTTGCCCAATCGTGCTTTTGTTTAGTTATTTTGAACTGTTGGCTTCTTACTGGACTGGTTGTGTTTCTACTCCCATCAATCGATAGCATGGCACCCCCCCAACCAAAAAGGGCCGTCTATTGTGCAGGCCAATGATGATGAACTACCAAAAAATTTGTTCATGCTCAAAAATTATACAATAACGTTTACAAAAATGATTAAATTACAGTTATTGGGCAAAATTCTGCCTCACGCTGGAATCGAACCAGCGACCTTCTGTTTACTAGACAGACGCTCTGCCACTGAGCCAGTGAGGCACACATCTGGTCAGCTGGGAATATGAGACAACACCGCGAAACAAAGCGATAGAGGACAAATAGTTTTGGGGGAGTGACCAAATGTTGGTATTCGACGAAAAATCAACGTGTTTAAACTAATAAGGTTGCGGATTAGAGCAATATACACCGTATGAGCTTGTTTCAGAAAAAGTGGTCCCAACTAACTATTTTACAAGATGTAAAGTTAACACAGTGTGACTTAACACAGTACGTGTGACTTTTGGTCCTGCTTTTGGGTCTCGGGCACAAATATGTTCACATATATGTTTCTTACAATATAAACTTGACTCTATCAACTTAACTTTAAATTAAGTTGCCCAATCGTGCTTTTGTTTAGTTATTTTGAACTGTTGGCTTTTTACTGGACTGGTTGTGTTTCTACTCCCATCAATCGATAGCATGGCACCCCCCAACCAAAAAGGGCCGTCTATTGTGCAGGCCAATGATGATGAACTACCAAAAAATTTGTTCATGCTCAAAAATTATACAATAACGTTTACAAAAATGATTAAATTACAGTTATTGGGCAAAAATCTGCCTTACGCTGGAATCGAACCAGCGACCTTCTGTTTACTAGACAGACGCTCTGCCACTGAGCCAGTGAGGCACACATCTGGTCAGCTGGGAATATGAGACAACACCGCGAAACAAAGCGATAGAGGACAAATAGTTTTGGGGGAGTGACCAAATGTTGGTATTCGACGAAAAATCAACGTGTTTAAACTAATAAGGTTGCGGATTAGAGCAATATACACCGTATGAGCTTGTTTCAGAAAAAGTGGTCCCAACTAACTATTTTACAAGATGTAAAGTTAACACAGTGTGACTTAACACAGTACGTGTGACTTTTGGTCCTGCTTTTGGGTCTCGGGCACAAATATGTTCACATATATGTTTCTTACAATATAAACTTGACTCTATCAACTTAACTTTAAATTAAGTTGCCCAATCGTGCTTTTGTTTAGTTATTTTGAACTGTTGGCTTTTTACTGGACTGGTTGTGTTTCTACTCCCATCAATCGATAGCATGGCACCCCCCAACCAAAAAGGGCCGTCTATTGTGCAGGCCAATGATGATGAACTACCAAAAAATTTGTTCATGCTCAAAAATTATACAATAACGTTTACAAAAATGATTAAATTACAGTTATTGGGCAAAAATCTGCCTTACGCTGGAATCGAACCAGCGACCTTCTGTTTACTAGACAGACGCTCTGCCACTGAGCCAGTGAGGCACACATCTGGTCAGCTGGGAATATGAGACAACACCGCGAAACAAAGCGATAGAGGACAAATAGTTTTGGGGGAGTGACCAAATGTTGGTATTCGACGAAAAATCAACGTGTTTAAACTAATAAGGCTGCTGATTAGAGCAATATACACCGTATGGGCTTGTTTCAGAAAAAGTGGTCCCAACTAACTATTTTACAAGATGTAAAGTTAACACAGTGTGACTTAACACAGTACGTGTGACTTTTGGTCCTGCTTTTGGGTCTCGGGCACAAATATGTTCACATATATGTTTCTTACAATATAAACTTGACTCTATCAACTTAACTTTAAATTAAGTTGCCCAATCGTGCTTTTGTTTAGTTATTTTGAACTGTTGGCTTTTTACTGGACTGGTTGTGTTTCTACTCCCATCAATCGATAGCATGGCACCCCCCAACCAAAAAGGGCCGTCTATTGTGCAGGCCAATGATGATGAACTACCAAAAAATTTGTTCGTGCTCAAAAATTATACAATAACGTTTACAAAAATGATTAAATTACAGTTATTGGGCAAAATTCTGCCTCACGCTGGAATCGAACCAGCGACCTTCTGTTTACTAGACAGACGCTCTGCCACTGAGCCAGTGAGGCACACATCTGGTCAGCTGGGAATATGAGACAACACCGCGAAACAAAGCGATAGAGGACAAATAGTTTTGGGGGAGTGACCAAATGTTGGTATTCGACGAAAAATCAACGTGTTTAAACTAATAAGGCTGCGGATTAGAGCAATATACACCGTATGGGCTTGTTTCAGAAAAAGTGGTCCCAACTAACTATTTTACAAGATGTAAAGTTAACACATATTTACATATTTACATATTTACATATTTATTCATTCACTTCGCTTCGTTTCGAGGCGGTGATCATCATACATATCACAGATCTTTGTAGTAGCAGCTTCTTCTGAGGTATTGGTCCCTTTCCTTCATAGAAGACTTCATGGTGGACTATCGAATGCTCTTATGGCATTGATCCAGTGACATGCGAGAAACTTCTTGGAGGGAGGGGGGAGAGAACTGCTTGTGAAACATGCATTCCTGTTGGGAATACGGACCAGCGATTCCCAGTCGCGCGTGGCCCGGGTTTTCCTTCACGTCCATCAACCCGGATACCTGAATGGACACGTAGTGTGGGGATCTTGGAAACAGGGCAACGAAGAGAGACTCCGTCTACCAACCAGTAGGAACTAGACCATGATGGAAAACTGATAGGATACCTGAATGGACACGTAGTGTGGGGATAATAATAATAATAATTTATTCGTTCATATAGAGGAGGCAATCGGAGAAAGAATAAGAGAGTAGTGACGAATAAACATGAACCTAGGAAAATAAAAAGCATAGAAAACTATTTTAAAAGTTGGGCAGTTGCATCAATGAATGCATGAGAGTCTCGCCAACTCTCGCCACCCCCGCCTAGCCCATCCTAGACAGCTACGGGCCTGCACATTCCTGAATCTGTTTTTCTCCTTTCTGTACATGTTTATCCTTTTTCTTGAATCAACATCCCCGATACTCATTAGCCATTGAAATTGTCTGTCAAATAACGGGTTGATAAATTATTATTATTATACATGAGTCACATTACATCACAGTCTGTTACAAAATTGAAAAAACAAACAAAAGCGAAACTATGGAAGGTTGTCCTAAATACATGTTACACAATGGTTTAACTCAGCCCGAAATCTTAAATGAGTTCACTTTGAACGGAAAAATCCTTCAAACCAAAAACTGTCACATTATAATACCTGACAAGTAGCCTTATATGATCAATTCAAGCAGGGCGCAAAGGATGCTACAATTATCAATGAAGTCATCATTTAGAGACCAGGATCAAACTACAATATTAGAGGCTGGCGGGTTGAGAGTATACTACAAGAGACAGAGAGCGTAATCTTGGTGATCTGAGAAAGAAATAAACCAAATATTGTTGTCCGACACAGAAAAAAATGATAAGGAGGAATAATGGTAAATTTAGGAGGAGGTATAGGAAAACTGAGTTGTTATTTTGATTGGAAGAATAGAAAATTGGCAGATAATAAATTTCACACCAGTGAATATAGAGGTAACAATAGAGATTGCTACCTGATTCATGACTAAACCAGTAGCACACTTTGTTGTCATTGGAGACTCGGAGGGGGGTCAGGGGGCTAGGGCTAGGGGGAAGTCAAGATTTATTCATTAAAAAGTGGGGGCCCAACGAATGTGAGATTTGTCTTCTGCTGTGCGCCCCTCAGACAACTACTCTCAAATGGAGCAGCTACTGCTACAAAAACCGAAAAATACTAATATACTCAAGTATAACTGTTCATTACAAACATACAAAAGTCGTAAAATATTTTCTCAAACCTGTAAACTAGAATCTACAAGTCACAGCTGCGAAAGAGAGAACAACTTTTGAATAATATGACAAATGTTATAGCACCTAGAATTGAAGTAATGACAAAAAATGCCAACCATTGTGTAGAAAACCAGGAACTCTATAATTGAGTAGGTTAAGTTAACATCTGTGATTTGTAGATTCTAGTTTACAGGTTTGAGAAAATATTTTACGACTTTTGTATGTTTGTAATGAACAGTTATACTTGAGTATATTAGTATTTTTCGGTTTTTGTAGCAGTAGCTGCTCCATTTGAGAGTAGTTGTCTGAGGGGCGCACAGCAGAAGACAAATCTCACATTCGTTGGGCCCCCACTTTTTAATGAATTTTTCTCTTTTTGTATACATGCCGTAGGTATGTGATTTGATCTGTACGGTGCAGATAAAATTTTTTATTAATGAACCACTTGTCAAGTATTACCATCATTCGAAAAAAAATATGACGTCAACGTTGCAGTTCTAAAAAACTTACTTCGTCTGCCCTTCAGAATCCCAGAATACGTCATGTTTGAATGAAGTTTCATCGTGCATTGACCATTTTTAAGAAACTTGCAGCATTCGAAAACATATTTCACGTCAAATTTTTTAAAAGTTGACGTCATCTGGCCTTCTGAATTTCAGAATCAGTCATATTTAGATAAAGTTTTATCGTTAATAGACCATTTTTAAGATATTTTCAGCATTCGAAAATATATGTGACGTCAACTTTGCACTTTTCAAAAATGACGTCATCTGGTCTCCAGAATCCCAGAATACGTTACTCTTAGATTGAGTTTCACCGTTAATTGACCCTTTCTAAGACATTTTCATCATTTGAAAATATATGTGACGTCAACTTTGCACTTTTCAAAAATGACGTCATCTGGTCTCCAGAATCCCAGAATACGTCACTCTTAGATTGAGTTTCACCGTTAATTGACCCTTTCTAAGATATTACCATCATTTGAAAATATATGTGACGTCAACTTTGCACTTTTCAAAAATGACGTCATCCGAGCTCCAGAATCCTCGATGACGTCATCAGTAGAAGACTTACATCTAAATCGATGTCAGTTCATGTCGTGGTATCATACTTCAAATTTTACTTGAATTGGTTAGGACTGAGCTGAGTTATAACGCAATTTGATTTACCCCGACAGAGAGGGCGAGAGAGTGCACGAAATGAAGAGACGCAGAGACATTTTCGAAGACCTATAACTTGATGAAAAATAATTTTTTTCGAAAAAAAGTTTGCGCCCCCAAGGTTTGAGTGGGATATCTATCTTGTCCCAAATTTTCAGTCAAATCGGTTCATACATAAAAATTTCCCAGGAGTGCGCACCTACACAGACACACACACGACGGAAGTTGGCGCTCTTGATGAAGCGAAAACGTCATAACTTGGCTCAAACTTGACCGATTTCGTTCAAATTTCGAACATAGCTTGTAAATGTGCCATAGAAAATCAGCAAATCATAAAAAGTTCTGATTTGCACAATTGGACCTTTTTGAGAGTGAGCTAAAAAAATGAAAGCGCGCATTAGCCGGACCAAAGACAAATCTCGCACAGCGCTTCGCGCTGCGCGCGATTATATTTAGAATTTATGTTTGTGCAGATGTATTGTTTCATTAATCTAGAACTAGGTGATAGTTAGATAGTTTGATGGGGAGTAGATTGATATTTTGTTGGTGCTATGTGCTCATTTGTTGGTTATAGTTAGGTGAGTCTGACAAACATGTTTGTGATAGTGGCAAGATCATGACCAGGCGCACCTCCAAGCTACATATTTCAACTGGATGTGAGCTACCATGAAAGAAGAAATATGATGACAGTTTTGTAGAAGATTGTAAGAAAGATAGATAGATCTGTATGAGTATAAGAGAGAGAATAGAAAGACGGGAATGTGTCGGACAACGCAATTGGTTAATAATAAGGAGGCCATATTGTACGCTAAAAGATGTGATAGAGTGAGAACAGAAATTGCAAAAAGTTGCAAAAAAAGAGCCAATATGAAAGCACTACACCGGAACTAGGGATGAACGATGAACTTGATATTGAGCACGAAGTTGGGCATTGGGCTAGGGCTTGAACTCGGCATGGACGGGAATCGGGGTCACACTGGTTGAACTTGGGCTCGATATATACTGTAAAAAAACGTATTGAGAAATTTGGAAAATTTTCTGAATAATTGTACAGTGATAGCTGCGTGAGACGGTGAGGTGTACGAGGATGTCAAGTAGGGTGCTTGAGAACTTTTTGACGGAAAGTGGAAGACTTTATGCTATAGAAAAACTCCGGTGGCAATTGATTCCACTCATTTATATAGCGAACCATAAACGAACTCTTGAAACTATCGTGGTTTGCACGAGGGAAGAGAATGAAATACGAATGCTTTCTACGCTGGATGGTTCTACGAGAACACTGAAAGAAGTCACTATATGGTAAATCAACTTCCCTCAACAACATTTTATACATATAACTCAGCCCAGCAGCATGCCGTCTTTTCTCGAGAGTGGTGGTTTCCAGTGCCGCCAGCCTCTCTTCGTACGAGATGTCTGTCAATCCGACCCGATTGAATATTCTCTTCGTAAATCTGCGCTGAACCGTTTCCACTTCCTTAATTAGAGTTGCAAGGGTGGGATCCCACACCTCACAAGAAAATTCAAGAATTGGGCGAACATACGTGGAGAAAAGTTTGAACAGTATAGCCGGGTTACGTGTTGCAAAAGATTTGAGAATAAAGTTTGACTTTGCTTTACCACGGCTTGAAATGGATGAAATATGCCTACTGAAAGAGAGCGAATTATCATAAATTATACCCAAATCCTTGAAATGATCGGTTTCCTCGATCTCGTTGCCGTCCATATAGAAAGTGCAGTCCGGATGTTTCTTTCCAATTCGCATTATTTTGGTTTTAGACAAGTTAATGTCCATTTCCCATGTTTTTGCCCATTTACAAACTGAATCAATTCCAGCTTGCAAATCAGTTGGGGAATTGACAGCAAAAATTTTGCTGTCGTCTGCATATAACGAACACTGAACACCCTGTGGAAGAGAATTAGACATATCGTTGATAAACAGAATAAACAAAATTGGTCCAAGTACTGTACCCTGTGCAACCCCTGAGACATTGGGAAATGATCTAGAAATACTGTCATTGATAATTACCGACTGAGATCTATTCTGAATTATATTTGAGAGAAATTTCAGCAAACAACCGGAGAAACCATAGGAATGTAGTTTGGTGATTAGCAAAGCATGCGAAATAGAGTCAAATGCACGAGAAAAATCGATGAAACAAGCAGAAACATAATTCCCACGGTCAATTTCCTGCTGCCATTTTGGGATGGTAGATAATAATGCAGATGTAGTACTTCTCCTAGCTAGAAAACCATGCTGTTCGTCAGAAATAATACGATTCTGTAGCAGAAAACTCAGAATAGGTTTACAGACTATTCTTTCCATAACTTTTGAGATGGCAGACGTGAGAGTAATTGGTCGATAATTGGAAACTTTAGAACGTGCACCTTTCTTGAAAATAGGACGAACGAGACCGGTTTTCCAGAGTTGGGGTATTTCTCCAGTTAGCATTATTCGACGGAATAGGTACGTTAGAGGTGACGTTATAGCGACTGCACATTTCTTAAGAAAGTAGTAGGGAATACGATCTGGAGAATTGGATACTCGAAGTGGTAGTTTGATGAGCATTCTATAGACTTCTTCTTCATAAATATCGATGTAGTTGAGAGTACAAGAGGTTCTTTTCGAGAAGAGATGGGTTTCACCAGATGGTTGCTTGTAAACTGATTCAAAATATTTAGCAAATTCCTCGGCTTTGTCTGATCCTGTTTTGAGGTGATTCCCTCTATCGTCCTCGATTATGCCAATTCTATCTGAAGATTTCAAGCGATTATTGCAGAATTTGTAGAAATGCTTGACATTTTTCGAGTTGGCAACTTTTTCTTCTTCTTTAAGTCTTAACTTGTCAAGGCGACGTTTTAGGAATCTAGAGGCTTTGCAATACTTGGCAATAGCAATGTGTCGATTAGCAAAGAGACGTTTCACTTTGGCTTGTAGTAGCAAAATATTTTTTGGGACCTTTCGAGAAGGGGTTTTTGCGGTCATTACGGGTACAAACTCAGAGATGAGTTGGTTACAAAACTGAATGAAGTAAACATAGCAATCATCGACTGTAGAGAAATTATCGAAACGAGAACGCCAGTTGATTTCCAATAACTTGGAACTGATCGTATCGTAGTCTGCACGTGCAAAATTAGGATCGGATCTTGGAAACAGGGCAACGAAGAGAGACTCCGTCTACCAACCAGTAGGAACTAGACCATGATGGAAAACTGATAGGATACCTGAATGGACACGTAGTGTGGGGATCTTGGAAACAGGGCAACGAAGAGAGACTCCGTCTACCAACCAGTAGGAACTAGACCATGATGGAAAACTGATAGGATACCTGAATGGACACGTAGTGTGGGGATCTTGGAAACAGGGCAACGAAGAGAGACTCCGTCTACCAACCAGTAGGAACTAGACCATGATGGAAAACTGATAGGATACCTGAATGGAAATACAGTGTGACTTAACACAGTACGTGTGACTTTTGGTCCTGCTTTTGGGTCTCGGGCACAAATATGTTCACATATATGTTTCTTACAATATAAACTTGACTCTATCAACTTAACTTTAAATTAAGTTGCCCAATCGTGCTTTTGTTTAGTTATTTTGAACTGTTGGCTTTTTACTGGACTGGTTGTGTTTCTACTCCCATCAATCGATAGCATGGCACCCCCCAACCAAAAAGGGCCGTCTATTGTGCAGGCCAATAATGATAAACTACCAAAAAATTTGTTCATGCTCAAAAATTATACAATAACGTTTACAAAAATGATTAAATTACAGTTATTGGGCAAAAATCTGCCTCACGCTGGAATCGAACCAGCGACCTTCTGTTTACTAGACAGACGCTCTGCCACTGAGCCAGTGAGGCACACATCTGGCCAGCTGGGAATATGAGACAACACCGCGAAACAAAGCGATAGAGGACAAATAGTTTTGGGGGAGTGACCAAATGTTGGTATTCGACGAAAAATCAACGTGTTTAAACTAATAAGGCTGCGGAATAGAGCAATATACACCGTATGGGCTTGTTTCAGAAAAATTGGTCCCAACTAACTATTTTACAAGATGTAAAGTTAACACAGTGTGACTTAACACAGTACGTGTGACTTTTGGTCCTGCTTTTGGGTCTCGGGCACAAATATGTTCACATATATGTTTCTTACAATATAAACTTGACTCTATCAACTTAACTTTAAATTAAGTTGCCCAATCGTGCTTTTGTTTAGTTATTTTGAACTGTTGGCTTTTTACTGGACTGGTTGTGTTTCTACTCCCATCAATCGATTGCATGGCACCCCCCAACCAAAAAGGGCCGTCTATTGTGCAGGCCAATGATGATGAACTACCAAAAAATTTGTTCGTGCTCAAAAATTATACAATAACGTTTACAAAAATGATTAAATTACAGTTATTGGGCAAAATTCTGCCTCACGCTGGAATCGAACCAGCGACCTTCTGTTTACTAGACAGACGCTCTGCCACTGAGCCAGTGAGGCACACATCTGGTCAGCTGGGAATATGAGACAACACCGCGAAACAAAGCGATAGAGGACAAATAGTTTTGGGGGAGTGACCAAATGTTAGTATTCGACGAAAAATCAACGTGTTTAAACTAATAAGGCTGCGGATTAGAGCAATATACACCGTATGAGCTTGTTTCAGAAAAAGTGGTCCCAACTAACTATTTTACAAGATGTAAAGTTAACACAGTGTGACTTAACACAGTACGTGTGACTTTTGGTCCTGCTTTTGGGTCTCGGGCACAAATATGTTCACATATATGTTTCTTACCATATAAACTTGACTCTATCAACTTAACTTTAAATTAAGTTGCCCAATCGTGCTTTTGTTTAGTTATTTTGAACTGTTGGCTTTTTACTGGACTGGTTGTGTTTCTACTCCCATCAATCGATAGCATGGCACCCCCCAACCAAAAAGGGCCGTCTATTGTGCAGGCCAATAATGATAAACTACCAAAAAATTTGTTCATGCTCAAAAATTATACAATAACGTTTACAAAAATGATTAAATTACAGTTATTGGGCAAAAATCTGCCTCACGCTGGAATCGAACCAGCGACCTTCTGTTTACTAGACAGACGCTCTGCCACTGAGCCAGTGAGGCACACATCTGGCCAGCTGGGAATATGAGACAACACCGCGAAACAAAGCGATAGAGGACAAATAGTTTTGGGGGAGTGACCAAATGTTGGTATTCGACGAAAAATCAACGTGTTTAAACTAATAAGGCTGCGGAATAGAGCAATATACACCGTATGGGCTTGTTTCAGAAAAATTGGTCCCAACTAACTATTTTACAAGATGTAAAGTTAACACAGTGTGACTTAACACAGTACGTGTGACTTTTGGTCCTGCTTTTGGGTCTCGGGCACAAATATGTTCACATATATGTTTCTTACAATATAAACTTGACTCTATCAACTTAACTTTAAATTAAGTTGCCCAATCGTGCTTTTGTTTAGTTATTTTGAACTGTTGGCTTTTTACTGGACTGGTTGTGTTTCTACTCCCATCAATCGATTGCATGGCACCCCCCAACCAAAAAGGGCCGTCTATTGTGCAGGCCAATGATGATGAACTACCAAAAAATTTGTTCGTGCTCAAAAATTATACAATAACGTTTACAAAAATGATTAAATTACAGTTATTGGGCAAAATTCTGCCTCACGCTGGAATCGAACCAGCGACCTTCTGTTTACTAGACAGACGCTCTGCCACTGAGCCAGTGAGGCACACATCTGGTCAGCTGGGAATATGAGACAACACCGCGAAACAAAGCGATAGAGGACAAATAGTTTTGGGGGAGTGACCAAATGTTAGTATTCGACGAAAAATCAACGTGTTTAAACTAATAAGGCTGCGGATTAGAGCAATATACACCGTATGAGCTTGTTTCAGAAAAAGTGGTCCCAACTAACTATTTTACAAGATGTAAAGTTAACACAGTGTGACTTAACACAGTACGTGTGACTTTTGGTCCTGCTTTTGGGTCTCGGGCACAAATATGTTCACATATATGTTTCTTACAATATAAACTTGACTCTATCAACTTAACTTTAAATTAAGTTGCCCAATCGTGCTTTTGTTTAGTTATTTTGAACTGTTGGCTTTTTACTGGACTGGTTGTGTTTCTACTCCCATCAATCGATAGCATGGCACCCCCCAACCAAAAACTACCAAAAAACTTGTTCATGCTCAAAAATTATACAATAACGTTTACAAAAATGATTAAATTACAGTTATTGGGCAAAAATCTGCCTCACGCTGGAATCGAACCAGCGACCTTCTGCTTACCAGATAGACGCTCTGCCACTGAGCCAGTGAGGCACACATCTGGCTAGCTGGGAATATGAGACAACACCGCGAAACAAAGCGATAGAGGACAAATAGTTTTGGGGGAGTGACCAAATGTTGGTATTCGACGAAAAATCAACGTGTTTAAACTAATAAGGCTGCGGATTAGAGCAATATACACCGTATGAGCTTGTTTCAGAAAGAGTGGTCCCAACTAACTATTTTACAAGATGTAAAGTTAACACAGTGTGACTTAACACAGTACGTGTGACTTTTGGTCCTGCTTTTGGGTCTCGGGCACAAATATGTTCACATATATGTTTCTTACAATATAAACTTGACTCTATCAACTTAACTTTAAATTAAGTTGCCCAATCGTGCTTTTGTTTAGTTATTTTGAACTGTTGGCTTTTTACTGGACTGGTTGTGTTTCTACTCCCATCAATCGATAGCATGGCACCCCCCAACCAAAAACTACCAAAAAATTTGTTCATGCTCAAAAATTATACAATAACGTTTACAAAAATGATTAAATTACAGTTATTGGGCAAAAATCTGCCTCACGCTGGAATCGAACCAGCGACCTTCTGTTTACTAGACAGACGCTCTGCCACTGAGCCAGTGAGGCACACATCTGGCCAGCTGGGAATATGAGACAACACCGCGAAACAAAGCGATAGAGGACAAATAGTTTTGGGGGAGTGACCAAATGTTGGTATTCGACGAAAAATCAACGTGTTTAAACTAATAAGGCTGCGGATTAGAGCTATATACACCGTATGGGCTTGTTTCAGAAAAAGTGGTCCCAACTAACTATTTTACAAGATGTAAAGTTAACACAGTGTGACTTAACACAGTACGTGTGACTTTTGGTCCTGCTTTTGGGTCTCGGGCACAAATATGTTCACATATATGTTTCTTACAATATAAACTTGACTCTATCAACTTAACTTTAAATTAAGTTGCCCAATCGTGCTTTTGTTTAGTTATTTTGAACTGTTGGCTTTTTACTGGACTGGTTGTGTTTCTACTCCCATCAATCGATAGCATGGCACCCCCCAACCAAAAAGGGCCGTCTATTGTGCAGGCCAATGATGATGAACTACCAAAAAATTTGTTCGTGCTCAAAAATTATACAATAACGTTTACAAAAATGATTAAATTACAGTTATTGGGCAAAATTCTGCCTCACGCTGGAATCGAACCAGCGACCTTCTGTTTACTAGACAGACGCTCTGCCACTGAGCCAGTGAGGCACACATCTGGTCAGCTGGGAATATGAGACAACACCGCGAAACAAAGCGATAGAGGACAAATAGTTTTGGGGGAGTGACCAAATGTTGGTATTCGACGAAAAATCAACGTGTTTAAACTAATAAGGCTGCGGATTAGAGCAATATACACCGTATGAGCTTGTTTCAGAAAAAGTGGTCCCAACTAACTATTTTACAAGATGTAAAGTTAACACAGTGTGACTTAACACAGTACGTGTGACTTTTGGTCCTGCTTTTGGGTCTCGGGCACAAATATGTTCACATATATGTTTCTTACAATATAAACTTGACTCTATCAACTTAACTTTAAATTAAGTTGCCCAATCGTGCTTTTGTTTAGTTATTTTGAACTGTTGGCTTTTTACTGGACTGGTTGTGTTTCTACCCCCATCAATCGATAGCATGGCACCCCCCAACCAAAAACTACCAAAAAATTTGTTCATGCTCAAAAATTATACAATAACGTTTACAAAAATGATTAAATTACAGTTATTGGGCAAAAATCTGCCTCACGCTGGAATCGAACCAGCGACCTTCTGTTTACTAGACAGACGCTCTGCCACTGAGCCAGTGAGGCACACATCTGGTCAGCTGGGAATATGAGACAACACCGCGAAACAAAGCGATAGAGGATAAATAGTTTTGGGGGAGTGACCAAATGTTGGTATTCGACGAAAAATCAACGTGTTTAAACTAATAAGGCTGCGGATTAGAGCAATATACACCGTATGAGCTTGTTTCAGAAAAAGTGGTCCCAACTAACTATTTTACAAGATGTAAAGTTAACACAGTGTGACTTAACACAGTACGTGTGACTTTTGGTCCTGCTTTTGGGTCTCGGGCACAAATATGTTCACATATATGTTTCTTACAATATAAACTTGACTCTATCAACTTAACTTTAAATTAAGTTGCCCAATCGTGCTTTTGTTTAGTTATTTTGAACTGTTGGCTTTTTACTGGACTGGTTGTGTTTCTACTCCCATCAATCGATAGCATGGCACCCCCCAACCAAAAAGGGCCGTCTATTGTGCAGGCCAATGATGATGAACTACCAAAAAATTTGTTCGTGCTCAAAAATTATACAATAACGTTTACAAAAATGATTAAATTACAGTTATTGGGCAAAATTCTGCCTCACGCTGGAATCGAACCAGCGACCTTCTGTTTACTAGACAGACGCTCTGCCACTGAGCCAGTGAGGCACACATCTGGTCAGCTGGGAATATGAGACAACACCGCAAAACAAAGCGATAGAGGACAAATAGTTTTGGGGGAGTGACCAAATGTTGGTATTCGACGAAAAATCAACGTGTTTAAACTAATAAGGCTGCGGATTAGAGCAATATACACCGTATGAGCTTGTTTCAGAAAAAGTGGTCCCAACTAACTATTTTACAAGATGTAAAGTTAACACAGTGTGACTTAACACAGTACGTGTGACTTTTGGTCCTGCTTTTGGGTCTCGGGCACAAATATGTTCACATATATGTTTCTTACAATATAAACTTGACTCTATCAACTTAACTTTAAATTAAGTTGCCCAATCGTGCTTTTGTTTAGTTATTTTGAACTGTTGGCTTTTTACTGGACTGGTTGTGTTGCTACTCCCATCAATCGATAGCATGGCACCCCCCAACCAAAAAGGGCCGTCTATTGTGCAGGCCAATGATGATGAACTACCAAAAAATTTGTTCACGCTCAAAAATTATACAATAACATTTACAAAAATGATTAAATTACAGTTATTGGGCAAAATTCTGCCTCACGCTGGAATCGAACCAGCGACCTTCTGTTTACTAGACAGACGCTCTGCCACTGAGCCAGTGAGGCACACATCTGGTCAGCTGGGAATATGAGACAACACCGCGAAACAAAGCGATAGAGGACAAATAGTTTTGGGGGAGTGACCAAATGTTGGTATTCGACGAAAAATCAACGTGTTTAAACTAATAAGGCTGCGGATTAGAGCAATATACACCGTATGAGCTTGTTTCAGAAAAAGTGGTCCCAACTAACTATTTTACAAGATGTAAAGTTAACACAGCGTGACTTAACACAGTACGTGTGACTTTTGGTCCTGCTTTTGGGTCTCGGGCACAAATATGTTCACATATATGTTTCTTACAATATAAACTTGACTCTATCAACTTAACTTTAAATTAAGTTGCCCAATCGTGCTTTTGTTTAGTTATTTTGAACTGTTGGCTTTTTACTGGACTGGTTGTGTTTCTACTCCCATCAATCGATAGCATGGCACCCCCCAACCAAAAAGGGCCGTCTATTGTGCAGGCCAATGATGATGAACTACCAAAAAATTTGTTCATGCTCAAAAATTATACAGTAACGTTTACAAAAATGATTAAATTACAGTTATTGGGCAAAATTCTGCCTCACGCTGGAATCGAACCAGCGACCTTCTGTTTACTAGACAGACGCTCTGCCACTGAGCCAGTGAGGCACACATCTGGTCAGCTGGGAATATGAGACAACACCGCGAAACAAAGCGATAGAGGACAAATAGTTTTGGGGGAGTGACCAAATGTTGGTATTCGACGAAAAATCAACGTGTTTAAACTAATAAGGCTGCGGATTAGAGCAATATACACCGTATGAGCTTGTTTCAGAAAAAGTGGTCCCAACTAACTATTTTACAAGATGTAAAGTTAACACAGTGTGACTTAACACAGTACGTGTGACTTTTGGTCCTGCTTTTGGGTCTCGGGCACAAATATGTTCACATATATGTTTCTTACAATATAAACTTGACTCTATCAACTTAACTTTAAATTAAGTTGCCCAATCGTGCTTTTGTTTAGTTATTTTGAACTGTTGGCTTTTTACTGGACTGGTTGTGTTTCTACTCCCATCAATCGATAGCATGGCACCCCCCAACCAAAAAGGGCCGTCTATTGTGCAGGCCAATGATGATGAACTACCAAAAAATTTGTTCATGCTCAAAAATTATACAATAACGTTTACAAAAATGATTAAATTACAGTTATTGGGCAAAATTCTGCCTCACGCTGGAATCGAACCAGCGACCTTCTGTTTACTAGACAGACGCTCTGCCACTGAGCCAGTGAGGCACACATCTGGTCAGCTGGGAATATGAGACAACACCGCGAAACAAAGCGATAGAGGACAAATAGTTTTGGGGGAGTGACCAAATGTTGGTATTCGACGAAAAATCAACGTGTTTAAACTAATAAGGCTGCGGATTAGAGCAATATACACCGTATGAGCTTGTTTCAGAAAAAGTGGTCCCAACTAACTATTTTACAAGATGTAAAGTTCTGTTGATCCATGAAGTGTGAGAACCACTTGGGTGGTTCTTTGTTTTTCATAACCTTTTCAATTGAAACTACATCTAAGCCTATCATTTCTGTATTATTTCTGGGTTTTTGTTAGTTTTCACCCATTTCTCCGACTTGCCTGTTTTTTGTTGGACTTTTTGCGGTCGGCCACCTGCTTTTCTGCAAAATCAATACTATGCCTCCCAAAAAGCGACCTTCTGTCTCACAAGACCCCGATGAGGAACCACCCAAGTGGTTCTCACACTTCATGGATCAACAGAACGGAATACTGACCAAATGGTTCTCTTTCTTCGAAGCTCAGATGTCATCTATGAACGCCATGGTAATGAACCAAAACGAGCTGATCAAGGGAATTAATCTCCGTCTCAACTCAATTGAAAGTTCCCATGGTACTCCTGTTACATCTCCTAATGTGTATTATTCTGCTATGGCCCAAGTTCAAGCTGATGCTCCTATACTCGAGGAGAAGAACCGACGTATTACTTGGGTTGGTATCTTGGAACAGGACTCGGAACAATCTACTCATGAATTTGACATCAAGGCTGTCAAAGAAGCGGTATACTGCTCGAAAAACCCCGATCTGATTGCAAGCTTCGAAGCTAAAAATATCACATGTCACCGCCATCCCAAGGAACGTGATCCGAACTGGACACGTCCCAGAATTATCAAAATTCAACTGGAATCTCAACATTTGCGCGATGAGCTTCTCAAGTTTATGAAATCTGGACGCCAACCACTCACTGCTAGTATGGTCCATTCCTACGCCAGAAGAGACTACACTCAACACGAACTTCAGAGAGATCGTGACCTACGCAAGCAGGCAGGACGTCTAAACGCGGATGAAGGTCAACTCGTTTGGGTTGTTCGGGAGCTTGATCTTTTCAGGCTCAGAACCCCGCGCCCGCTTCCCAACCGCCCCCCTCATTCTGGTTCTATCAACATGTCATCTACGGGAACTATTCAAGGAAGTCATTCCCAGCAATCTACAAATAAGGTTTCTGGAAACAGAACCTTCGTCAATAGTCATTTGCGATCTTCCATTCAACCTCAACCTACCGAGACAGCTCAGCACCCCCCTGCTCCTTCCCTCACTACGATTCCGGTCCCTCCCCCTCTCCCGATTTTTAAAGCTCCTTCTACCATCAACAGACTCCGTGGTCCACCTCTTCCTACCAGAGAAACAGAGGAGCATGATCTGAATCTAGGCTCCAGTTCGACTCGTGTTCAGGATTCAGATGTGGATATGTTCGCTGACGCTGAAGATAATCAGAATGACGCTCCTACGACTACAGCCTAGGATTCAAACCAAACGGCGGTTCCTCCTAGTACACTTTTGTCTTTTCATCTTTTGAATGCTCGTTCTATTTGTAATAAGCTAGCCAGCTTGACCCATTTCCTATCTCCCAAGCCTTCTTTTGTTTGTATCACTGAAACCTGGTTGAAGCCCGATCTTTTATCGGACGCAGCTCTCTCTCTGTCCAATAATTATGCTGTGGTAAGATGCGATAGAGCAGGTGATACGCCTGGCGGTGGTGTTTGTCTCTTAATTCGTGCTGGTATATCACATAGTTTGGTATATTCTCTCAACTTTTCCCCTTATCTGCAATTATTGGTGACCCGCATTTTCAATCCAGATACATTCATTGTTTGTTTATATCGTAGTCCTTCTTGTAGTGTAATTTCTCTGTGCTCTGCCTTGAGGTTTCTGGAACAATGTGATTTTTTCCAGCAGAATAAAATTATTTTTGTTGGAGATTTCAATTTCCCTGGAATTGACTGGTCTAAACTGTCAATTTTTCCTAATAGAACTTCTCCATCCTCTCGGTCGTTTTTGGATTTTTGTATCTCACATAATTTCTACCAGCATGTGACTCAACCTACCCATTGCAACAACATAATAGATCTAGTTCTTACGAATGATCAATCTTCAATCTCTGGTGTCCATATCTCGCCTCCATTTTCCACGTCTGATCATTGCATTGTTAATTTTACTGTCAATTCCAACTCATGTCCTACTATATCTCCGAGAATTTTTCTAAACTTCTCTCGCGGTGATTATGAGAGTATTAGTTCGAAATTGCTCCAAGTAAACTGGACGAAAACATTTGAGAAATCTGCATGTGTTAATGACTGTTACATATTATTTGTGGATTATTGTCGTTCTCTCATCTCCGAATATGTGCCTATCGCCACTGCTAAAGACCAATCTCAGAAACTGCCAAAATCTGTTGTCCGACTACAATCTCAAGTGAAATATCTGTTTGCTCGTCGTCACCTATCTATGTCTAAATATTGTAAAGCTGCCAGATATCTAAAACGGCGCTTCGATCGATTGAGACTATTAGAAGAGAACGAAATAGCCAATTCGAAAAACACCAAACTTTTCTATCAGTTCTGTAATAATCGTCTTAAATCGTCAGATGGAATCGGTACTATCAGAGATGATTCGGGAAATATTCTAGAAAAAGATATGGAGAAGTCTGAATTATTTGCGAAGTATTTTCAATCTGTTTATAAACAACCGTCTGGTAAATCTCCACTATTTCCAAGTCGAACAAATTGTATTCTGAACTATGTTGACATCTACGAGGAATCTACATACAGAATGCTTCTTAAACTCCCCCTTCGAGTATCTACATCTCCTGATGAGATTCCATACTATTTCCTGAAAAGATGTGCCCTTGCCGTGACCTCTCCTCTGACATATTTGTTCCGCCGTATTCTTCTTACTGGAGAAATTCCCCAACTTTGGAAAACTGGAATAATTCGCCCGGTATTCAAGAAAGGCTCTCGTTCTTCTGTATCTAATTACAGACCTGTCACTCTCACTTCTTCTATTTCTAAAGTTATGGAAAGACTGCTCTGTAAACCTATTCTTGCATATCTCTTGGGAAACAATTTAATTTCGGCTCAACAACATGGTTTTCTCGCTAAGAGAAGTACCACCACATCACTTCTATCGGTTATTCCTCAATGGCAAAAAGAAATAGATTCTGGTAACTTTGTCTCTGCAAGCTTTATTGATTTTGCACGTGCATTTGATACAATCTCGCACGATTTGCTCATTATCAAACTACAAGGTTATGGAATTAGTGGCTGCCTTTTGAAATTTTTCACAAGTTTCATCAAAAACCGAACTCAATCTGTTATAATCGGGGGCAAAACTTCTAGTTCGTTCCCTACTTGTTCTGGCGTTGCTCAAGGCACTGTACTTGGGCCAATTCTCTTCATTCTGTACATTAATGATATTACTGATAATCTTCCAGATGGTGTACAATGTTCACTTTATGCTGATGATAGCAAACTATTTTCTATCAATGATCCATGTGTTCTGCAACGGGGGTTGAATTCCATTTTTGATTGGGCTCAAACTTGGGAAATGAATATCAATTCATCCAAAACAAAAACAATGAAATTCGGTCGAAAGCATCCCGATTTCACTTTCACCATGAATGGAGAGCCACTCGAAGAAGTCACAGAATTCAAGGATCTTGGTATAATTTATGATAATTCTCTCTCGTTTAGCAAACACATATCTTCTATTTCCAGCAGGGCTAGATCAAAATCTAACTTCATTTTGAAATCTTTCGCGACCAAAACTCCTGCCCTTCTTTTTCAACTATTTAAAACGTATGTCAGACCTATACTCGAGTTCTCATGTGAAGTGTGGGATCCCACTCTTCTAACTTTGATTAAGGAAATAGAAACGGTACAGCGACAATTTACGAAAAGGATCTACAATAGAGTTGGGCTAACCGACATTTCGTATGAAGATCGATTGGCAGCACTAGAAACAACCACCCTGGAGAAGAGAAGACAGGCGGCAGGGCTGAGTTTCATATATAAAATGGTTTTGAGGGAAGTTGACCTACAATTTAACGAGTTTTTCCAACGTTCACTCAGAACAGAACGGTCTCTATAATAATAATAATAATGTTTATCAGTATAATAATAGACCAATATGAAATCACAAAAAGAAACTATTAAAACTGACATTTGAGAAAACAAAAGAAAAACAGGTACATGAAGAAAGTTGCTAATACCATTTGTTGTTGATGTCAATGAGGCTCAGTTAGAAGACAGAGATGGAAGAGGTACCCAAGATTGATTGATGTTGAAACGGAAACCATAGCGATCAAAGTACACGTCAGAAACAATTGGGGCTAGATGAGGGGTCAATTGATAGCACCCATGGAAACAGCTGTAACGTTCACGCATAGAAACTCCACTCAGCTGCATATTATACAATATGTCAACATTGTCATTTACACATTTCAAAGAAGCATCATCAAGAGCATCATGGAACGATGGAGGGTCAATAATGGATGGTGTATCACACATAGGAGAAGGATCATCAGATATTTGTGTAACTTCAACAGGAACGGGACTTTGGATAGCAGGTTGATCATCAAAACGAACAGGGGTTGTACGGGTAGATATAGCATTTGGAGATGGAAATGCGGACACAAGATTGGAAACGACATTTCTAGTTTGTTCAACTAACTCCATTTCAATTGGCAGAATAGGATCGGCAGACGGTGTTGGTGTTGTAGTTTGGTCGGTGACCTCAGCTCGGGCGGCGTCTCGTTTCGATTGTCTGGCGAGGAATCCGGCCTTCCGCTGTTCCGGGGTCTCGAACTTCCGAACATGAAAAGTTGACATAGAAGCATCAGACTTCATAGCAGTAGAAAGATCAATGAGACGAGGAAATGGAATACCATCTTTGATAGATACTTTGAGTGGACGAGGTAAACCATCCTGACGAGTTTTACCCAAACGGTGGAGAATAGAAATATTAGATGGAGAAACGGAGACCAAATTGAAAACTGCATTCACCTTTTTCTTTGTTGAAGTATCCTCTGGTAGGCCATAAATGGTGAGACATCGACGATCATTAAAGTGGTGAAGTTGGGATTGAATAATAGTAGGTAGAGATTGGGTCAGAGAGTCGAGTTTGGAATTGAGTGTTTTGATTTCACTCAAAAGGGTGGAAAAATGGGTTCGAAGTGGTATCATTTTTGGACGAGGCGATGGCATAGTAATCAATCGAGAGGGGTCACCTCACACGACCGACACAAATGGTGGAAATGACACAAATGGTGGAAATGACACAAATGGTGGAAATGACACAAATGGTGGAAATGACACAAATGGTCTCGTAATCACTCATATTTTATTTTGTTTCCACGTTATAATTTTGAAGTATTCAAAAGTTCGTTCATGGTCCGATACATAAACAAGTGGAATCAATTGCCACCACAATTTTTCATTAGCATAAACTCCTCATCTTTTCGCCAAAAGGTGCTCAAGCACCCTATCTGAACATTTTTGAAGTTTCATTTGTTTCCAATCAGTGACTTCAATTACATTTCAGCCTTTCTCAATTTGGTAATTACAGTGTACCTCAAGCCCAAGTCCAAGTTCCTGTCCGAGTTTCTAGCCCCAGTTCATGCTCAAGCCCAAGGCCTCGCTCAACTTCAATCTCAAGCCTTCACTCGACGTCCATCTCATAACCCGGTGTGGTCTTTTCTTTAGAAGTTCTGTACGGCTCTCTGTTCTCTCCTCTCTCTCTCTAATGACAGCTTTTGCATTATAGTGCTATGTGAAACGTTAACCGATTTCGCCTTGTCCGGCACTTTCTTCAGCAGTCTTTACATTTTCATTCCCACTACCTCTCTCATTTTGAAATAGGTCATTCGGCCTCAAAAACCACAACAAACATATCATTTCATTCTTTATCTCTTCGGTAGCGCATCCAGTAAGCACTTTGTAACATGGAGCCCACCTGGTCGTGTTCTTGCCACTATCACACACATGTTTGTCGGACTCAACTAACTGTAATCAACAAATGATCATGTAACACCAACAAAATATATACCCCTTCAAACTATCTGACTATCTTCTAGTTCTAGGTTAATGAAACAATACAACTGAACAAATATTAAATAAAATCTAACTTAACTTCCCCCCTAGCCCTAGCCCCCTGACCCCCCTCCGAGTCACTTAAGGCAGCAAAGTGTGGTACAGGTTTAGTCATGTATCAGGTGTGGCTCAATGTCTACCCGATATAACTGGTGTGATTTAACGGAACTACCACTCTTTTCATTCCTCTTATTATACTCCTAATCATAAATCTATATCTCTTCCTATAATGTCTCTCGCCCTTCTTATGAGAACAATTCTGTGCCGGACATTACGAAATAGTCTCAATCTCTCATTTTCATACTCTCCATCAGTTTATAGTCGTATGAATGAACGGCCCTATTATTGTAGTTTGATCCCAAATTCATCCGACTTTCATTTCATTACGCCGTAGACGTTTGGCCCCATTTTGAAGACTTGGTGAAATAATTTCAACACGATAAGCTTTCGAAACCATAATTACATACTGTTTCGCTAGGGTCTAGTTGCTGCAAATTATAATGAGGATGCGAGTAGATTTGGCGCTTTGTGTTTGTTGTTTTAATATTTAAGGTTTTACTAGGTATGATTGTTTCTTAATGTTTTATGAGCCAGTTACTATTACTATTAGTCTTTCAGTAATTTTTATTAGCTTTGTAATGTTTTATGTTTTATGTTTATGTTCTAAATTTTGTGTTGGTGTATTCTCTTTTCTTTTTCCCCTTTTCCGTGAGTTCATATAATTAGATAGTTTTTTGTTTGAAGTCTGTTCTGAAACATATGAACGAATGAATTATTATTATTATTATGGCATGGCACCTCCAGCCAAAAAGGGCCGTCTACTGTGCAGGCCAATGATGATGAACTACCAAAAAACTTTTTCATGCCCAAAAATTATACAATAACGTTTACAAAAATGATAAATTACAGTTATTGGGCAAAAATCTGCCTCACGCTGGAATCGAACCAGCGACCTTCTGTTTACTAGACAGACGCTCTGCCACTGAGCCAGTGAGGCACACGTCAGTGCAGCTGGGAACATGAGACAGCACCGCGAGACAAAGTGATAGAGAAAGAATAGTTTTGGGGGACTGACCAAATGTTGGTATTCTACGGAAATTCAACGTCTTCAAACTAATAAGGCTGCGGAATAGAGCAATATACACCGTATGGGCTTGTTTCAGAAAAAGTGGTCCCAACTAACTATTTAACTATTTTACAAGATGTAAAGTTAACACAGAGTGACTTAACACAGTACGTGTGACATTTGGAGTTCTCCTGCTTTTGGGTCTCGGGCACAAATATGTTCACATCTATGTTTCTTACAATATAAACTTAACTCTATCAACTTGATTGATGCCCAATCGTGCTTTTGTTTAGTAGTTTTGAACTGTTGGCTTTTTACTGGACTGGTTGTCTTTCTACTCTCATCAATCGATAGCATGGCACCCCCCAACCAAAAAGGGCCGTTTACTGTGCAGGTCAATGATGATGAACTACCAAAAAACTTGTTCATGCTCAAAAATTATACAATAACGTTTACAAAAATGATTAAATTACAGTTATTGGGCAAAAATCTGCCTCACGCTGGAATCGAACCAGCGACCTTCTGTTTACTAGACAGACGCTCTGCCACTGAGCCAGTGAGGCGCACGTCTGTGCAGCTGGGAATATGAGACAACACCGCGCGACAAAGTGATAGAGGAAGAATAGTTTTGGGGGAGGGCCCAAATGTTGGTATTCGACGGAAAATCAACGAGTTTGAACTAATAAGGCTGCGGACTAGGGCAACATACACCGAAAGAGCTTGCTTCACAAAGCGTTGTTCTAACTAACTATTTTACGAGATGTAAAGTTATACAGAATGTATTTAACTCTTTTTAAAAACCGAACCTTTTTAACACAGTAAGTGTGACATTTGGAGTTCTCCTGCTTTTGGGTCTCGGGCACAAATATGTTCAAATCTATGTTTCTTACAATATAAACTTGACTCTATCAACTTAACTTCAAATTAAGTTGCCCAATCGTGCTTTTGTTTAGTTATTTTGAACTGTTGGTTTTTTTTTTACTGGACTGGTTGTCTTTCTACCCCCATCAATCGATGGCATGGCACCTCCAGCCGAAAAGGGCCGTCTACTGTGCAGGCCAATGATGATGAACTACCAAAAAACTTGTTCATGCTCAAAAATTATACAATAACGTTTACAAAAATGATTAAATTACAGTTATTGGGCAAAAATCTGCCTCACGCTGGAATCGAACCAGCGACCTTCTGTTTACTAGACAGACGCTCTGCCACTGAGCCAGTGAGGCACACGTCAGTGCAGCTGGGAACATGAGACAGCACCGCGAGACAAAGTGATAGAGAAAGAATAGTTTTGGGGGACTGACCAAATGTTGGTATTCTACGGAAATTCAACGTCTTCAAACTAATAAGGCTGCGGAATAGAGCAATATACACCGTATGGGCTTGTTTCAGAAAAAGTGGTCCCAACTAACTATTTAACTATTTTACAAGATGTAAAGTTAACACAGAGTGACTTAACACAGTACGTGTGACATTTGGAGTTCTCCTGCTTTTGGGTCTCGGGCACAAATATGTTCACATCTATGTTTCTTACAATATAAACTTAACTCTATCAACTTGATTGATGCCCAATCGTGCTTTTGTTTAGTAGTTTTGAACTGTTGGCTTTTTACTGGACTGGTTGTCTTTCTACTCTCATCAATCGATAGCATGGCACCCCCCAACCAAAAAGGGCCGTTTACTGTGCAGGTCAATGATGATGAACTACCAAAAAACTTGTTCATGCTCAAAAATTATACAATAACGTTTACAAAAATGATTAAATTACAGTTATTGGGCAAAAATCTGCCTCACGCTGGAATCGAACCAGCGACCTTCTGTTTACTAGACAGACGCTCTGCCACTGAGCCAGTGAGGCGCACGTCTGTGCAGCTGGGAATATGAGACAACACCGCGCGACAAAGTGATAGAGGAAGAATAGTTTTGGGGGAGGGCCCAAATGTTGGTATTCGACGGAAAATCAACGAGTTTGAACTAATAAGGCTGCGGACTAGGGCAACATACACCGAAAGAGCTTGCTTCACAAAGCGTTGTTCTAACTAACTATTTTACGAGATGTAAAGTTATACAGAATGTATTTAACTCTTTTTAAAAACCGAACCTTTTTAACACAGTAAGTGTGACATTTGGAGTTCTCCTGCTTTTGGGTCTCGGGCACAAATATGTTCAAATCTATGTTTCTTACAATATAAACTTGACTCTATCAACTTAACTTCAAATTAAGTTGCCCAATCGTGCTTTTGTTTAGTTATTTTGAACTGTTGGTTTTTTTTTTTACTGGACTGGTTGTCTTTCTACCCCCATCAATCGATGGCATGGCACCTCCAGCCGAAAAGGGCCGTCTACTGTGCAGGCCAATGATGATGAACTACCAAAAAACTTGTTCATGCTCAAAAATTATACAATAACGTTTACAAAAATGATTAAATTACAGTTATTGGGCAAAAATCTGCCTCACGCTGGAATCGAACCAGCGACCTTCTGTTTACTAGACAGACGCTCTGCCACTGAGCCAGTGAGGCGCACGTCTGTGCAGCTGGGAATATGAGACAACACCGCGCGACAAAGTGATAGAGGAAGAATAGTTTTGGGGGACTGACCAAATGTTGGTATTCTACGGAAAATCAACGAGTTTGAACTAATAAGGCTGCGGACTAGGGCAACATACACCGAAAGAGCTTGCTTCACAAAGCGTTGTTCTAACTAACTATTTTACGAGATGTAAAGTTATACAGAATGTATTTAACTCTTTTTAAAAACCGAACCTTTTTAACACAGTAAGTGTGACATTTGGAGTTCTCCTGCTTTTGGGTCTCGGGCACAAATATGTTCAAATCTATGTTTCTTACAATATAAACTTGACTCTATCAACTTAACTTCAAATTAAGTTGCCCAATCGTGCTTTTGTTTAGTTATTTTGAACTGTTGGTTTGTTTTTTACTGGACTGGTTGTGTTTCTACTCCCATCAATCGATAGCATGGCACCCCCCAACCAAAAAGAGCCGTTTACTGTGCAGGCCAATGATGATGAACTACCAAAAAACTTGTTCATGCTCAAAAATTATACAATAACGTTTACAAAAATGATTAAATTACAGTTATTGGGCAAAAATCTGCCTCACGCTGGAATCGAACCAGCGACCTTCTGTTTACTAGACAGACGCTCTGCCACTGAGCCAGTGAGGCACACGTCAGTGCAGCTGGGAATATGAGACAACACCGCGAGACAAAGTGATAGAGAAAGAATAGTTTTGGGGGACTGACAAAATGTTGGTATTCTACGGAAATTCAACGTCTTTAAACTAATAAGGCTGCGGAATAGAGCAATATACACCGTATGGGCTTGTTTCAGAAAAAGTGGTCCCAACTAACTATTTTACAAGATGTAAAGTTAACACAGTGTGACTTAACACAGTACGTGTGACTTTTGGTCCTGCTTTTGGGTCTCCGGCACAAATATGTTCACATCTATGTTCCTTACAATATAAACTTGACTCTATCAACTAAACTTTAAATTAAGTCGCCCAATCGTGCTTTTGTTTAGTAATTTTGAACTGTTGGCTTTTTACTGGACTGGTTGTCTTTCTACTCCCATCAATCGATAGCATGGCACCCCAAACCAAAAAGGGCCGTCTACTGTGCTGGCCAATGATGATGAACTACCAAAAAACTTGTTCATGCAGAAATATTATACAATAACGTTTACAAAAATGATTAAATTACAGTTATTGGGCAAAAATCTGCCTCACGCTGGAATCGAACCAGCGACCTTCTGTTTACTAGACAGACGCTCTGCCACTGAGCCAGTGAGGCACACATCTGGTCAGCTGGGAATATGAGACAACACCGCGCGACAAAGTGATAGAGGAAGAATAGTTTTGGGGGACTGACCAAATGTTGGTATTCTACGGAAAATCAACGAGTTTGAACTAATAAGGCTGCGGACTAGGGCAACATACACCGAGAGAGCTTGCTTCACAAAGCGTTGTTCTAACTAACTATTTTACGAGATGTAAAGTTATACAGAATGTATTTAACTCTTTTTAAAAACCGAACTTTTTCAACACAGTAAGTGTGACATTTGGAGTTCTCCTGCTTTTGGGTCTCGGGCACAAATATGTTCAAATCTATGTTTCTTACAATATAAACTTGACTCTATCAACTTAACTTCAAATTAAGTTGCCCAATCGTGCTTTTGTTTAGTTATTTTGAACTGTTGGTTTTTTTTTACTGGACTGGTTGTCTTTCTACCCCCATCAATCGATGGCATGGCACCTCCAGCCGAAAAGGGCCGTCTACTGTGCAGGCCAATGATGATGAACTACCAAAAAACTTGTTCATGCTCAAAAATTATACAATAACGTTTACAAAAATGATTAAATTACAGTTATTGGGCAAAAATCTGCCTCACGCTGGAATCGAACCAGCGACCTTCTGTTTACTAGACAGACGCTCTGCCACTGAGCCAGTGAGGCGCACGTCTGTGCAGCTGGGAATATGAGACAACACCGCGCGACAAAGTGATAGAGGAAGAATAGTTTTGGGGGACTGACCAAATGTTGGTATTCTACGGAAAATCAACGAGTTTGAACTAATAAGGCTGCGGACTAGGGCAACATACACCGAAAGAGCTTGCTTCACAAAGCGTTGTTCTAACTAACTATTTTACGAGATGTAAAGTTATACAGAATGTATTTAACTCTTTTTAAAAACCGAACCTTTTTAACACAGTAAGTGTGACATTTGGAGTTCTCCTGCTTTTGGGTCTCGGGCACAAATATGTTCAAATCTATGTTTCTTACAATATAAACTTGACTCTATCAACTTAACTTTAAATTAAGTCGCCCAATCGTGCTTTTGTTTAGTTATTTTGAACTGTTGGTTTTTTACTGGACTGGTTGTCTTTCTACTCTCATCAATCGATAGCATGGCACCCCCAACCAAAAAGAGCCGTTTACTGTGCAGGCCAATGATGATGAACTACCAAAAAACTTGTTCATGCTCAAAAATTATACAATAACGTTTACAAAAATGATTAAATTACAGTTATTGGGCAAAAATCTGCCTCACGCTGGAATCGAACCAGCGACCTTCTGTTTACTAGACAGACGCTCTGCCACTGAGCCAGTGAGGCACACGTCAGTGCAGCTGGGAATATGAGACAACACCGCGAGACAAAGTGATAGAGAAAGAATAGTTTTGGGGGACTGACAAAATGTTGGTATTCTACGGAAATTCAACGTCTTTAAACTAATAAGGCTGCGGAATAGAGCAATATACACCGTATGGGCTTGTTTCAGAAAAAGTGGTCCCAACTAACTATTTTACAAGATGTAAAGTTAACACAGTGTGACTTAACACAGTACGTGTGACTTTTGGTCCTGCTTTTGGGTCTCCGGCACAAATATGTTCACATCTATGTTCCTTACAATATAAACTTGACTCTATCAACTAAACTTTAAATTAAGTCGCCCAATCGTGCTTTTGTTTAGTAATTTTGAACTGTTGGCTTTTTACTGGACTGGTTGTCTTTCTACTCCCATCAATCGATAGCATGGCACCCCAAACCAAAAAGGGCCGTCTACTGTGCTGGCCAATGATGATGAACTACCAAAAAACTTGTTCATGCAGAAATATTATACAATAACGTTTACAAAAATGATTAAATTACAGTTATTGGGCAAAAATCTGCCTCACGCTGGAATCGAACCAGCGACCTTCTGTTTACTAGACAGACGCTCTGCCACTGAGCCAGTGAGGCACACATCTGGTCAGCTGGGAATATGAGACAACACCGCGCGACAAAGTGATAGAGGAAGAATAGTTTTGGGGGACTGACCAAATGTTGGTATTCTACGGAAAATCAACGAGTTTGAACTAATAAGGCTGCGGACTAGGGCAACATACACCGAGAGAGCTTGCTTCACAAAGCGTTGTTCTAACTAACTATTTTACGAGATGTAAAGTTATACAGAATGTATTTAACTCTTTTTAAAAACCGAACCTTTTCAACACAGTAAGTGTGACATTTGGAGTTCTCCTGCTTTTGGGTCTCGGGCACAAATATGTTCAAATCTATGTTTCTTACAATATAAACTTGACTCTATCAACTTAACTTCAAATTAAGTTGCCCAATCGTGCTTTTGTTTAGTTATTTTGAACTGTTGGTTTTTTTTTACTGGACTGGTTGTCTTTCTACCCCCATCAATCGATGGCATGGCACCTCCAGCCGAAAAGGGCCGTCTACTGTGCAGGCCAATGATGATGAACTACCAAAAAACTTGTTCATGCTCAAAAATTATACAATAACGTTTACAAAAATGATTAAATTACAGTTATTGGGCAAAAATCTGCCTCACGCTGGAATCGAACCAGCGACCTTCTGTTTACTAGACAGACGCTCTGCCACTGAGCCAGTGAGGCGCACGTCTGTGCAGCTGGGAATATGAGACAACACCGCGCGACAAAGTGATAGAGGAAGAATAGTTTTGGGGGACTGACCAAATGTTGGTATTCTACGGAAAATCAACGAGTTTGAACTAATAAGGCTGCGGACTAGGGCAACATACACCGAAAGAGCTTGCTTCACAAAGCGTTGTTCTAACTAACTATTTTACGAGATGTAAAGTTATACAGAATGTATTTAACTCTTTTTAAAAACCGAACCTTTTTAACACAGTAAGTGTGACATTTGGAGTTCTCCTGCTTTTGGGTCTCGGGCACAAATATGTTCAAATCTATGTTTCTTACAATATAAACTTGACTGTATCAACTTAACTTTAAATTAAGTCGCCCAATCGTGCTTTTGTTTAGTTATTTTGAACTGTTGGCTTTTTACTGGACTGGTTGTCTTTCTACTCTCATCAATCGATAGCATGGCACCCCCAACCAAAAAGGGCCGTCTACTGTGCTGGCCAATGAATGATGATGAACTACCAAAAAACTTGTTCATGCTGAAAAATTATACAATAACGTTTACAAATATGATTAAATTACAGTTATTGGGCAAAAATCTGCCTCACGCTGGAATCGAACCAGCGACCTTCTGTTTACTAGACAGACGGTCTGCCACTGAGCCAGTGAGGCAGACATCTTGTCAGCTGGGAATATGATACAACACCGCGAAACAAAGCGATAGAGAACAAATAGTTTTGGGGGAGTGACCAAATGTTGGTATTCGACGAAAAATCAACGTGTTTAAACTAATAAGGCTGCGGAATAGAGCAATATACACCGTATGGGCTTGTTTCAGAAAAAGTGGTCCCAACTAACTATTTTACAAGATGTAAAGTTAACACAGTGTGACTTAACACAGTACGTGTGACTTTTGGTCCTACTTTTGGGTCTCGGGCACAAATATGTTCACATCTATGTTCCTTACAATATAAACTTGACTCTATCAACTTGACTTTAAATTAAGTTGCCCAATCGTGCTTTTGTTTAGTTATTTTGAACTGTTGGCTTTTTACTGGACTGGTTGTCTTTCTACTCTCATCAATCGATAGCATGGCACCCCCAACCAAAAAGGGCCGTCTACTGTGCTGGCCAATGATGATGAACTACCAAAAAACTTGTTCATGCTGAAAAATTATACAATAACGTTTACAAAAATGATTAAATTACAGTTATTGGGCAAAAATCTGCCTCACGCTGGAATCGAACCAGCGACCTTCTGTTTACTAGACAGACGCTCTGCCACTGAGCCAGTGAGGCACACGTCTGTGCAGCTGGGAATATGAGACAACACCGCGCGACAAAGTGATAGAGGAAGAATAGTTCTGGGAGAGTGACCAAATGTTGGTATTCGACGGAAAATCAACGAGTTTAAACTAATAAGGCTGCGGAATAGAGCAATATACACCGTATGGGCTTGTTTCAGAAAGATTAATTATTTTACAAAATCTAAAGTTATACAGAACGTATTAAACTCTTTTCAAAAACCGAACCTTATTTAATACAGCATGTGTGACTTTTGGAGTTCTCCTGCTTTTGGGTCTCGGGCACAAACATGTTCACATCTATTATTCTTACAATATCAACTTTACTTTAAATTAAGTTGCACAATCTTGCTTTTGTTTAGTTATTTTGAACTGTTGGCTTTTTACTGGACTGGTTGTCTTTCTACTCCCATCAATCGATAGCATGGCACCACCCAACCAAAAAGGGCCGTCTACTGTGCAGGCCAATGATGATGAATTACCAAAAAACTTGTTCATGCTCAAAATTCATACAATAACGTTTACAAAAATGATTAAATTACAGTTATTGGGCAAAAATCTGCCTCACGCTGGAATCGAACCAGCCACCTTCTGTTTACTAGACAGACGCTCTGCCACTGAGCCAGTGAGGCACACATCTGGTCAGCTGGGAATATGAGACAACACCGCGAAACAAAGCGATAGAGGACAAATAGTTTTGGGGGAGTGACCAAATGTTGGTATTCGACGAAAAATTAAGGTGTTTAAACTAATAAGGCTGCGGAATAGAGCAATATACACCATATGGGCTTGTTTCAGAAAAACTGGTCCCAACTAACTATTTTACAAGATGTAAAAATAACACAGTGTGACTTAACACAGTACGTGTGACTTTTGGTCCTGCTTTTGGGTCTCGGGCACAAATATGTTCACATCTATGTTTCTTACAATATAAACTTGACTCTATCAACTTGACTTTAAATTAAGTTGCCCAATCGTGGTTTTGTTTAGTTATTTTGAACTGTTGGCTTTTTACTGGACTGGTTGTCTTTCTACTCTTATCAATCGATAGCATGGCACCCCCAACCAAAAAGGGCCGTCTACTGTGCAGGCCAATGATGATGAACTACCAAAAAACCTGTTCATGCTGAAAAATTATACAATAACGTTTACAAAAATGATTAAATTACAGTTATTGGGCAAAAATCTGCCTCACGCTGGAATCGAACCAGCGACCTTCTGTTTACTAGACAGACGCTCTGCCACTGAGCCAGTGAGGCACACATCTGGTCAGCTGGGAATATGAGACAACACCGCGAAACAAAGCGATAGAGGACAAATAGTTTTTGGGGAGTGACCAAATGTTGGTATTCGACGAAAAATCAACGTGTTTAAACTAATAAGGCTGCGGAATAGAGCAATAGACACCGTATGGGCTTGTTTCAGAAAAGTGGTCCCAACTAACTATTTTACAAGATGTAAAGTTAACACAGTGTGACTTAACACAGTACGTGTGACTTTTGGTCCTGCTTTTGGGTCTCGGGCACAAATATGTTCACATCTATGTTCCTTACAATATAAACTTGACTCTATCAATTTGACTTTAAATTAAGTTGCCCAATCGTGGTTTTGTTTAGTTATTTTGAACTGTTGGGTTTTTTAACTGGACTGGTTGTCTTTCTACCCCCATCAATCGATAGCATGGCACCCCCAACCAAAAAGGGCCGTCTACTGTGCAGGCCAATGATGATGAACTACCAAAAAACTTGTTCATGCTCAAAAATTCTACAACAACGTTTACAAAAATGATTAAACTACAGTTATTGGGCAAAAATCTGCCTCACGCTGGAATCGAACCAGCGACCTTCTGTTTACTAGACAGACGCTCTGCCACTGAGCCAGTGAGGCACACATCTGGTCAGCTGGGAATATGAGACAACACCGCGAAACAAAGCGATAGAGGACAAATAGTTTTGGGGGAGTGACCAAATGTTGGTATTCGACGAAAAATCAACGTGTTTAAACTAATGAGGCTGCGGAATAGAGCAATATACACCATATGGGCTTGTTTTAGAAAAACTGGTCCCAACTTATTATTTTACAAGATGTAAAAATAACACAGTGTGACTTAACACAGTACGTGTGACTTCTGGTCCTGCTTTTGGGTCTCGGGCACAAATATGTTCACATCTATGTTTCTTACAATATAAACTTGACTCTATCAACTTAACTTCAAATTGAGTTCCCAATCGTGGTTTTGTTTAGTTATTTTGAACTGTTGGATTTTTTAACTGGACTGGTTGTCTTTCTACCCCCATCAATCGATAGCATGGCACCCCCAACCAAAAAGGGCCGTCTACTGTGCAGGCCAATGATGATGAACTACCAAAAAACTTGTTCATGCTGAAAAATTATACAATAACGTTTACAAAAATGATTAAATTACAGTTATTGGGCAAAAATCTGCCTCACGCTGGAATCGAACCAGCGACCTTCTGTTAACTAGACAGACGCTCTGCCACTGAGCCAGTGAGGCACACATCTGGTCAGCTGGGAATATGAGACAACACCGCGAAACAAAGCGATAGAGGACAAATAGTTTTGGGGGAGTGACCAAATGTTGGTATTCGACGAAAAATCAACGTGTTTAAACTAATAAGGCTGCGGAATAGAGCAATATACACCATATGGGCTTGTTTCAGAAAAACTGGTCCCAACTAACTATTTTACAAGATGTAAAAATAACACAGTGTGACTTAACACAGTACGTGTGACTTTTGGTCCTGCTTTTGGGTCTCGGGCACAAATATGTTCACATCTATGTTTCTTACAATATAAACTTGACTCTATCAACTTGACTTTAAATTAAGTTGCCCAATCGTGGTTTTGTTTAGTTATTTCGAACTGTTGGGTTTTCAACTGGACTGGTTGTCTTTCTACCCCCATCAATCGATAGCATGGCACCCCCAACCAAAAAGGGCCGTCTACTGTGCTGGCCAATGATGATGAACTACCAAAAAACTTGTTCATGCTGAAAAATTATACAATAACGTTTACAAAAATGATTAAATTACAGTTATTGGGCAAAAATCTGCCTCACGCTGGAATCGAACCAGCGACCTTCTGTTTACTAGACAGACGCTCTGCCACTGAGCCAGTGAGGCACACATCTGGTCAGCTGGGAATATGAGACAACACCGCGAAACAAAGCGATAGAGGACAAATAGTTTTTGGGGAGTGACCAAATGTTGGTATTCGACGAAAAATCAACGTGTTTAAACTAATAAGGCTGCGGAATAGAGCAATAGACACCGTATGGGCTTGTTTCAGAAAAGTGGTCCCAACTAACTATTTTACAAGATGTAAAGTTAACACAGTGTGACTTAACACAGTACGTGTGACTTTTGGTCCTGCTTTTGGGTCTCGGGCACAAATATGTTCACATCTATGTTCCTTACAATATAAACTTGACTCTATCAATTTGACTTTAAATTAAGTTGCCCAATCGTGGTTTTGTTTAGTTATTTTGAACTGTTGGGTTTTTTAACTGGACTGGTTGTCTTTCTACCCCCATCAATCGATAGCATGGCACCCCCAACCAAAAAGGGCCGTCTACTGTGCAGGCCAATGATGATGAACTACCAAAAAACTTGTTCATGCTGAAAAATTATACAATAACGTTTACAAAAATGATTAAATTACAGTTATTGGGCAAAAATCTGCCTCACGCTGGAATCGAACCAGCGACCTTCTGTTTACTAGACAGACGCTCTGCCACTGAGCCAGTGGGGCACACATCTGGTCAGCTGGGAATATGAGACAACACCGCGAAACAAAGCGATAGAGGACAAATAGTTTTGGGGGAGTGACCAAATGTTGGTATTCGACGAAAAATCAACGTGTTTAAACTAATGAGGCTGCGGAATAGAGCAATATACACCATATGGGCTTGTTTTAGAAAAACTGGTCCCAACTTACTATTTTACAAGATGTAAAAATAACACAGTGTGACTTAACACAGTACGTGTGACTTCTGGTCCTGCTTTTGGGTCTCGGGCACAAATATGTTCACATCTATGTTTCTTACAATATAAACTTGACTCTATCAACTTAACTTCAAATTGAGTTCCCAATCGTGGTTTTGTTTAGTTATTTTGAACTGTTGGATTTTTTAACTGGACTGGTTGTCTTTCTACCCCCATCAATCGATAGCATGGCACCCCCAACCAAAAAGGGCCGTCTACTGTGCAGGCCAATGATGATGAACTACCAAAAAACTTGTTCATGCTGAAAAATTATACAATAACGTTTACAAAAATGATTAAATTACAGTTATTGGGCAAAAATCTGCCTCACGCTGGAATCGAACCAGCGACCTTCTGTTTACTAGACAGACGCTCTGCCACTGAGCCAGTGAGGCACACATCTGGTCAGCTGGGAATATGAGACAACACCGCGAAACAAAGCGATAGAGGACAAATAGTTTTGGGGGAGTGACCAAATGTTGGTATTCGACGAAAAATCAACGTGTTTAAACTAATGAGGCTGCGGAATAGAGCAATATACACCATATGGGCTTGTTTTAGAAAAACTGGTCCCAACTTACTATTTTACAAGATGTAAAAATAACACAGTGTGACTTAACACAGTACGTGTGACTTCTGGTCCTGCTTTTGGGTCTCGGGCACAAATATGTTCACATCTATGTTTCTTACAATATAAACTTGACTCTATCAACTTAACTTCAAATTGAGTTCCCAATCGTGGTTTTGTTTAGTTATTTTGAACTGTTGGATTTTTTAACTGGACTGGTTGTCTTTCTACCCCCATCAATCGATAGCATGGCACCCCCAACCAAAAAGGGCCGTCTACTGTGCAGGCCAATGATGATGAACTACCAAAAAACTTGTTCATGCTGAAAAATTATACAATAACGTTTACAAAAATGATTAAATTACAGTTATTGGGCAAAAATCTGCCTCACGCTGGAATCGAACCAGCGACCTTCTGTTAACTAGACAGACGCTCTGCCACTGAGCCAGTGAGGCACACATCTGGTCAGCTGGGAATATGAGACAACACCGCGAAACAAAGCGATAGAGGACAAATAGTTTTGGGGGAGTGACCAAATGTTGGTATTCGACGAAAAATCAACGTGTTTAAACTAATAAGGCTGCGGAATAGAGCAATATACACCATATGGGCTTGTTTCAGAAAAACTGGTCCCAACTAACTATTTTACAAGATGTAAAAATAACACAGTGTGACTTAACACAGTACGTGTGACTTTTGGTCCTGCTTTTGGGTCTCGGGCACAAATATGTTCACATCTATGTTTCTTACAATATAAACTTGACTCTATCAACTTGACTTTAAATTAAGTTGCCCAATCGTGGTTTTGTTTAGTTATTTCGAACTGTTGGGTTTTCAACTGGACTGGTTGTCTTTCTACTCTCATCAATCGATAGCATGGCACCCCCAACCAAAAAGGGCCGTCTACTGTGCTGGCCAATGATGATGAACTACCAAAAAACTTGTTCATGCTGAAAAATTATACAATAACGTTTACAAAAATGATTAAATTACAGTTATTGGGCAAAAATCTGCCTCACGCTGGAATCGAACCAGCGACCTTCTGTTTACTAGACAGACGCTCTGCCACTGAGCCAGTGAGGCACACATCTGGTCAGCTGGGAATATGAGACAACACCGCGAAACAAAGCGATAGAGGACAAATAGTTTTTGGGGAGTGACCAAATGTTGGTATTCGACGAAAAATCAACGTGTTTAAACTAATAAGGCTGCGGAATAGAGCAATAGACACCGTATGGGCTTGTTTCAGAAAAGTGGTCCCAACTAACTATTTTACAAGATGTAAAGTTAACACAGTGTGACTTAACACAGTACGTGTGACTTTTGGTCCTGCTTTTGGGTCTCGGGCACAAATATGTTCACATCTATGTTCCTTACAATATAAACTTGACTCTATCAATCGCGCGCAGCGCGAAGCGCTGTGCGAGATTTGTCTTTGGTCCGGCTAATGCGCGCTTTCATTTTTTTAGTTCACTCTCAAAAAGGTCCAATTGTGCAAATCAGAACTTTTTATGATTTGCTGATTTTCTATGGCACATTTACAAGCTATGTTCGAAATTTGAACGAAATTGATTGAGTTTGAGCCGAGTTATGACGTTATGCGCTTCATGCAGACCGCCAACTTCCGTCGTGTGTCTGTGTGTGTGTGTGTGTGTGTGTGTGTGTGTGTTGGTGCGCACTCCTGGGATATTTTTATGTGTGAACCGATTTGACTGAAAATTTGGGACACGATAGATACCCCACTCAAACTTTGGGGGCGCAAACTTTTTTTTCGAAAAAAATTCTTTTTCATTAAGTTATAGGTCTTTGAAAATGTCTCTGCGTCTCTTCATTTCGTGCACTCTCTCGCCCTCTCTGACGGGGTAAATCAAATTGCGTTATAACTCAGCTCAGTCCTAACCAATTCAAGTAAAATTTGAAGTATGATACCACGACATGAACTGACATCGATTTAGATGTAAGTCTTCTACTGATGACGTCATCGAGGATTCTGGAGCTCGGATGACGTCATTTTTGAAAAGTGCAAAGTTGACGTCACATACATTTTCAAATGATGGTAATATCTTAGAAAGGGTCAATTAACGGTGAAACTCAATCTAAGAGTGACGTATTCTGGGATTCTGGAGCCCAGATGACGTCATTTTTGAAAAGTGCAAAGTTGACGTCACATATATTTTCAAATGCTGAAAATGTCTTAGAAAGGGTCAATTAACGGTGAAACTCAATCAAAGAGTGACGTATTCTGGGATTCTGGAGCCCAGATGACGTCGTTTTTGAAAAGTGCAAAGTTGACGTCACATATATTTTCAAATGCTGAAAATGTCTTAGTAAGGGTCAATTAACGGTGAAACTCAATCTAAGAGTGACGTATTCTGGGATTCTGGAGACCAGTTTACGTCATTTTTGAAAAGTGCAAAGTTGACGTCACATATATTTTCAAATGCTGAAAATATCTTAAAAATGGTATATTAACGATAAAACTTTATCTAAATGTGACTTATTCTGGAATTCAGAAGGCCAGATGACGTCAACTTTTGAAAAAAAATGGCGTGAAATTTGTTTTCGAATGCTGGAAGTTTCTTAAAAATGATCAATTCACGATGAAACTTCATTCAAACATGACGTATTCTGGGATTCTGAAGGGCAGATGAAGTAAGTTTCTAGAACTGCAATGTTGACGTCATATTTTTTCCGTATGATGGTAATACTTGACAAGTGGTTCATTAACAAAACAATTTTATCTGCACCGTACAGATCAAACAACATACCTACGGCATGTATACAAAAAGAGAAAAATTCATGAAAAAGTGGGGGCCCAACGAATGTAAGATTTGTCTTCTGCTGTGCGCCCCTTAGACAACTACTCTCAAATGGAACAGCTACTGCTACAAAAACCGAAAAATACTAATATACTCAAGTATAACTGTTCATTACAAACATACGAAAGTCGTAAAATATTTTCTCAAACCTGTAAACTAGAATCTACAAATCACAGATGTTAACTCAACGTACTCAATTATAGAGTTCCTGGTTTTGTGCACAATGGTTGGCATTTTTTGTCATTACTTCAATTCTAGGTGCTATAACGTTTGTCATATTATTCAAAAGTTGTTCTCTCTTTCGCAGCTGTGACTTGTAGATTCTAGTTTACACGTTTGAGAAAATATTTTACGACTTTCGTATGTTTGTAATGAACAGTTATACTTGAGTATATTAGTATTTTTCGGTTTTTGTAGCAGTAGCTGTTCCATTTGAGAGTAGTTGTCTCTCTGAAAAACCGCTGCAACTTAAAATACCGGACTCGCCAATTTTGCAACTTAAAATACCGGGGTCAGCCAGATGTCGCCTGTACTGTTTGAAATTCATAAGGAGATGCAGGCTAATTCGACACCAGTATTTAAGCCTGCATCTTCTCCGGTATTTTAAGTTGCAAGCGTTTTCACAGCTAAGGGGCGCACAGCAGAAGACAAATCTTACATTCGTTGGGCCCCCACTTTTTCATGATTTGACTTTAAATTAAGTTGCCCAATCGTGGTTTTGTTTAGTTATTTTGAACTGTTGGGTTTTTTAACTGGACTGGTTGTCTTTCTACCCCCATCAATCGATAGCATGGCACCCCCAACCAAAAAGGGCCGTCTACTGTGCAGGCCAATGATGATGAACTACCAAAAAACTTGTTCATGCTGAAAAATTATACAATAACGTTTACAAAAATGATTAAATTACAGTTATTGGGCAAAAATCTGCCTCACGCTGGAATCGAACCAGCGACCTTCTGTTTACTAGACAGACGCTCTGCCACTGAGCCAGTGAGGCACACATCTGGTCAGCTGGGAATATGAGACAACACCGCGAAACAAAGCGATAGAGGACAAATAGTTTTGGGGGAGTGACCAAATGTTGGTATTCGACGAAAAATCAACGTGTTTAAACTAATGAGGCTGCGGAATAGAGCAATATACACCATATGGGCTTGTTTTAGAAAAACTGGTCCCAACTTACTATTTTACAAGATGTAAAAATAACACAGTGTGACTTAACACAGTACGTGTGACTTCTGGTCCTGCTTTTGGGTCTCGGGCACAAATATGTTCACATCTATGTTTCTTACAATATAAACTTGACTCTATCAACTTAACTTCAAATTGAGTTCCCAATCGTGGTTTTGTTTAGTTATTTTGAACTGTTGGGTTTTTTAACTGGACTGGTTGTCTTTCTACCCCCATCAATCGATAGCATGGCACCCCCAACCAAAAAGGGCCGTCTACTGTGCAGGCCAATGATGATGAACTACCAAAAAACTTGTTCATGCTGAAAAATTATACAATAACGTTTACAAAAATGATTAAATTACAGTTATTGGGCAAAAATCTGCCTCACGCTGGAATCGAACCAGCGACCTTCTGTTTACTAGACAGACGCTCTGCCACTGAGCCAGTGAGGCACACATCTGGTCAGCTGGGAATATGAGACAACACCGCGAAACAAAGCGATAGAGGACAAATAGTTTTGGGGGAGTGACCAAATGTTGGTATTCGACGAAAAATCAACGTGTTTAAACTAATAAGGCTGCGGAATAGAGCAATATACACCATATGGGCTTGTTTTAGAAAAACTGGTCCCAACTTACTATTTTACAAGATGTAAAAATAACACAGTGTGACTTAACACAGTACGTGTGACTTCTGGTCCTGCTTTTGGGTCTCGGGCACAAATATGTTCACATCTATGTTTCTTACAATATAAACTTGACTCTATCAACTTAACTTCAAATTGAGTTCCCAATCGTGGTTTTGTTTAGTTATTTTGAACTGTTGGGTTTTTTAACTGGACTGGTTGTCTTTCTACCCCCATCAATCGATAGCATGGCACCCCCAACCAAAAAGGGCCGTCTACTGTGCAGGCCAATGATGATGAACTACCAAAAAACTTGTTCATGCTGAAAAATTATACAATAACGTTTACAAAAATGATTAAATTACAGTTATTGGGCAAAAATCTGCCTCACGCTGGAATCGAACCAGCGACCTTCTGTTTACTAGACAGACGCTCTGCCACTGAGCCAGTGAGGCACACATCTGGTCAGCTGGGAATATGACACAACACCGCGAAACAAAGCGATAGAGGACAAATAGTTTTGGGGGAGTGACCAAATGTTGGTATTCGACGAAAAATCAACGTGTTTAAACTAATAAGGCTGCGGAATAGAGCAATATACACCATATGGGCTTGTTTTAGAAAAACTGGTCCCAACTTACTATTTTACAAGATGTAAAAATAACACAGTGTGACTTAACACAGTACGTGTGACTTCTGGTCCTGCTTTTGGGTCTCGGGCACAAATATGTTCACATCTATGTTTCTTACAATATAAACTTGACTCTATCAACTTAACTTCAAATTGAGTTCCCAATCGTGGTTTTGTTTAGTTATTTTGAACTGTTGGGTTTTTTAACTGGACTGGTTGTCTTTCTACCCCCATCAATCGATAGCATGGCACCCCCAACCAAAAAGGGCCGTCTACTGTGCAGGCCAATGATGATGAACTACCAAAAAACTTGTTCATGCTGAAAAATTATACAATAACGTTTACAAAAATGATTAAATTACAGTTATTGGGCAAAAATCTGCCTCACGCTGGAATCGAACCAGCGACCTTCTGTTTACTAGACAGACGCTCTGCCACTGAGCCAGTGAGGCACACATCTGGTCAGCTGGGAATATGACACAACACCGCGAAACAAAGCGATAGAGGACAAATAGTTTTGGGGGAGTGACCAAATGTTGGTATTCGACGAAAAATCAACGTGTTTAAACTAATAAGGCTGCGGAATAGAGCAATATACACCATATGGGCTTGTTTTAGAAAAACTGGTCCCAACTTACTATTTTACAAGATGTAAAAATAACACAGTGTGACTTAACACAGTACGTGTGACTTCTGGTCCTGCTTTTGGGTCTCGGGCACAAATATGTTCACATCTATGTTTCTTACAATATAAACTTGACTCTATCAACTTAACTTCAAATTGAGTTCCCAATCGTGGTTTTGTTTAGTTATTTTGAACTGTTGGGTTTTTTAACTGGACTGGTTGTCTTTCTACCCCCATCAATCGATAGCATGGCACCCCCAACCAAAAAGGGCCGTCTACTGTGCAGGCCAATGATGATGAACTACCAAAAAACTTGTTCATGCTGAAAAATTATACAATAAAGTTTACAAAAATGATTAAATTACAGTTATTGGGCAAAAATCTGCCTCACGCTGGAATCGAACCAGCGACCTTCTGTTTACTAGACAGACGCTCTGCCACTGAGCCAGTGAGGCACACATCTGGTCAGCTGGGAATATGAGACAACACCGCGAAACAAAGCGATAGAGGACAAATAGTTTTTGGGGAGTGACCAAATGTTGGTATTCGACGAAAAATCGACGTGTTTAAACTAATAAGGCTGCGGAATAGAGCAATATACACCGTATGGGCTTGTTTCAGAGAAGTGGTCCCAACTAACTATTTTACAAGATGTAAAGTTAACACAGTGTGACTTAACACAGTACGTGTGACTTTTGGTCCTGCTTTTGGGTCTCGGGCACAAATATGTTCACATCTATGTTCCTTACAATATAAACTTGACTCTATCAACTTAACTTCAAATTGAGTTCCCAATCGTGGTTTTGTTTAGTTATTTTGAACTATTGGGTTTTTTAACTGGACTGGTTGTCTTTCTACCCCCATCAATCGATAGCATGGCACCCCCAACCAAAAAGGGCCGTCTACTGTGCAGGCCAATGATGATGAACTACCAAAAAACTTGTTCATGCTCAAAAATTATACAATAACGTTTACAAAAATGATTAAATTACAGTTACTGGGCAAAAATCTGCCTCACGCTGGAATCGAACCAGCGACCTTCTGTTTACTAGACAGACGCTCTGCCACTGAGCCAGTGAGGCACACATCTGGTCAGCTGGGAATATGAGACAACACCGCGAAACAAAGCGATAGAGGACAAATAGTTTTTGGGGAGTGACCAAATGTTGGTATTCGACGAAAAATCGACGTGTTTAAACTAATAAGGCTGCGGAATAGAGCAATATACACCGTATGGGCTTGTTTCAGAGAAGTGGTCCCAACTAACTATTTTACAAGATGTAAAGTTAACACAGTGTGACTTAACACAGTACGTGTGACTTTTGGTCCTGCTTTTGGGTCTCGGGCACAAATATGTTCACATCTATGTTCCTTACAATATAAACTTGACTCTATCAACTTAACTTCAAATTGAGTTCCCAATCGTGGTTTTGTTTAGTTATTTTGAACTATTGGGTTTTTTAACTATACTGGTTGTCTTTCTACCCCCATCAATCGATAGCATGGCACCCCCAACCAAAAAGGGCCGTCTACTGTGCAGGCCAATGATGATGAACTACCAAAAAACCTGTTCATGCTGAAAAATTATACAATAACGTTTACAAAAATGATTAAATTACAGTTATTGGGCAAAAATCTGCCTCACGCTGGAATCGAACCAGCGACCTTCTGTTTACTAGACAGACGCTCTGCCACTGAGCCAGTGAGGCACACATCTGGTCAGCTGGGAATATGAGACAACACCGCGAAACAAAGCGATAGAGGACAAATAGTTTTGGGGGAGTGACCAAATGTTGGTATTCGACGAAAAATCAACGTGTTTAAACTAATAAGGCGGCGGAATAGAGCAATATACACCATATGGGCTTGTTTCAGAAAAACCGGTCCCAACTTACTATTTTACAAGATGTAAAAGTAAAAATAACACAGTGTGACTAAACACAGTACGTGTGACTTTTGGTCCTGATTTTGGGTCTCGGGCACAAATATGTTCACATCTATGTTTCTTACAATATAAACTTGACTCTATCAACTTAACTTCAAATTGAGTTCCCAATCGTGGTTTTGTTTAGTTATTTTGAACTGTTGGGTTTTTTAACTGGACTGGTTGTCTTTCTACCCCCATCAATCGATAGCATGGCACCCCCAACCAAAAAGGGCCGTCTACTGTGCAGGCCAATGATGATGAACTACCAAAAAACTTGTTCATGCTCAAAAATTATACAATAACGTTTACAAAAATGATTAAATTACAGTTACTGGGCAAAAATCTGCCTCACGCTGGAATCGAACCAGCGACCTTCTGTTTACTAGACAGACGCTCTGCCACTGAGCCAGTGAGGCACACATCTGGTCAGCTGGGAATATGAGACAACACCGCGAAACAAAGCGATAGAGGACAAATAGTTTTTGGGGAGTGACCAAATGTTGGTATTCGACGAAAAATCGACGTGTTTAAACTAATAAGGCTGCGGAATAGAGCAATATACACCGTATGGGCTTGTTTCAGAGAAGTGGTCCCAACTAACTATTTTACAAGATGTAAAGTTAACACAGTGTGACTTAACACAGTACGTGTGACTTTTGGTCCTGCTTTTGGGTCTCGGGCACAAATATGTTCACATCTATGTTCCTTACAATATAAACTTGACTCTATCAACTTAACTTCAAATTGAGTTCCCAATCGTGGTTTTGTTTAGTTATTTTGAACTATTGGGTTTTTTAACTGGACTGGTTGTCTTTCTACCCCCATCAATCGATAGCATGGCACCCCCAACCAAAAAGGGCCGTCTACTGTGCAGGCCAATGATGATGAACTACCAAAAAACCTGTTCATGCTGAAAAATTATACAATAACGTTTACAAAAATGATTAAATTACAGTTATTGGGCAAAAATCTGCCTCACGCTGGAATCGAACCAGCGACCTTCTGTTTACTAGACAGACGCTCTGCCACTGAGCCAGTGAGGCACACATCTGGTCAGCTGGGAATATGAGACAACACCGCGAAACAAAGCGATAGAGGACAAATAGTTTTGGGGGAGTGACCAAATGTTGGTATTCGACGAAAAATCAACGTGTTTAAACTAATAAGGCTGCGGAATAGAGCAATATACACCATATGGGCTTGTTTCAGAAAAACTGGTCCCAACTTACTATTTTACAAGATGTAAAAGTAAAAATAACACAGTGTGACTAAACACAGTACGTGTGACTTTTGGTCCTGATTTTGGGTCTCGGGCACAAATATGTTCACATCTATGTTTCTTACAATATAAACTTGACTCTATCAACTTAACTTCAAATTGAGTTCCCAATCGTGGTTTTGTTTAGTTATTTTGAACTGTTGGGTTTTTTAACTGGACTGGTTGTCTTTCTACCCCCATCAATCGATAGCATGGCACCCCCAACCAAAAAGGGCCGTCTACTGTGCAGGCCAATGATGATGAACTACCAAAAAACTTGTTCATGCTGAAAAATTATACAATAACGTTTACAAAAATGATTAAATCACAGTTATTGGGCAAAAATCTGCCTCACGCTGGAATCGAACCAGCGACCTTCTGTTTACTAGACAGACGCTCTGCCACTGAGCCAGTGAGGCACACATCTGGTCAGCTGGGAATATGAGACAACACCGCGAAACAAAGCGATAGAGGACAAATAGTTTTGGGGGAGTGACCAAATGTTGGTATTCGACGAAAAATCAACGTGTTTAAACTAATAAGGCTGCGGAATAGAGCAATATACACCATATGGGCTTGTTTCAGAAAAACTGGTCCCAACTTACTATTTTACAAGATGTAAAAGTAAAAATAACACAGTGTGACTAAACACAGTACGTGTGACTTTTGGTCCTGATTTTGGGTCTCGGGCACAAATATGTTCACATCTATGTTTCTTACAATATAAACTTGACTCTATCAACTTAACTTCAAATTTAGTTCCCAATCGTGGTTTTGTTTAGTTATTTTGAACTGTTGGGTTTTTTAACTGGACTGGTTGTCTTTCTACCCCCATCAATCGATAGCATGGCACCCCCAACCAAAAAGGGCCGTCTACTGTGCAGGCCAATGATGATGAACTACCAAAAAACTTGTTCATGCTGAAAAATTATACAATAACGTTTACAAAAATGATTAAATTACAGTTATTGGGCAAAAATCTGCCTCACGCTGGAATCGAACCAGCGACCTTCTGTTTACTAGACAGACGCTCTGCCACTGAGCCAGTGAGGCACACATCTGGTCAGCTGGGAATATGAGACAACACCGCGAAACAAAGCGATAGAGGACAAATAGTTTTTGGGGAGTGACCAAATGTTGGTATTCGACGAAAAATCAACGTGTTTAAACTAATAAGGCTGCGGAATAGAGCAATAGACACCGTATGGGCTTGTTTCAGAAAAGTGGTCCCAACTAACTATTTTACAAGATGTAAAGTTAACACAGTGTGACTTAACACAGTACGTGTGACTTTTGGTCCTGCTTTTGGGTCTCGGGCACAAATATGTTCACATCTATGTTCCTTACAATATAAACTTGACTCTATCAATTTGACTTCAAATTGAGTTCCCAATCCTGGTTTTGTTTAGTTATTTTGAACTGTTGGGTTTTTTAACTGGACTGGTTGTCTTTCTACCCCCATCAATCGATAGCATGGCACCCCCAACCAAAAAGGGCCGTCTACTGTGCAGGCCAATGATGATGAACTACCAAAAAACTTGTTCATGCTGAAAAATTATACAATAACGTTTACAAAAATGATTAAATCACAGTTATTGGGCAAAAATCTGCCTCACGCTGGAATCGAACCAGCGACCTTCTGTTTACTAGACAGACGCTCTGCCACTGCCAGTGAGGCACACATCTGGTCAGCTGGGAATATGAGACAACACCGCGAAACAAAGCGATAGAGGACAAATAGTTTTGGGGGAGTGACCAAATGTTGGTATTCGACGAAAAATCAACGTGTTTAAACTAATAAGGCTGCGGAATAGAGCAATATACACCATATGGGCTTGTTTTAGAAAAACTGGTCCCAACTTACTATTTTACAAGATGTAAAAATAACACAGTGTGACTTAACACAGTACGTGTGACTTCTGGTCCTGCTTTTGGGTCTCGGGCACAAATATGTTCACATCTATGTTTCTTACAATATAAACTTGACTCTATCAACTTAACTTCAAATTGAGTTCCCAATCGTGGTTTTGTTTAGTTATTTTGAACTGTTGGGTTTTTTAACTGGACTGGTTGTCTTTCTACCCCCATCAATCGATAGCATGGCACCCCCAACCAAAAAGGGCCGTCTACTGTGCAGGCCAATGATGATGAACTACCAAAAAACTTGTTCATGCTGAAAAATTATACAATAAAGTTTACAAAAATGATTAAATTACAGTTATTGGGCAAAAATCTGCCTCACGCTGGAATCGAACCAGCGACCTTCTGTTTACTAGACAGACGCTCTGCCACTGAGCCAGTGAGGCACACATCTGGTCAGCTGGGAATATGAGACAACACCGCGAAACAAAGCGATAGAGGACAAATAGTTTTGGGGGAGTGACCAAATGTTGGTATTCGACGAAAAATCAACGTGTTTAAACTAATAAGGCTGCGGAATAGAGCAATATACACCATATGGGCTTGTTTCAGAAAAACTGGTCCCAACTAACTATTTTACAAGATGTAAAAATAACACAGTGTGACTTAACACAGTACGTGTGACTTTTGGTCCTGCTTTTGGGTCTCGGGCACAAATATGTTCACATCTATGTTCCTTACAATATACACTTGACTCTATCAACTTAACTTCAAATTGAGTTCCCAATCGTGGTTTTGTTTAGTTATTTTGAACTGTTGGGTTTTTTAACTGGACTGGTTGTCTTTCTACCCCCATCAATCGATAGCATGGCACCCCCAACCAAAAAGGGCCGTCTACTGTGCAGGCCAATGATGATGAACTACCAAAAAACCTGTTCATGCTGAAAAATTATACAATAACGTTTACAAAAATGATTAAATTACAGTTATTGGGCAAAAATCTGCCTCACGCTGGAATCGAACCAGCGACCTTCTGTTTACTAGACAGACGCTCTGCCACTGAGCCAGTGAGGCACACATCTGGTCAGCTGGGAATATGAGACAACAAAGCGAAACAAAGCGATAGAGGACAAATAGTTTTGGGGGAGTGACCAAATGTTGGTATTCGACGAAAAATCAACGTGTTTAAACTAATAAGGCTGCGGAATAGAGCAATATACACCATATGGGCTTGTTTCAGAAAAACTGGTCCCAACTTACTATTTTACAAGATGTAAAAGTAAAAATAACACAGTGTGACTAAACACAGTACGTGTGACTTTTGGTCCTGATTTTGGGTCTCGGGCACAAATATGTTCACATCTATGTTTCTTACAATATAAACTTGACTCTATCAACTTAACTTCAAATTGAGTTCCCAATCGTGGTTTTGTTTAGTTATTTTGAACTGTTGGGTTTTTTAACTGGACTGGTTGTCTTTCTACCCCCATCAATCGATAGCATGGCACCCCCAACCAAAAAGGGCCGTCTACTGTGCAGGCCAATGATGATGAACTACCAAAAAACTTGTTCATGCTCAAAAATTATACAATAACGTTTACAAAAATGATTAAATTACAGTTACTGGGCAAAAATCTGCCTCACGCTGGAATCGAACCAGCGACCTTCTGTTTACTAGACAGACGCTCTGCCACTGAGCCAGTGAGGCACACATCTGGTCAGCTGGGAATATGAGACAACACCGCGAAACAAAGCGATAGAGGACAAATAGTTTTGGGGGAGTGACCAAATGTTGGTATTCGACGAAAAATCAACGTGTTTAAACTAATAAGGCTGCGGAATAGAGCAATATACACCATATGGGCTTGTTTCAGAAAAACTGGTCCCAACTTACTATTTTACAAGATGTAAAAGTAAAAATAACACAGTGTGACTAAACACAGTACGTGTGACTTTTGGTCCTGATTTTGGGTCTCGGGCACAAATATGTTCACATCTATGTTTCTTACAATATAAACTTGACTCTATCAACTTAACTTCAAATTGAGTTCCCAATCGTGGTTTTGTTTAGTTATTTTGAACTGTTGGGTTTTTTAACTGGACTGGTTGTCTTTCTACCCCCATCAATCGATAGCATGGCACCCCCAACCAAAAAGGGCCGTCTACTGTGCAGGCCAATGATGATGAACTACCAAAAAACTTGTTCATGCTCAAAAATTATACAATAACGTTTACAAAAATGATTAAATTACAGTTACTGGGCAAAAATCTGCCTCACGCTGGAATCGAACCAGCGACCTTCTGTTTACTAGACAGACGCTCTGCCACTGAGCCAGTGAGGCACACATCTGGTCAGCTGGGAATATGAGACAACACCGCGAAACAAAGCGATAGAGGACAAATAGTTTTGGGGGAGTGACCAAATGTTGGTATTCGACGAAAAATCAACGTGTTTAAACTAATAAGGCTGCGGAATAGAGCAATATACACCATATGGGCTTGTTTCAGAAAAACTGGTCCCAACTTACTATTTTACAAGATGTAAAAGTAAAAATAACACAGTGTGACTAAACACAGTACGTGTGACTTTTGGTCCTGATTTTGGGTCTCGGGCACAAATATGTTCACATCTATGTTTCTTACAATATAAACTTGACTCTATCAACTTAACTTCAAATTTAGTTCCCAATCGTGGTTTTGTTTAGTTATTTTGAACTGTTGGGTTTTTTAACTGGACTGGTTGTCTTTCTACCCCCATAAATCGATAGCATGGCACCCCCAACCAAAAAGGGCCGTCTACTGTGCAGGCCAATGATGATGAACTACCAAAAAACTTGTTCATGCTCAAAAATTATACAATAACGTTTACAAAAATGATTAAATTACAATTACTGGGCAAAAATCTGCCTCACGCTGGAATCGAACCAGCGACCTTCTGTTTACTAGACAGACGCTCTGCCACTGAGCCAGTGAGGCACACATCTGGTCAGCTGGGAATATGAGACAACACCGCGAAACAAAGCGATAGAGGACAAATAGTTTTGGGGGAGTGACCAAATGTTGGTATTCGACGAAAAATCAACGTGTTTAAACTAATAAGGCTGCGGAATAGAGCAATATACACCATATGGGCTTGTTTTAGAAAAACTGGTCCCAACTTACTATTTTACAAGATGTAAAAATAACACAGTGTGACTTAACACAGTACGTGTGACTTCTGGTCCTGCTTTTGGGTCTCGGGCACAAATATGTTCACATCTATGTTTCTTACAATATAAACTTGACTCTATCAACTTAACTTCAAATTGAGTTCCCAATCGTGGTTTTGTTTAGTTATTTTGAACTGTTGGGTTTTTTAACTGGACTGGTTGTCTTTCTACCCCCATCAATCGATAGCATGGCACCCCCAGCCGAAAAGGGCCGTCTACTGTGCAGGCCAATGATGATGAACTACCAAAAAACTTGTTCATGCTGAAAAATTATACAATAACGTTTACAAAAATGATTAAATTACAGTTATTGGGCAAAAATCTGCCTCACGCTGGAATCGAACCAGCGACCTTCTGTTTACTAGACAGACGCTCTGCCACTGAGCCAGTGAGGCACACATCTGGTCAGCTGGGAATATGAGACAACACCGCGAAACAAACCGATAGAGGACAAATAGTTTTTGGGGAGTGACCAAATGTTGGTATTCGACGAAAAATCAACGTGTTTAAACTAATAAGGCTGCGGAATAGAGCAATAGACACCGTATGGGCTTGTTTTAGAAAAAGTGGTCCCAACTAACTATTTTACAAGATGTAAAGTTAACACAGTGTGACTTAACACAGTACGTGTGACTTTTGGTCCTGCTTTTGGGTCTCGGGCACAAATATGTTCACATCTATGTTCCTTACAATATAAACTTGACTCTATCAATTTGACTTCAAATTGAGTTCCCAATCCTGGTTTTGTTTAGTTATTTTGAACTGTTGGGTTTTTTAACTGGACTGGTTGTCTTTCTACCCCCATCAATCGATAGCATGGCACCCCCAACCAAAAAGGGCCGTCTACTGTGCAGGCCAATGATGATGAACTACCAAAAAACTTGTTCATGCTGAAAAATTATACAATAACGTTTACAAAAATGATTAAATCACAGTTATTGGGCAAAAATCTGCCTCACGCTGGAATCGAACCAGCGACCTTCTGTTTACTAGACAGACGCTCTGCCACTGAGCCAGTGAGGCACACATCTGGTCAGCTGGGAATATGAGACAACACCGCGAAACAAAGCGATAGAGGACAAATAGTTTTGGGGGAGTGACCAAATGTTGGTATTCGACGAAAAATCAACGTGTTTAAACTAATAAGGCTGCGGAATAGAGCAATATACACCATATGGGCTTGTTTCAGAAAAACTGGTCCCAACTAACTATTTTACAAGATGTAAAAATAACACAGTGTGACTTAACACAGTACGTGTGACTTTTGGTCCTGCTTTTGGGTCTCGGGCACAAATATGTTCACATCTATGTTCCTTACAATATACACTTGACTCTATCAACTTAACTTCAAATTGAGTTCCCAATCGTGGTTTTGTTTAGTTATTTTGAACTGTTGGGTTTTTTAACTGGACTGGTTGTCTTTCTACCCCCATCAATCGATAGCATGGCACCCCAACCAAAAAGGGCCGTCTACTGTGCAGGCCAATGATGATGAACTACCAAAAAACTTGTTCATGCTGAAAAATTATACAATAACGTTTACAAAAATGATTAAATTACAGTTATTGGGCAAAAATCTGCCTCACGCTGGAATCGAACCAGCGACCTTCTGTTTACTAGACAGACGCTCTGCCACTGAGCCAGTGAGGCACACATCTGGTCAGCTGGGAATATGAGACAACACCGCGAAACAAACCGATAGAGGACAAATAGTTTTTGGGGAGTGACCAAATGTTGGTATTCGACGAAAAATCAACGTGTTTAAACTAATAAGGCTGCGGAATAGAGCAATAGACACCGTATGGGCTTGTTTCAGAAAACTGGTCCCAACTAACTATTTTACAAGATGTAAAAATAACACAGTGTGACTTAACACAGTACGTGTGACTTTTGGTCCTGCTTTTGGGTCTCGGGCACAAATATGTTCACATCTATGTTCCTTACAATATAAACTTGACTCTATCAATTTGACTTCAAATTGAGTTCCCAATCCTGGTTTTGTTTAGTTATTTTGAACTGTTGGGTTTTTTAACTGGACTGGTTGTCTTTCTACCCCCATCAATCGATAGCATGGCACCCCCAACCAAAAAGGGCCGTCTACTGTGCAGGCCAATGATGATGAACTACCAAAAAACTTGTTCATGCTGAAAAATTATACAATAACGTTTACAAAAATGATTAAATCACAGTTATTGGGCAAAAATCTGCCTCACGCTGGAATCGAACCAGCGACCTTCTGTTTACTAGACAGACGCTCTGCCACTGAGCCAGTGAGGCACACATCTGGTCAGCTGGGAATATGAGACAACACCGCGAAACAAAGCGATAGAGGACAAATAGTTTTGGGGGAGTGACCAAATGTTGGTATTCGACGAAAAATCAACGTGTTTAAACTAATAAGGCTGCGGAATAGAGCAATATACACCATATGGGCTTGTTTCAGAAAAACTGGTCCCAACTAACTATTTTACAAGATGTAAAAATAACACAGTGTGACTTAACACAGTACGTGTGACTTTTGGTCCTGCTTTTGGGTCTCGGGCACAAATATGTTCACATCTATGTTCCTTACAATATACACTTGACTCTATCAACTTAACTTCAAATTGAGTTCCCAATCGTGGTTTTGTTTAGTTATTTTGAACTGTTGGGTTTTTTAACTGGACTGGTTGTCTTTCTACCCCCATCAATCGATAGCATGGCACCCCCAACCAAAAAGGGCCGTCTACTGTGCAGGCCAATGATGATGAACTACCAAAAAACTTGTTCATGCTGAAAAATTATACAATAACGTTTACAAAAATGATTAAATTACAGTTATTGGGCAAAAATCTGCCTCACGCTGGAATCGAACCAGCGACCTTCTGTTTACTAGACAGACGCTCTGCCACTGAGCCAGTGAGGCACACATCTGGTCAGCTGGGAATATGAGACAACACCGCGAAACAAACCGATAGAGGACAAATAGTTTTTGGGGAGTGACCAAATGTTGGTATTCGACGAAAAATCAACGTGTTTAAACTAATAAGGCTGCGGAATAGAGCAATAGACACCGTATGGGCTTGTTTCAGAAAAGTGGTCCCAACTAACTATTTTACAAGATGTAAAGTTAACACAGTGTGACTTAACACAGTACGTGTGACTTTTGGTCCTGCTTTTGGGTCTCGGGCACAAATATGTTCACATCTATGTTCCTTACAATATAAACTTGACTCTATCAATTTGACTTCAAATTGAGTTCCCAATCCTGGTTTTGTTTAGTTATTTTGAACTGTTGGGTTTTTTAACTGGACTGGTTGTCTTTCTACCCCCATCAATCGATAGCATGGCACCCCCAACCAAAAAGGGCCGTCTACTGTGCAGGCCAATGATGATGAACTACCAAAAAACTTGTTCATGCTGAAAAATTATACAATAACGTTTACAAAAATGATTAAATCACAGTTATTGGGCAAAAATCTGCCTCACGCTGGAATCGAACCAGCGACCTTCTGTTTACTAGACAGACGCTCTGCCACTGAGCCAGTGAGGCACACATCTGGTCAGCTGGGAATATGAGACAACACCGCGAAACAAAGCGATAGAGGACAAATAGTTTTGGGGGAGTGACCAAATGTTGGTATTCGACGAAAAATCAACGTGTTTAAACTAATAAGGCTGCGGAATAGAGCAATATACACCATATGGGCTTGTTTTAGAAAAACTGGTCCCAACTTACTATTTTACAAGATGTAAAAATAACACAGTGTGACTTAACACAGTACGTGTGACTTCTGGTCCTGCTTTTGGGTCTCGGGCACAAATATGTTCACATCTATGTTTCTTACAATATAAACTTGACTCTATCAACTTAACTTCAAATTGAGTTCCCAATCGTGGTTTTGTTTAGTTATTTTGAACTGTTGGGTTTTTTAACTGGACTGGTTGTCTTTCTACCCCCATCAATCGATAGCATGGCACCCCCAACCAAAAAGGGCCGTCTACTGTGCAGGCCAATGATGATGAACTACCAAAAAACTTGTTCATGCTGAAAAATTATACAATAACGTTTACAAAAATGATTAAATTACAGTTATTGGGCAAAAATCTGCCTCACGCTGGAATCGAACCAGCGACCTTCTGTTTACTAGACAGACGCTCTGCCACTGAGCCAGTGAGGCACACATCTAGTCAGCTGGGAATATGAGACAACACCGCGAAACAAAGCGATAGAGGACAAATAGTTTTGGGGGAGTGACCAAATGTTGGTATTCGACGAAAAATCAACGTGTTTAAACTAATAAGGCTGCGGAATAGAGCAATATACACCATATGGGCTTGTTTTAGAAAAACTGGTCCCAACTTACTATTTTACAAGATGTAAAAATAACACAGTGTGACTTAACACAGTACGTGTGACTTCTGGTCCTGCTTTTGGGTCTCGGGCACAAATATGTTCACATCTATGTTTCTTACAATATGAACTTGACTCTATCAACTTAACTTCAAATTGAGTTCCCAATCGTGGTTTTGTTTAGTTATTTTGAACTGTTGGGTTTTTAACTGGACTGGTTGTCTTTCTACCCCCATCAATCGATAGCATGGCACCCCCAACCAAAAAGGGCCGTCTACTGTGCAGGCCAATGATGATGAACTACCAAAAAACTTGTTCATGCTGAAAAATTATACAATAACGTTTACAAAAATGATTAAATTACAGTTATTGGGCAAAAATCTGCCTCACGCTGGAATCGAACCAGCGACCTTCTGTTTACTAGACAGACGCTCTGCCACTGAGCCAGTGAGGCACACATCTAGTCAGCTGGGAATATGAGACAACACCGCGAAACAAAGCGATAGAGGACAAATAGTTTTGGGGGAGTGACCAAATGTTGGTATTCGACGAAAAATCAACGTGTTTAAACTAATAAGGCTGCGGAATAGAGCAATATACACCATATGGGCTTGTTTTAGAAAAACTGGTCCCAACTTACTATTTTACAAGATGTAAAAATAACACAGTGTGACTTAACACAGTACGTGTGACTTCTGGTCCTGCTTTTGGGTCTCGGGCACAAATATGTTCACATCTATGTTTCTTACAATATAAACTTGACTCTATCAACTTAACTTCAAATTGAGTTCCCAATCGTGGTTTTGTTTAGTTATTTTGAACTGTTGGGTTTTTAACTGGACTGGTTGTCTTTCTACCCCCATCAATCGATAGCATGGCACCCCCAACCAAAAAGGGCCGTCTACTGTGCAGGCCAATGATGATGAACTACCAAAAAACTTGTTCATGCTGAAAAATTATACAATAACGTTTACAAAAATGATTAAATTACAGTTATTGGGCAAAAATCTGCCTCACGCTGGAATCGAACCAGCGACCTTCTGTTTACTAGACAGACGCTCTGCCACTGAGCCAGTGAGGCACACATCTAGTCAGCTGGGAATATGAGACAACACCGCGAAACAAAGCGATAGAGGACAAATAGTTTTGGGGGAGTGACCAAATGTTGGTATTCGACGAAAAATCAACGTGTTTAAACTAATAAGGCTGCGGAATAGAGCAATATACACCATATGGGCTTGTTTTAGAAAAACTGGTCCCAACTTACTATTTTACAAGATGTAAAAATAACACAGTGTGACTTAACACAGTACGTGTGACTTCTGGTCCTGCTTTTGGGTCTCGGGCACAAATATGTTCACATCTATGTTTCTTACAATATAAACTTGACTCTATCAACTTAACTTCAAATTGAGTTCCCAATCGTGGTTTTGTTTAGTTATTTTGAACTGTTGGGTTTTTTAACTGGACTGGTTGTCTTTCTACCCCCATCAATCGATAGCATGGCACCCCCAACCAAAAAGGGCCGTCTACTGTGCAGGCCAATGATGATGAACTACCAAAAAACTTGTTCATGCTGAAAAATTATACAATAACGTTTACAAAAATGATTAAATTACAGTTATTGGGCAAAAATCTGCCTCACGCTGGAATCGAACCAGCGACCTTCTGTTTACTAGACAGACGCTCTGCCACTGAGCCAGTGAGGCACACATCTGGTCAGCTGGGAATATGAGACAACACCGCGAAACAAAGCGATAGAGGACAAATAGTTTTGGGGGAGTGACCAAATGTTGGTATTCGACGAAAAATCAACGTGTTCAAACTAATAAGGCTGCGGAATAGAGCAATATACACCATATGGGCTTGTTTTAGAAAAACTGGTCCCAACTTACTATTTTACAAGATGTAAAAATAACACAGTGTGACTTAACACAGTACGTGTGACTTCTGGTCCTGCTTTTGGGTCTCGGGCACAAATATGTTCACATCTATGTTTCTTACAATATAAACTTGACTCTATCAACTCAACTTCAAATTGAGTTCCCAATCGTGGTTTTGTTTAGTTATTTTGAACTGTTGGGTTTTTTAACTGGACTGGTTGTCTTTCTACCCCCATCAATCGATAGCATGGCACCCCCAACCAAAAAGGGCCGTCTACTGTGCAGGCCAATGATGATGAACTACCAAAAAACTTGTTCATGCTGAAAAATTATACAATAACGTTTACAAAAATGATTAAATTACAGTTATTGGGCAAAAATCTGCCTCACGCTGGAATCGAACCAGCGACCTTCTGTTTACTAGACAGACGCTCTGCCACTGAGCCAGTGAGGCACACATCTAGTCAGCTGGGAATATGAGACAACACCGCGAAACAAAGCGATAGAGGACAAATAGTTTTGGGGGAGTGACCAAATGTTGGTATTCGACGAAAAATCAACGTGTTTAAACTAATAAGGCTGCGGAATAGAGCAATATACACCATATGGGCTTGTTTTAGAAAAACTGGTCCCAACTTACTATTTTACAAGATGTAAAAATAACACAGTGTGACTTAACACAGTACGTGTGACTTCTGGTCCTGCTTTTGGGTCTCGGGCACAAATATGTTCACATCTATGTTTCTTACAATATAAACTTGACTCTATCAACTTAACTTCAAATTGAGTTCCCAATCGTGGTTTTGTTTAGTTATTTTGAACTGTTGGGTTTTTTAACTGGACTGGTTGTCTTTCTACCCCCATCAATCGATAGCATGGCACCCCCAACCAAAAAGGGCCGTCTACTGTGCAGGCCAATGATGATGAACTACCAAAAAACTTGTTCATGCTGAAAAATTATACAATAACGTTTACAAAAATGATTAAATTACAGTTATTGGGCAAAAATCTGCCTCACGCTGGAATCGAACCAGCGACCTTCTGTTTACTAGACAGACGCTCTGCCACTGAGCCAGTGAGGCACACATCTGGTCAGCTGGGAATATGAGACAACACCGCGAAACAAAGCGATAGAGGACAAATAGTTTTGGGGGAGTGACCAAATGTTGGTATTCGACGAAAAATCAACGTGTTCAAACTAATAAGGCTGCGGAATAGAGCAATATACACCATATGGGCTTGTTTTAGAAAAACTGGTCCCAACTTACTATTTTACAAGATGTAAAAATAACACAGTGTGACTTAACACAGTACGTGTGACTTCTGGTCCTGCTTTTGGGTCTCGGGCACAAATATGTTCACATCTATGTTTCTTACAATATAAACTTGACTCTATCAACTCAACTTCAAATTGAGTTCCCAATCGTGGTTTTGTTTAGTTATTTTGAACTGTTGGGTTTTTTAACTGGACTGGTTGTCTTTCTACCCCCATCAATCGATGGCATGGCACCTCCAGCCAAAAAGGGCCGTCTACTGTGCAGGCCAATGATGATGAACTACCAAAAAACTTGTTCATGCTGAAAAATTATACAATAACGTTTACAAAAATGATTAAATTACAGTTATTGGGCAAAAATCTGCCTCACGCTGGAATCGAACCAGCGACCTTCTGTTTACTAGACAGACGCTCTGCCACTGAGCCAGTGAGGCACACATCTGGTCAGCTGGGAATATGAGACAACACCGCGAAACAAAGCGATAGAGGACAAATAGTTTTGGGGGAGTGACCAAATGTTGGTATTCGACGAAAAATCAACGTGTTCAAACTAATAAGGCTGCGGAATAGAGCAATATACACCATATGGGCTTGTTTTAGAAAAACTGGTCCCAACTTACTATTTTACAAGATGTAAAAATAACACAGTGTGACTTAACACAGTACGTGTGACTTCTGGTCCTGCTTTTGGGTCTCGGGCACAAATATGTTCACATCTATGTTTCTTACAATATAAACTTGACTCTATCAACTCAACTTCAAATTGGGTTCCCAATCGTGGTTTTGTTTAGTTATTTTGAACTGTTGGGTTTTTTAACTGGACTGGTTGTCTTTCTACCCCCATCAATCGATAGCATGGCACCCCCAACCAAAAAGGGCCGTCTACTGTGCAGGCCAATGATGATGAACTACCAAAAAACTTGTTCATGCTGAAAAATTATACAATAACGTTTACAAAAATGATTAAATTACAGTTATTGGGCAAAAATCTGCCTCACGCTGGAATCGAACCAGCGACCTTCTGTTTACTAGACAGACGCTCTGCCACTGAGCCAGTGAGGCACACATCTGGTCAGCTGGGAATATGAGACAACACCGCGAAACAAAGCGATAGAGGACAAATAGTTTTGGGGGGAGTGACCAAATGTTGGTATTCGACGAAAAATCAACGTGTTTAAACTAATAAGGCTGCGGAATAGAGCAATATACACCATATGGGCTTGTTTTAGAAAAACTGGTCCCAACTTACTATTTTACAAGATGTAAAAATAACACAGTGTGACTTAACACAGTACGTGTGACTTCTGGTCCTGCTTTTGGGTCTCGGGCACAAATATGTTCACATCTATGTTTCTTACAATATAAACTTGACTCTATCAACTTAACTTCAAATTGAGTTCCCAATCGTGGTTTTGTTTAGTTATTTTGAACTGTTGGGTTTTTTAACTGGACTGGTTGTCTTTCTACCCCCATCAATCGATAGCATGGCACCCCCAACCAAAAAGGGCCGTCTACTGTGCAGGCCAATGATGATGAACTACCAAAAAACTTGTTCATGCTGAAAAATTATACAATAACGTTTACAAAAATGATTAAATTACAGTTATTGGGCAAAAATCTGCCTCACGCTGGAATCGAACCAGCGACCTTCTGTTTACTAGACAGACGCTCTGCCACTGAGCCAGTGAGGCACACATCTGGTCAGCTGGGAATATGAGACAACACCGCGAAACAAAGCGATAGAGGACAAATAGTTTTTAGGGAGTGACCAAATGTTGGTATTCGGCGAAAAATCAACGTGTTTAAACTAATAAGGCTGCGGAATAGAGCAATATACACCATATGGGCTTGTTTTAGAAAAACTGGTCCCAGCCTCTCACCGAACGAATGGTCCATTCATTTGCTAGACGAGACTACACGCAGACCGAACTACAAAGAGACTGGCAGCTCCGAAGAGATGCTGGCCGTCGCAACGCAGAAGAAGGTCAACTTCTTTGGGTAGTTCGTGATCTCGACCTTTTCAAACTGAAAAATCCCCGTCCTCTACCAATTAGATCGTCGCAAACAAGTTCAACTGACGTTACTGCTTCCGCAACTTCTACCGCGCAGAAAGACCAACCTGGCTCAACCACGACAAAGTTCTCTGGAGTTCGTATTTTCACGAAGTCTCGCCCACCCAATCAAACTTCTCAATCTGCTGCTCCATCAACCTCTACTGATCTACCTCTGCCTGTATTCAGAATGCCCGAACCGCCAGCTATGACCATCACCAAACCTACCACAGTTCGACGCTCTCCCTTCCCGAGAAATGCACAAGAAGATGAAGAATTGACAATTGGATCCGTCTATGGCCGTCCCCAAGATTCAGATGTCGAAATGTTTGCCGACGCCGAAGATAATCAGGGAGACAATCCTACCACCACGGCCTAGGGAAGGCACACATCGACGATCCAATCTAACTCAAATTTGTCTTCCTATCTATTTAACGCTCGTTCTATATGTAATAAATTAGCCAGTTTGTCTCTTTTTCTATCTTCTAAGCCTTCTTTAGTTTGTATTACTGAAACGTGGTTGAAACCCGATATTCTATCTGATGCTGCTTTATCTCTATCGAATATGTACTCTGTTCTACGATGTGATAGGGTAGGTGATATGTATGGTGGTGGTGTTTGTCTTTTAGTCGGTGAGGGGATCTCTCATTGTAAGATACATTCTCTTAATTTCTCCCCTTATTTGCAACTGTTAGTAGTTCGTCTTTTCAACCCAGATGTGTTTGTAGTATGTCTTTATCGTAGCCCTTCGTGTGATACTGTTTCTCTGTGTTCTGCATTGAGGTTTCTGGAGAATTGTGATTTTTTCGCGCAAAATAAAATCGTATTTCTGGGAGATTTCAATTTTCCCGGTATCGATTGGTCTACATTATCTATTTATCCGAACAAAACCTCACCATCTTCTCGTTTATTCTTCGATTTTTGCATTTCACATAATTTTCATCAGTATGTGTCTCATCCAACTCATTGCAACAGCATTATAGACATTGTTCTCACGAATGATCATTCTTTGATCTCTGGTATTGATGTTCTTCCTCCTTTTGCAACGTCCGATCATTGCACAGTTAATTTCAGTCTCAATTCCCATATGGCACCTCTCGTCTCACCCCGGTTATATCACAATTTCTCTCGCGGTGATTATGATAGCATTAATTCGAAATTGCTCCAGATTAACTGGAACAAAACTTTTGATCAAATTACATGCATTGATGACTGCTACGTCATTTTTGTGAAGTATTGCAACTCTTTAATTTCGGAATATGTTCCTATTTCCACAGCCAAGGAACAAACTCAGAAACTACCCAAATCTGTCATCCGACTCCAATCTCAAGTAAAACGTCTTTTTTCTCGCCGTCATCTAGCTATGGCAAAGTACTGTAAAGCTGCAAGATATCTCAAACGGCGCCTCGATCGATTGAGACTATTAGAAGAGAACGAAATAGCCAATTCGAAAAACACCAAACTTTTCTATCAGTTCTGTAATAATCGTCTTAAATCGTCAGATGGAATCGGTACTATCACAGATGATTCGGGAAATATTCTAGAAAAAGATATGGAGAAGTCTGAATTATTTGCCAAGTATTTTCAATCTGTTTATAAACAACCGTCGGGTAAATCTCCAGTATTTCCAAGTCGAACGAACAGTAATCTGAACTATATTGACATCTACGAGGAATCTACATACAGAATGCTTCTTAAACTCCCCCTTCGAGTATCTACATCTCCTGATGAGATTCCATACTATTTCCTGAAAAGATGTGCCCTTGCTGTGACCTCTCCTCTGACATATTTGTTCCGCCGTATTCTTCTTACTGGAGAAATTCCCCAACTTTGGAAAACTGGAATAATTCGCCCGGTATTCAAGAAAGGGTCTCGTTCGTCTGTATCTAATTACAGACCTGTCACTCTCACTTCTTCTATTTCTAAAGTTATGGAAAGACTGCTCTGTAAACCTATTCTTGCATATCTCCTGGGAAACAAGTTAATTTCGGCTCAACAACATGGTTTTCTCGCTAAGAGAAGTACCACCACATCACTTCTATCGGTTATTCCTCAATGGCAAAAAGAAATAGATTCTGGTAACTTTGTCTCTGCAAGCTTTATTGATTTTGCACGTGCATTTGATACAATCTCGCACGATTTGCTCATTATCAAACTACAAGGTTATGGAATTAGTGGCTGCCTTTTGAAATTTTTCACAAGTTTCATCAAAAACCGAACTCAATCTGTTATAATCGGGGGCAAAACTTCTAGTTCGTTCCCTACTTGTTCTGGCGTTGCTCAAGGCACTGTACTTGGGCCAATTCTCTTCATTCTGTACATTAATGATATTACTGATAATCTTCCAGATGGTGTACAATGTTCACTTTATGCTGATGATAGCAAACTATTTTCTATCAATGATCCATGTGTTCTGCAAAGGGGGTTGAATTCCATTTTTGATTGGGCTCAAACTTGGGAAATGAATATCAATTCGTCCAAAACAAAAACAATGAAATTCGGTCGAAAGCATCCCGATTTCACTTTCACCATGAATGGAGAGCCACTCGAAGAAGTCACAGAATTCAAGGATCTTGGTATAATTTATGATAATTCTCTCTCGTTTAGCAAACACATATCTTCTATTTCCAGCAGGGCTAGATCAAAATCTAACTTCATTTTGAAATCTTTTGCGACCAAAACTCCTGCCCTTCTTTTTCAACTATTTAAAACGTATGTCAGACCTATACTCGAGTTCTCATGTGAAGTGTGGGATCCCACTCTTCTAACTTTGATTAAGGAAATAGAAACGGTACAGCGACAATTTACGAAAAGGATCTACAATAGAGTTGGGCTAACCGACATTTCGTATGAAGATCGATTGGCAGCACTAGAAACAACCACCCTGGAGAAGAGAAGACAGGCGGCAGGGCTGAGTTTCATATATAAAATGGTTCTGAGGGAAGTTGACCTACAATTTAACGAGTTTTTCCAACGTTCACTCAGAACAGAACGGTCTCGTAATCATTCATATTTTATTTTGTTTCCACGTTCTAATTTAGAAGTATTCAAAAGTTCGTTCATGGTTCGATACATAAACAAGTGGAATCAATTGCCACCACAATTTTTCAGTAGCATAAACTCCTCATCTTTTCGCCAAAAGGTGCTCAAGCACCCTATCTGAACATTTTTTGAAGTTTCATTTGTTTCCAATCAGTGAATTCAATTACATCTCAGCCTTTCTCAATTTGGTAATTACAGTGTACCTCAAGCCCAAGTCCAAGTTCCTGTCCGAGTTGCTAGCCCCAGTTCATGCTCAAGCCCAAGGCCTCGCTCAACTTCAATCTCAGGCCTTCACTCGACGTCCATCTCATAACCCGGTGTGGTCTTTTCTTTAGAAGTTCTGTACGGCTCTCTGTTCTCTCCTCTCTCTCTCTCTAATGACAGCTTTTGCATTATAGTGCTATGTGAAACGTGACCCGATTTCGCCTTGTCCGGCACTTTCTTCAGCAGTCTTTACATTTTCATTCCCACTACCTCTCTCATTTTTAAATAGGTTATTCGGCCTCAAAAACCCCAACAAACATATCGTTTCATTCTTCACCTCTTCGGTAGCGCATCCAGTAAACACTTTGTAACATGGAGCCCACCTGGTCGTGTTCTTGCCGCTATCACACACATGTTTGTCAGACTCAACTAACTGTAATCAACAAATGATCATGTAGCACCAACAAAATATATACCCCCTCAAACTATCTGACTATCTTCTAGTTCTAGGTTAATGAAACAATACAACTGAACAAATATAAAATAAAATCTAACTTAACTTCCTTTAGCCCTAGCCCCCTGACCCCCCTCCGAGTCACTTAAGGCAGCAAAGTGTGGTACAGGTTTAGTCATGTATCAGGTGTGGCTCAATGTCTACACGAACTAACTGGTGTGATTTAACGAAACTACCACTTTTATCATATATCTTATTATACTCCCTAATCATAAATCTATATCTCTTATTACAATATATTTTTTCTTTTCTTATAAGAACAATTCTGTGCCGGACATTACGAAATAGTCTCAATCCCTCATTTTCATCCTCTCAACCATTGTTATTCGTATGAATGAACGGCCCATTATTGTAGTTTGATCCCAAACTTCTGACTTTCATTGAAATTACGCCGTAGACTTTTGGCACCATTTTGTTAAAGTAGTGAAATTTTTACATCACGTAGGCTTTCATATTTATGAGTATAAACTATTTTTTGCTGAGTTATATGTGCTAGAAATTATGGTGAGTGTTTGAGTAGATTTGGGTCTTTTCCTCGCGTTTTGATGTTCAACGTTTCACCAGTTGTAGTATGTTTCTTAATGTCTTAGGTTTTAGTCACTCTTACTATTTGCAACTTTCAGTAATTTTCTTAGCATTATCAGATTTCATGTCTAAATGTTGTGTTAGTTTGTTTTTCTTTTCCCTCTTTTCTAAAGTTCATGTAGTTAAGTCATTTTTGATTGAAGTCGGTTCTCATGCATATGAACAAATGAATTATTATTATTATTATTATTAACTTACTATTTTACAAGATGTAAAAATAACACAGTGTGACTTAACACAGTACGTGTGACTTTTGGTCCTGCTTTTGGGTCTCGGGCACAAATATGTTCACATCTATGTTCCTTACAATATAAACTTGACTCTATCAACTTAACTTCAAATTGAGTTCCCAATCCTGGTTTTGTTTTGTTATTTTGAACTGTTGGGTTTTTTAACTGGACTGGTTGTCTTTCTACCCCCATCAATCGATAGCATGGCACCCCCAACCAAAAAGGGCCGTCTACTGTGCAGGCCAATGATGATGAACTACCAAAAAACTTGTTCATGCTGAAAAATTATACAATAACGTTTACAAAAATGATTAAATTACAGTTATTGGGCAAAAATCTGCCTCACGCTGGAATCGAACCAGCGACCTTCTGTTTACTAGACAGACGCTCTGCCACTGAGCCAGTGAGGCACACATCTGGTCAGCTGGGAATATGAGACAACACCGCGAAACAAAGCGATAGAGGACAAATAGTTTTGGGGGAGTGACCAAATGTTGGTATTCGACGAAAAATCGACGTGTTTAAACTAATAAGGCTGCGGAATAGAGCAATATACACCGTATGAGCTTGTTTCAGAGAAGTGGTCCCAACTAACTATTTTACAAGATGTAAAGTTAACACACTGTGACTTAACACAGTACGTGTGACTTTTGGTCCTGCTTTTGGGTCTCGGGCACAAATATGTTCACATCTATGTTCCTTACAATATAAACTTGACTCTATCAACTTAACTTCAAATTGAGTTCCCAATCCTGGTTTTGTTTAGTTATTTTGAACTGTTGGGTTTTTTAACTGGACTGGTTGTCTTTCTACCCCCATCAATCGATAGCATGGCACCCCCAACCAAAAAGGGCCGTCTACTGTGCAGGCCAATGATGATGAACTACCAAAAAACTTGTTCATGCTGAAAAATTATACAATAACGTTTACAAAAATGATTAAATTACAGTTATTGGGCAAAAATCTGCCTCACGCTGGAATCGAACCAGCGACCTTCTGTTTACTAGACAGACGCTCTGCCACTGAGCCAGTGAGGCACACATCTGGTCAGCTGGGAATATGAGACAACACCGCGAAACAAAGCGATAGAGGACAAATAGTTTTGGGGGAGTGACCAAATGTTGGTATTCGACGAAAAATCAACGTGTTTAAACTAATAAGGCTGCGGAATAGAGCAATATACACCATATGGGCTTGTTTTAGAAAAACTGGTCCCAACTTACTATTTTACAAGATGTAAAAATAACACAGTGTGACTTAACACAGTACGTGTGACTTCTGGTCCTGCTTTTGGGTCTCGGGCACAAATATGTTCACATCTATGTTTCTTACAATATAAACTTGACTCTATCAACTTAACTTCAAATTGAGTTCCCAATCGTGGTTTTGTTTAGTTATTTTGAACTGTTGGGTTTTTTAACTGGACTGGTTGTCTTTCTACCCCCATCAATCGATAGCATGGCACCCCCAACCAAAAAGGGCCGTCTACTGTGCAGGCCAATGATGATGAACTACCAAAAAACTTGTTCATGCTGAAAAATTATACAATAACGTTTACAAAAATGATTAAATTACAGTTATTGGGCAAAAATCTGCCTCACGCTGGAATCGAACCAGCGACCTTCTGTTTACTAGACAGACGCTCTGCCACTGAGCCAGTGAGGCACACATCTGGTCAGCTGGGAATATGAGACAACACCGCGAAACAAAGCGATAGAGGACAAATAGTTTTGGGGGAGTGACCAAATGTTGGTATTCGACGAAAAATCGACGTGTTTAAACTAATAAGGCTGCGGAATAGAGCAATATACACCATATGGGCTTGTTTTAGAAAAACTGGTCCCAACTTACTATTTTACAAGATGTAAAAATAACACAGTGTGACTTAACTGTGACTTCTGGTCCTGCTTTTGGGTCTCGGGCACAAATATGTTCACATCTATGTTTCTTACAATATAAACTTGACTCTATCAACTTAACTTCAAATTGAGTTCCCAATCGTGGTTTTGTTTAGTTATTTTGAACTGTTGGGTTTTTTAACTGGACTGGTTGTCTTTCTACCCCCATCAATCGATAGCATGGCACCCCCAACCAAAAAGGGCCGTCTACTGTGCAGGCCAATGATGATGAACTACCAAAAAACTTGTTCATGCTGAAAAATTATACAATAACGTTTACAAAAATGATTAAATTACAGTTATTGGGCAAAAATCTGCCTCACGCTGGAATCGAAACAGCGACCTTCTGTTTACTAGACAGACGCTCTGCCACTGAGCCAGTGAGGCACACATCTGGTCAGCTGGGAATATGAGACAACACCGCGAAACAAAGCGATAGAGGACAAATAGTTTTGGGGGAGTGACCAAATGTTGGTATTCGACGGAAAATCAACGAGTTTGAACTAATAAGGCTATGGAATAGGGCAATATACACCGTATGGGCTTGTTTCAGAAAAAGTGGTTCCAACTAACTATTTTACAAGATGTAAAGTTAACACAGTGTGACTTAACACAGTACGTGTGACTTTTGGTCCTGCTTTTGGGTCTCGGGCACAAATATGTTCACATCTCTGTTTCTTACAATATAAACTTGACTCATACGCGCATAAAGAGCGCGATTTAATCAATGGAAAGAACTAATTTCGTCAACTAACAAAGTATGGTCCTGTTGTCCATCCATCGAAAACGGCAGAGCACTTTGTCCTTGTCCGGTTTGGCCAGTGGTTAGATCTGTTCATTGGTCCGTTCCGGAGTTCCAATCCGCGGACGTTTGGCAGCCCTTTGCCCTGAATTGAGCCAGAGTATGAACTATACTAGGAGTAAATTGAATAGTCACGTAAAGTTAGCATTCTAATGAGGCATCGTGCACGTTGTCATTGCACGTTTCTGAGTTCTGCTGTGTTTAACATGTTTCACGTCACCATACAATTGACTAACCGTATAGGTATTAGGTACACTATCGGCATCTATTGAAACAAACTACAAGGAGCAAAAATATCCCATCTCTGCAGACGACCAAGATATCGATTCATAACAATCAACTGCGGCCGAAACAGTTGCAACAAATCTGGCCAATTATAATGATGAAAATAGACGAATTCCACTCCAATAAACGATAAATACCTTTAACGGTGGCAAAAAGACGATGAAATATTTGACCCTGCCACCAGGTCTTCCGAAGATGTAGATTTAGTGAAATATCTTCGAGTATGAACGGAACGGCAGAAAATAGATGAAGAGCGGTGAATGACCCGACCGCATGTGTGTTTCGAGAGACAAATGTTCGTCCATTTCTGACATGTTTCGCTCTGGAATTTCGCTAAACGGAATTTTTCTAATTGAGTCATGATACAATAATACTAGAGAAAGTCACGTGAAACGTGTAAACATAGCCAAATTCGAATATTGCTGATATTCTTCGAAATTTACGTATCCTCATTGGTTCCAGTTATACTGTTAGTCAATCGCACAATCACGTGGAACATGTTAAACACAGCAGAACTCAGAAACGTGCAATGACACAGCGCACGATGCGTCATGAGAATGCTTACTTCACGTAACTAGTCAATTCACTTCTAGTAAAGAAGTTGTCAAACATGTTATAGTTCGTTTCAACCATCGATAGCAGCCAGTTACAGTAGATTTTATTGGGCGGAGTCAATTGTGTTGGAAAGTTTCCAACAGCGATCAGCCTAATCAAAATTTTGCACCAGCTGGGTATTGAACTCAGCGACGATAGGTGGCGCGGCGCCCACAAGCAGACGGCCACGGGACCATGATGGGCAAAATTAAAAACAGTGATATGCAATCACCTTTTCAAGCCGTTTTTCAATGCTTATTTTATCTCACAAAAAGTTCTTCAAATTACTCCCCGATTTGGTGGTAACCTTTTAAAAACAAAAAATTTGCGAAAATATTAAAATAACCACTTTTTAAATTTTTATTTGCAATGAAAAGACTGGCAAGCTGCCAGATCAGTCGCCTGCAATGTAGGGTGCGCTCGGACAGCATGGCTGACTGCTATCGATGGGTGAAACGAACTATAGCCGATGTTAGCAGTAATCGGATTCACGTGAGATGTGAACCAGCAGTTCATCACACCACGAATTGAGGTGCTAACTGAAGGCCAATTGCAAATGAAACCTGGTTGCATGTGAACGAAACCATTGGTTACAGCCCTTTTGTCATGCATATTATCAATTTAATCATGGAAATACAGTGAAAATCTACGGTCTCAATGGGTGGAACATTCCATATACCAAGCCGCAGCAGAACTAAATCTTCTGCAGAAAGTGTGAGATAGGCTTTCTCGCCCCCCCCCCCCCCCCCCCACATTCCAGCTTCGCTGTTTGGCACACATATCAAGATTTTCAAAGTGTAATGCTTCAAATGAATGATTATTTAACGAAATTTTCATTTTCAAAAATCAAAAGACAAGGGTGCAAGCTTTGTTTCCAAATTAAATATTACGAATTATACATATGTCGAATCACGAAAAAGCATGCTGATTATCGCTATGAATACTTAATTTTCGTTATCAAGATAGATTCAGAATTTGCTTGAAGGCAAAAAATGTTCAGTGAAACTTAAAATACATAACAATTGGATTGAAAAAAGGGATGGAAGTTATGATGAAAATTGAGCGAAAATTACAAACAAAACACTATAAGCGGCGTAACAATCCCTCTGACCTCATGAAATAAAAATGCATATGAGCTTCTCATGAGAAAGCTCATGAGCTACTTGTAAACTATCAATGTTGTAGCTCACTCGTGAGAATTCTACTCGTGTGGGATTGCTACGAACGTTTGTGTCATTGCTACGCCACTAGGCAAGAACCAGACCGACCGAACCCATTCAAACTTGTGCAACACCAGCGATTCAGCAGCGCCTTATAACACGGTAGCAGCTGAAAACAAAACTATCAGTTTACTTTTATTGGAATATTTATGGAAAACAACCAAACTACTACGCACATTCTCCTGGAAACCTCTTGGAAAACCCCTTGAAAAGGCAGATAGAACACAAGATTCAAAGAAATGGGTTGTTTCGTACTACACAACGTAACGGCTGGCAAACAAATTTTTTAACAATTGAGTTAGGTAAATTCGTGAGCAGAAAGTGCTGTATTTTCCACAACTCATTTGCTTTCTTCGTCGTTTTTGGTCTTCATGAGAAAAAAGGGTGCGGGATAAAACTTCAAATTACACTAAAGTGCGTACCCAGTTTGTAGCAGGTCTGCTTCATGTGAGAATCGAACCGTGGCCCAAAAGTTTAAGAGTCGCAGACGCCAACCACCATACTAACTGAGCCGCCTGTGTCAACATCGTTGACGAATCGTATATATGTGTTCTCACACATCACAAATTGAGATATACAGTTTACCCCTGCCTTTCTTTCGGCCAGACTATATACGATAGTTTTAAACCTTGTCGTGTCAGTTATCAAGCGGAACAAACACTGCCATTTTTTTGTTCATCCGAATTTCCGGTTGTCACCTTTTAACATCAATCAATGCGCACTCGTCTCATTGGGTTAATTGAGACAAAAAAAGTGTTTTTCGAGTGAGAAATATAATTTTTGTTAGATAGCTTCTGTTCTAGGACTATATAGTGCTTTTAATTCCTCCCGAGACCTCTACAGTATATTTACAAAACTTTGAGATAGCTTTAACGCTTCAATTGGTTTCAAACAGTTGAAGTTTGCATAAGAAGACCGTCATTGGAAAGTGCGATTTCTCACTGTAGGAGTCTCATTAGGAATGGTGTGAACTAATAACAATGAGTGAACTAACTCACCGTAGCACACAAGAGAAGAAAAGCGCATTATAGAATGCTAAGTGTGAGGATAACATCAATGAGCCGATTGCGAACATGGTGACACCATAGTCTGAAAAATCTGAAAAACATGAACATTTAGATTTTTGTATTGGTATTTTGGCAGAGATGAATAAGGAATGCCTTTGAATGAGACTGTTGCTAAATTTGGGTGCTAAATTTACAAAGTATTCGCTCAATGTGATCCCAAAAGAATAGGAGGCGCGTCCACTAACCACTATACCAATTTGGGCTATAGCAACGATTTTGACGAATAATTGTTCGTATGTGTTATTACACAGCACAAACTGAGATATACAGTGTACAACCGCCCTTCGTTTAGGGACAACTATATTTTTGTTCACCCTATGAGAGTGGCCCATATTGTTCCATTCCTCTTGAGTTTTTCCTGAGTTTTCCGTCCGTCTTTTCACAATGTTTTGTTTTTCACTTACATTGTGATGGATGACCAACTGACAACTGAATTTCCGGAACGTCTTTCCAAGTTTGTGTGTTTTCATTCTACTGTCATTTTCACTTAGTATCTTGTATATCACATGCTTGCATGTAAATAAATCAGTCAATCAATCAATCTTGAAGAACTCCTGTTATGTTCATCGTCCATATTGCAAAAAGTGTAGCAAAATGAATATGTACTGTAGGAGTCTCTGTAAAAATGGTGTCGACTACAACTGAACGTACACTTCGAATCGACCCCAGAGAGGGGTGTAGAACGGGTTCCGTTCAAAAGTTCCTCAACGACGTCCACTGAATCATCATAGATTGATACGGAATTGTTAGATAGGAGAACCAAAATAAAGTAGAACCAGAGGGCTACCATCGAACAACAGAAAACTGTCAGAAGATACTGGAAACAGGGAAAATCTATATCTAGCCGGGTTTTTGGTAACACTTGTTACTTCAGTGGGTAACCGGTTGGTAACCTGAAATCAAAAATCCCAGTTAACTTTTTTTCTAACGCAAAACGTGGTTTTATTGTTAGTTTGTTCGGTAAACTCATTTCAGTTCTAGGTTACCAAACGGTTACTTGTTAGGTAAACTGAAAAACGGTTACCAAACCGGCACCTGCAAACCTGAATAACATTTCAAATCTCATTTTTTTTACAGATAGTATTTATTATTTATATTTCTTGTATTCATTTATTTAATAAATGCATTTTAGTCCACCTAATTTAGTTTAACACAACTTTTTTTATCTAATCACCTGTAGCCCGAGATAGGGCAGAAGTAATAGCTCATTGTGGAATAGCATTGCGACCAAAGCCAGTGAGATACTGACGGCCCTTAATACCAGCCATGTCGTCTGAAAAAAGTATAGTCGTAAAAAAAGAGTTGAAGAAGTATGAACTGAGAGAGAAGCGTCGTATCATGAAGAACTTGGAAATATAGAAACCTCTGATTATCTCCGTGAAAGAGTGTAAAGTAACATTGTTTTTTCAACTAACGTTGGATCTCTAGATGATGCTGTAGTTGTTGCCAACGGAACGTTGGGAGAGTACTATATATCTAATTTTCTGCTGGTAACGGAGACATGTCTTTGAACGTTTTTCGGTGGTTAGCTCTCGTAGCGCAGTGGCTAGCTTATAGCTACGAGGATTTTGCTCGTAGGGTTGATTCTGGCGAGATACAAAAATTTATGAATTCGTCACGTGAGTTTCATGCCGCGCATGTGCGCTAAGTAAGCCCACGTCTGACTCCTCCCCCTAATTTTGTCATAGACAGGCCCGTAATCGCGAGGGTCTCGATTCCAAATACGAACGGACCAATAAGTAATATACTAGAAGTAAATTAAATAGTCACGTAAAATTGGCATTCTAATGAGGCATCGTGCCTTTTGTCATCACATGTCTCTGAGTTCTGCTGTGTCACATGCTGTGTGACTGTGCAATTGACTGATCATATATGGCTCGTTCACCTGAATAGCCATGGGGTCGTGGTAGTACTGATCCAGGTCTATGTGGCCGAGCAGCCCGTAGTATAGATGGAAATCCAAACCGCAGACAACCGATAACAAAGTGACACTTAGCCAGTATATGGCGGTTCTGCCAATTCTCTGTAAATTATGAAATCGTAAATGATCTCTTTAGACTATAGTCCTATTCATGTCTACCAACCGCACTCTCTCTTCGAGGCCGCTCTACAAAGTAGCTCGCCAATTGGCTGGAAGTTGTGCAAGATCATAGTTTTAGAAAATTTTATATACAGTTTCATTCATCGAACTATCTGGGACTTTACCAACAAAAATTTAACGCAATATGATCGAGAAATCGGAATCTTAATTCAACCTCTGCCTCCTTTGACTTTTTGATGAGATCATCGCTATAGGAGACGCCAAGTTTATAGACGTTTGTTTCCTATTCGTAGCTATTAGCTAACCACTGCGCTACGTGAGCTCACAAATCGAATCAAAGACATATGTCTATCACAGCGCAAAATGAGACATACAGTTCCGACCATAACATCATAGGATGATTACACGGTGCATCATTGAAAAACAATCTTACCTTACGCATCTCTTCCACAGAGATAGGATCAGAGGTTTCTATATCTCCAAGTTCGCTATAAAATGACGAAATATCCTCAGGCCATTCTTCTTCAATTTCTTCTTCAGTTGCACGAACGGTACTGAAATACAGTTTCTCTACAGCAAACTCACGTCATTATATATGTATGCTTGTTCACGCTTTCGTGTAAACAAAAACGAAACAACAACCCGGCCCTTGAAAAAGTTCGTGATCAATCCCATCAAGATGTGTTTGGGGAACTGAAACTACAGAACACAACCTAGTCGTCATAGTCTATAGGTTAAAGATCTCGTCCACATCCAGCTCATGACAAGCGATGTTTCATCATGAACATATTCAGAGACCAACCGCTTGTAACACTCTTCACATCACATAGTATAGTTCAATTCATCCCCACTGAGACCCATTGGCATCGTGCCAATATTTTCGAATGCCTAGTTCTTAGAGAAACATGGGCATTCTAAAGACTGGTGTTGTAACGTGTTCTTAAAACTGAACAACCGCTAACAAAAATTTGCAGTTTGTTTGAAAAACGGGAAAGATGCAATGTTATACGAGATTGTTACAAGTTAAACAGCATCATACTACACGATTGAACTGATTCAACAAAGCCGAGCATCTTAATATAAGACGGTTCCAACTAAATTTTTTTCAAAATTCAAAGTAATTCACGGAATTCTGTCAATCTGTGAACGGGAACTTTTTCTTGCGCCTTGCGGTCGAGATGGCACAATTTTAGGCTCCTTGTCAACGCGGTGTTGGCATTGGACAATGAGATTCAGATTCTTTTGGCAAATGCTAAGTGAACGGAGTTCGCTTGTCACTTGCATCCAAAGGGATCATCTTTACCATTTGCCATTTGCACTGATTTCATTTTGACACGTGTCAAACCGTTGCAAAATACCTACTTTACTCTCAATAAAAGCAAGCGCACTACCGCTACACTAAGGAGCACCTGCATTGAAAAGAATGGACCGCGCTATATATAAACCCGCCGCAGTTGTTCAGATTAACGTTGCCACACATGAGTGTATTAAAGGGATTAGTTTATTGGAAAGATCAATTTTCATAAATATAAAACGTGAATTTAAAAGTTGAACACACCAAAAAAACATTTCAGCTAGTTGAAAGCAGTAGCAACTTTTCGCCCAACATCGCAGGTTTAAGTGTTTACTGTATTCCCTTTTCCGCTTCTTGTTATTTCTTTCAAAGATTCGCACCCATAATTCGATAATCTATTTTCATCCCGTTATGAATATGCCCGCCCCGGTGTGTGTACGAACTGTTCGCGCTCTAGAACGTAGCCCGCTTAGTGTAGTGGTAAGCGTCTCGCTTTTGGTGTGGCGGGGTCAGGTTCGATTCCCGCATGAGGCAAAACCTGGTTGACACGTGTCAAGAGAGAGGATCGTTCCTGGCAATTGTCAGTGTTGAGCAGTGATAATATCACTTGCCAATTGTTGAGCAGTGATAGTATCACTTGGCAGACTTCAATATATATGTTGGCGCTTGTCATTTGGGTTGGCTCTAATACTTCCCAGATACAACAGCAACTTTGACAAGATAATGGTTTACGTGTCACACCCACTCCGTTGACAACATTTTGGTAAAAAAACGGAAATTTTGAAAAAATTAGTTGGACCCGTCTTATATGCAGTAAAAAATAGCAACCCTATCCTATAGTCTGTTTCACCAGTCAATGTCCTTCTACAGTAAACCATCAGACATTCAGGAAGCTTTTTATAATAAACAGTGAAGGTGCAAAAGATATTATCACAATTTCGAGAAAATTCAAAAACGTAAACATACAAAACTTTGAGTTGGAAGTTTGAACATATTACTATAGAGTTATCTTTGTTACACCAGTCGATGTCTTTGTATAGTACTTCGTCAAATATTCAGAAGACTTTTTCTGATCAAAAACTTATTGTTTTGGTCTCAAACTTTCAGAGTTTGTAGTAGTGAATGTGCAAAAGACATTCCGGCAATTCCAAGAGAATCCAAAAACGCCAACATACAAAACTTTGAGTTGGAAACTTGAACATATTACTGTTTCAGCATATTAATATAGTTATAAGTGCATGAAACAAACTATACCTTTCTTGCTCAGTTTCGATCCGGTGGCTGGATACTGTGATCGACAGAATTGTGTCGTCACTTTTGATGTAAATAGTTGACATTCTGGAGAAACAATCTGGAAGAATTTAATCTATTGCAATGAACTTTCATGATTTATAACATTCGAGATATATTAGCGTCTGCTAACTGAGAGATAAAGGGCCAATTCGACAGCTAACCGGGTTTTCAAGTGAACTTACTGGTTTTTGGTAACCCTTTTTCAGGTTACCTCACAGGTAACCGGTAAGTCACCCAAAATTAAAATCCGTTAGGGTACAAACTAACGGTGAAAACCACATTTTGCGTTGAAAAAAACAGGTAACCGGATTCTCATTTTCGGTTACCGACCGGTTACCTATCGAAGTCACCGGAAAAGAAGGTTACCAAAAACCGGCTAGGTTAACAAATAACCCGGTTACATATAGAATTCACCGAGATAAAATGACGATTGATGTATTGCAGTGGACTGGGCGGGGTCTTCGCTTGCTGACCAATCCGGGAGGTAACAACATGTCTACAACATCAGCCGTAATTGAACCCTAACTGTAAGGATAACTGCTGTATGGTAACCTCGGGTACCTCCAATAGCATCCGCTAGTAGGTGTTTGTGTGAAAATTACGCAGTGTCATAGATTATAGACAATGTATTAGCCTCGAATAGTTTTGGAAAAAATAGTTTTGGAAAGAATAATTATTTTACAAAATGTAAAGTTATACAGAACGTATTAAACTCTTTTCAAAAACCGAACCTTATTTAATACAGCATGTGTGACTTTTGGAGTTCTCCTGCTTTTGGGTCTCGGACACAAATATGTTCAAATCTATGTTTCTTACAATATAAACTTAACTCTATCAACTTGACTTTAAATTATGTTGCCCAATCGTGCTTTTGTTTATTTATTTTGAACTTTTTTACTGGACTGGTTATCTTTTCACCCCCATCAATCGATAGCACGGCACTCGTAAAATAGTTAGTGGTCCCAACTAACTATTTTACGAGATGTAAAGTTATACAGAATGTATTTAACTCTTTTCAAAAACCGAACCTTTTAACACAGTACGTGTGACATTTGGAGTTCTCCTGCTTTTGGGTCTCGGGCACAAATATGTTCAAATCTATGTTTCTTACAATATCAACTTAACTCTATCAACTTGACTTTGAATTATGTTGCCCAATCGTGCTTTTGTTTAGTTATTTTCAACTGTTGGCTTTTTACTGGACTGGTTGTCTTTCTACCCCCATCAATCGATAGCATGGCACCCCAACCAAAAAGGGCCGTCTACTGTGCAGGCCAATGATGATGAACTACCAAAAAACTTGTTCATGCTCAAAAATTCTACAATAACGTTTACAAAAATGATTAAAATACAGTTATTGGGCAAAAATCTGCCTCACACTGGAATCGAACCAGCGACCTTCTGTTTACTAGACAGACGCTCTGCCACTGAGCCAGTGAGGCACACGTCTGTGCAGCTGGGAATATGAGACAACACCGCGAGACAAAGTGATAGAGGAAGAATAGTTTTGGAAGAGGGACCAAATATTGGTATTCGACGGAAAATCAACGAGTTTAAACTAATAAGGCTGCGGAATAGAGCAATATACACCGTAAAAGCTTGCTTCACAAAGCGTTGTTCTAACTTACTATTTTACGAGATGTAAAGTTATACAGAATGTATTTAACTCTTTTCAAAAACCGAACCTTTTCAACACAGTACGTGTGACATTTGGAGTTCTCCTGCTTTTGGGTCTCGGGCACAAATATGTTCAAATCTATGTTTCTTACAATATCAACTTAAGTCTATCAACTTGACTTTGAATTATGTTGCCCAATCGTGCTTTTGTTTAGTTATTTTCAACTGTTGGCTTTTTACTGGACTGGTTGTCTTTCTACCCCCATCAATCGATAGCATGGCACCCCAACCAAAAAGGGCCGTCTACTGTGCAGGCCAATGATGATGAACTACCAAAAAACTTGTTCATGCTCAAAAATTCTACAATAACGTTTACAAAAATGATTAAATTACAGTTATTGGGCAAAAATCTGCCTCACGCTGGAATCGAACCAGCGACCTTCTGTTTACTAGACAGACGCTCTGCCACTGAGCCAGTGAGGCACACGTCTGTGCAGCTGGGAATATGAGACAACACCGCGAGAGAAAGTGATAGAGGAAGAATAGTTTTGGGAGAGGGACCAAATATTGGTATTCGACGGAAAATCAACGAGTTTAAACTAATAAGGCTGCGGAATAGAGCAATATACACCGTAAAAGCTTGCTTCACAAAGCGTTGTTCTAACTAACTATTTTACGAGATGTAAAGTTATACAGAATGTATTTAACTCTTTTCAAAAACCGAACCTTTTTAACACAGTACGTGTGACATTTGGAGTTCTCCTGCTTTTGGGTCTCGGGCTCAAATATGTTCAAATCTATGTTTCTTACAATATCAACTGAACTCTATCAACTTGACTTTAAATTATGTTGCCCAATCGTGCTTCTGTTTATTTATTTTGAACTGTTGGCTTTTTTACGGGACTGGTTATCTTTTCACCCCCATCAATCGATAGCATGGCACCCCCAACCAAAAACGGCCGTCTAATCTGCAGGCCAATGATGTTGAACTACCAAAAAACTTGTTAATGCTCAAAAATTCTACAATAACGTTTACAAAAATGATTAAATTACAGTTATTGGGCAAAAATCTGCCTCACGCTGGAATCGAACCAGCGACCTTCTGTTTACTAGACAGACGCTCTGCCACTGAGCCAGTGAGGCACACGTCTGTGCAGCTGGGAATATGAGACAACACCGCGAGAGAAAGTGATAGAGGAAGAATAGTTTTGGGAGAGGGACCAAATATTGGTATTCGACGGAAAATCAACGAGTTTAAACTAATAAGGCTGCGGAATAGAGCAATATACACCGTAAAAGCTTGCTTCACAAAGCGTTGTTCTAACTAACTATTTTACGAGATGTAAAGTTATACAGAATGTATTTAACTCTTTTCAAAAACCGAACCTTTTTAACACAGTACGTGTGACATTTGGAGTTCTCCTGCTTTTGGGTCTCGGGCTCAAATATGTTCAAATCTATGTTTCTTACAATATCAACTGAACTCTATCAACTTGACTTTAAATTATGTTGCCCAATCGTGCTTCTGTTTATTTATTTTGAACTGTTGGCTTTTTTACGGGACTGGTTATCTTTTCACCCCCATCAATCGATAGCATGGCACCCCCAACCAAAAACGGCCGTCTAATCTGCAGGCCAATGATGTTGAACTACCAAAAAACTTGTTAATGCTCAAAAATTCTACAATAACGTTTACAAAAATGATTAAATTACAGTTATTGGGCAAAAATCTGCCTCACGCTGGAATCGAACCAGCGACCTTCTGTTTACTAGACAGACGCTCTGCCACTGAGCCAGTGAGGCACACGTCTGTGCAGCTGGGAATATGAGACAACACCGCGAGAGAAAGTGATAGAGGAAGAATAGTTTTGGGAGAGGGACCAAATATTGGTATTCGACGGAAAATCAACGAGTTTAAACTAATAAGGCTGCGGAATAGAGCAATATACACCGTAAAAGCTTGCTTCACAAAGCGTTGTTCTAACTAACTATTTTACGAGATGTAAAGTTATACAGAATGTATTTAACTCTTTTCAAAAACCGAACCTTTTTAACACAGTACGTGTGACATTTGGAGTTCTCCTGCTTTTGGGTCTCGGGCTCAAATATGTTCAAATCTATGTTTCTTACAATATCAACTGAACTCTATCAACTTGACTTTAAATTATGTTGCCCAATCGTGCTTCTGTTTATTTATTTTGAACTGTTGGCTTTTTTACGGGACTGGTTATCTTTTCACCCCCATCAATCGATAGCATGGCACCCCCAACCAAAAACGGCCGTCTAATCTGCAGGCCAATGATGTTGAACTACCAAAAAACTTGTTAATGCTCAAAAATTCTACAATAACGTTTACAAAAATGATTAAATTACAGTTATTGGGCAAAAATCTGCCTCACGCTGGAATCGAACCAGCGACCTTCTGTTTACTAGACAGACGCTCTGCCACTGAGCCAGTGAGGCACACGTCTGTGCAGCTGGGAATATGAGACAACACCGCGAGAGAAAGTGATAGAGGAAGAATAGTTTTGGGAGAGGGACCAAATATTGGTATTCGACGGAAAATCAACGAGTTTAAACTAATAAGGCTGCGGAATAGAGCAATATACACCGTAAAAGCTTGCTTCACAAAGCGTTGTTCTAACTAACTATTTTACGAGATGTAAAGTTATACAGAATGTATTTAACTCTTTTCAAAAACCGAACCTTTTTAACACAGTACGTGTGACATTTGGAGTTCTCCTGCTTTTGGGTCTCGGGCTCAAATATGTTCAAATCTATGTTTCTTACAATATCAACTGAACTCTATCAACTTGACTTTAAATTATGTTGCCCAATCGTGCTTCTGTTTATTTATTTTGAACTGTTGGCTTTTTTACGGGACTGGTTATCTTTTCACCCCCATCAATCGATAGCATGGCACCCCCAACCAAAAACGGCCGTCTAATCTGCAGGCCAATGATGTTGAACTACCAAAAAACTTGTTAATGCTCAAAAATTCTACAATAACGTTTACAAAAATGATTAAATTACAGTTATTGGGCAAAAATCTGCCTCACGCTGGAATCGAACCAGCGACCTTCTGTTTACTAGACAGACGCTCTGCCACTGAGCCAGTGAGGCACACGTCTGTGCAGCTGGGAATATGAGACAACACCGCGAGACAAAGTGATAGAGGAAGAATAGTTTTGGAGAGGGACCAAATATTGGTATTCATAATAATAATAATTTATCAACCCGGTATTTGACAGACAATTTCAATGGCTAACGAGTATCGGAGATGTTGATTCAAAGAAAAGATAAACATGTACAGGAGGGAAAAAGACTGATTCAGAATGTGTGCAGGCCCGTAGCTGTCTAGGATCGGCTAGGCGGGGGGTGGCGAGAGTTGGCGAGACTCTCATGGGACCGGACAGCTGGAGCGGGCTGGAGGTGGACTTGTGGCTGGTAGACGCGATCTAGGCCGTGACTGGACCTAGGCTGGCTGCAAAAGGTGCAGACCACTAACCTTCCCCTATAAGCTACGAGGGCACAGATGGTCGTTGTCTTGACAGGATATAGAACGAAAGGAGAGACACGGGAAAAAAGCAGAAAAAAAGGAGAAAAACTTGAGCATTATAAAAGACCTTAATCTACAGAATGGAAACTATGTAAGACCGGGAAACAAGAAATACTAAATTTTAAGCTCAACATGATACAGTGGTGCAAATATGGACACGATCAAACTACGACAACGCCTACTAAAAACTAAAAAAACATTAAGTTATGTTATATTTATTTTACTACGCAAAGTGACAATATGCCTACTAAAAACTAAAAAAAAACACTAAGACATGTTATATTGATTCTGACTACAGCTCAAATCAACGCAAAGTGACATTACGGGTAAAATTAACAAGCTAAAACATGTATATGTTCCACGATTAATAGTTAAAAATGACGAAAACAATAGCATGCAGCTAACTTATGTTAGTTGTAGTTGAGCAACCTGTAATACTAGAATTAGACAAGAGAGATGATTTATTTTTTCAGCATTCCCCAGGATTGCACGCAAATTCAAAGCACCGGTCGAAATGGATTTTTTTTTTGAAGTGAAAAGTAATGGCGAGGAATAGAATGAAGTGATTACGTACCGTAATTGAGATAGTAAATACATTCAACGAAACAAACCAATCCATAGCAGCTGAGTAGAAAATACACGATCGAAATTGGTTTAGGAGGAACAATACAAAACATTTTTCAAGAACTGAAATTATGATTAGACAAATGTTTCGCGACTTTTCGCCGGAAAGATGAAGAATTCACACTGAGAAATGTTTTAGAAGGTAACTGATTCCAAATAGAAAGATAGCGAAAGGTGAAAGATTGTTTGAATGACTTGTGGTTTACTCGAGGTAAAAGTACAAAACATGAGTGATTACGAGATTGCGAACTGCGTGCAGAACGCGTGAAATACAACTCAAAAGGTAAACTCACCTCACCGATTACCATTTTGTACATAAACGCAAGGCCAGCCGCACATCTTCTCTGTTCCAAAGTGGTAGTCTCAAGAGCTGCCAACCGCTCTTCGTAGGTCATTTCCGTCAAACCAACTCTGTTGAAAACTCTTTTAGTGAATGTTCTCTGAACTGACTCAATTTCTTTGATTGAGGTGATAAGTTTGGGGTCCCAAACTTCACAACAATACTCAATGATTGGCCTGACATATGTGACAAATAATTTGAACAAAAGGGCTGGATTTTTGGTTGAAAACGATTTTAGGATAAAATTCGATTTTGCACGACAACGACTAGCCATTGAAGAGATATGTTTTGAGAATGTGAGTCTATTATCGTAAATTATACCCAAATCCTTGAAGTTGGTTACTTCTTCCAGTTGTGTTCCTTCGAGATAGAATGTGTGATTGGGGTGTCTGTTTCCGATACACATAACCTTAGTTTTTCCTACGTTAATGTCTCGGAATAGAGCAATATACACCGTAAAAGCTTGCTTCACAAAGCGTTGTTCTAACTAACTATTTTACGGGATGTAAAGTTATACAGAATGTATTTAACTCTTTTCAAAAACCGAACCTTTTTAACACAGTACGTGTGACATTTGGAGTTCTCCTGCTTTTGGGTCTCGAACACAAATATGTTCAATATATGTTTCTTACAATATCAACTTAACTCTATCAACTTGAATTTAAATTATGTTGCCCAATCGTGCTTCTGTTTATTTATTTTCAACTGTTGGCTTTTTACTGGACTGGTTGTCTTTCTACCCCCATCAATCGATAGCATGGCACCCCAACCAAAAAGGGCCGTCTACTGTGCAGGCCAATGATGATGAACTACCAAAAAACTTGTTAATGCTCAAAAATTCTACAATAACGTTTACAAAAATGATTAAATTACAGTTATGGGGCAAAAATCTGCCTCACGCTGGAATCGAACCAGCGACCTTCTGTTTACTAGACAGACGCTCTGCCACTGAGCCAGTGAGGCACACGTCTGTGCAGCTGGGAATATGAGACAACACCGCGAGACAAAGTGATAGAGGAAGAATAGTTTTGGGAGAGGGACCAAATATTGGTATTCGACGGAAAATCAACGAGTTTAAACTAATAAGGCTGCGGAATAGAGCAATATACACCGTAAAAGCTTGCTTCACAAAGCGTTGTTCTAACTAACTATTTTACGAGATGTAAAGTTATACAGAATGTATTTAACTCTTTTCAAAAACCGAACCTTTTTAACACAGTACGTGTGACATTTGGAGTTCTCCTGCTTTTGGGTCTCGAACACAAATATGTTCAATATATGTTTCTTACAATATCAACTTAACTCTATCAACTTGAATTTAAATTATGTTGCCCAATCGTGCTTCTGTTTATTTATTTTCAACTGTTGGCTTTTTACTGGACTGGTTGTCTTTCTACTCCCATCAATCGATAGCATGGCACCCCCAACCAAAAAGGGCCGTCTACTGTGCAGGCCAATGATGATGAACTACCAAAAAACTTGTTAATGCTCAAAAATTCTACAATAACGTTTACAAAAATGATTAAATTACAGTTATGGGGCAAAAATCTGCCTCACGCTGGAATCGAACCAGCGACCTTCTGTTTACTAGACAGACGCTCTGCCACTGAGCCAGTGAGGCACACGTCTGTGCAGCTGGGAATATGAGACAACACCGCGAGACAAAGTGATAGAGGAAGAATAGTTTTGGGAGAGGGACCAAATATTGGTATTCGACGGAAAATCAACGAGTTTAAACTAATAAGGCTGCGGAATAGAGCAATATACACCGTAAAAGCTTGCTTCACAAAGCGTTGTTCTAACTAACTATTTTACGAGATGTAAAGTTATACAGAATGTATTTAACTCTTTTCAAAAACCGAACCTTTTTAACACAGTACGTGTGACATTTGGAGTTCTCCTGCTTTTGGGTCTCGGGCACAAATATGTTCAAATCTATGTTTCTTACAATATCAACTTAACTCTATCAACTTGAATTTAAATTATGTTGCCCAATCGTGCTTCTGTTTATTTATTTTCAACTGTTGGCTTTTTTACGGGACTGGTTATCTTTCTACCCCCATCAATCGATAGCATGGCACCCCAACCAAAAAGGGCCGTCTACTGTGCAGGCCAATGATGATGAACTACCAAAAAACTTGTTAATGCTCAAAAATTCTACAATAACGTTTACAAAAATGATTAAATTACAGTTATGGGGCAAAAATCTGCCTCACGCTGGAATCGAACCAGCGACCTTCTGTTTACTAGACAGACGCTCTGCCACTGAGCCAGTGAGGCACACGTCTGTGCAGCTGGGAATATGAGACAACACCGCGAGACAAAGTGATAGAGGAAGAATAGTTTTGGGAGAGGGACCAAATATTGGTATTCGACGGAAAATCAACGAGTTTAAACTAATAAGGCTGCGGAATAGAGCAATATACACCGTAAAAGCTTGCTTCACAAAGCGTTGTTCTAACTAACTATTTTACGAGATGTAAAGTTATACAGAATGTATTTAACTCTTTTCAAAAACCGAACCTTTTTAACACAGTACGTGTGACATTTGGAGTTCTCCTGCTTTTGGGTCTCGAACACAAATATGTTCAATATATGTTTCTTACAATATCAACTTAACTCTATCAACTTGAATTTAAATTATGTTGCCCAATCGTGCTTCTGTTTATTTATTTTCAACTGTTGGCTTTTTACTGGACTGGTTGTCTTTCTACTCCCATCAATCGATAGCATGGCACCCCCAACCAAAAAGGGCCGTCTACTGTGCAGGCCAATGATGATGAACTACCAAAAAACTTGTTAATGCTCAAAAATTCTACAATAACGTTTACAAAAATGATTAAATTACAGTTATGGGGCAAAAATCTGCCTCACGCTGGAATCGAACCAGCGACCTTCTGTTTACTAGACAGACGCTCTGCCACTGAGCCAGTGAGGCACACGTCTGTGCAGCTGGGAATATGAGACAACACCGCGAGACAAAGTGATAGAGGAAGAATAGTTTTGGGAGAGGGACCAAATATTGGTATTCGACGGAAAATCAACGAGTTTAAACTAATAAGGCTGCGGAATAGAGCAATATACACCGTAAAAGCTTGCTTCACAAAGCGTTGTTCTAACTAACTATTTTACGAGATGTAAAGTTATACAGAATGTATTTAACTCTTTTCAAAAACCGAACCTTTTTAACACAGTACGTGTGACATTTGGAGTTCTCCTGCTTTTGGGTCTCGGGCACAAATATGTTCAAATCTATGTTTCTTACAATATCAACTTAACTCTATCAACTTGACTTTAAATTATGTTGCCCAATCGTGCTTCTGTTTATTTATTTTGAACTGTTGGCTTTTTTACGGGACTGGTTATCTTTTCACCCCCATCAATCGATAGCATGGCACCCCAACCAAAAAGGGCCGTCTACTGTGCAGGCCAATGATGATGAACTACCAAAAAACTTGTTCATGCTCAAAAATTATACAATAACGTTTACAAAAATGATTAAATTACAGTTATTGGGCAAAAATCTGCCTCACGCTGGAATCGAACCAGCGACCTTCTGTTTACTAGACAGACGCTCTGCCACTGAGCCAGTGAGGCACACGTCTGTGCAGCTGGGAAAATGAGACAACACCGCGAGACAAAGTGATAGAGGAAGAATAGTTTTGGGGGAGTGACCAAATCTTGGTATTCGACGGAAAATCAACGAGTTTAAACTAATAAGGCTGCGGAATAGAGCAATATACACCGTAAAAGCTTGCTTCACAAAGCGTTGTTCTAACTAACTATTTTACGAGATGTAAAGTTATACAGAATGTATTTAACTCTTTTCAAAAACCGAACCTTTTCAACACAGTACGTGTGACATTTGGAGTTCTCCTGCTTTTGGGTCTCGGGCACAAATATGTTCAAATCTATGTTTCTTACAATATCAACTTAACTCTATCAACTTGACTTTGAATCATGTTGCCCAATCGTGCTTTTGTTTAGTTATTTTGAACTGTTGGCTTTTTACTGGACTGGTTGTCTTTCTACTCCCATCAATCGATGGCATGGCACCCCCAACCAAAAAGGGCCGTCTACTGTGCAGGCCAATGATGATGAACTACCAAAAAACTTGTTCATGCTCAAAAATTATACAATAACGTTTACAAAAATGATTAAATTACAGTTATTGGGCAAAAATCTGCCTCACGCTGGAATCGAACCAGCGACCTTCTGTTTACTAGACAGACGCTCTGCCACTGAGCCAGTGAGGCACACGTCTGTGCAGCTGGGAATATGAGACAACACCGCGAGACAAAGTGATAGAGGAAGAATAGTTTTGGGAGAGGGACCAAATATTGGTATTCGACGGAAAATCAACGAGTTTAAACTAATAAGGCTGCGGAATAGAGCAATATACACCGTAAAAGCTTGCTTCACAAAGCGTTGTTCTAACTAACTATTTTACGAGATGTAAAGTTATACAGAATGTATTTAACTCTTTTCAAAAACCGAACCTTTTTAACACAGTACGTGTGACATTTAGAGTTCTCCTGCTTTTGGGTCTCGGGCACAAATATGTTCAAATCTATGTTTCTTACAATATCAACTTAACTCTATCAACTTGAATTTAAATTATGTTGCCCAATCGTGCTTCTGTTTATTTATTTTCAACTGTTGGCTTTTTACTGGACTGGTTGTCTTTCTACCCCCATCAATCGATAGCATGGCACCCCAACCAAAAAGGGCCGTCTACTGTGCAGGCCAATGATGATGAACTACCAAAAAACTTGTTCATGCTCAAAAATTATACAATAACGTTTACAAAAATGATTAAATTACAGTTATTGGGCGAAAATCTGCCTCACGCTGGAATCGAACCAGCGACCTTCTGTTCACTAGACAGACGCTCTGCCACTGAGCCAGTGAGGCACACATCCGGTTAGCTGGGAATATGAGACAACACCGCGCGACAAAGTGATAGAGGAAGAATAGTTTTGGGAGAGGGACCAAATATTGGTATTCGACGGAAAATCAACGAGTTTAAACTAATAAGGCTGCGGAATAGAGCAATATACACCGTATGGGCTTGTTTCAGAAAAAGTGGTCCCAACTAACTATTTTACAAGATGTAAAGTTAAACAAACCGTATAGACCTCCTCTCTTCAAAGAACTATTTTATATGTGAAAAGAATTTCGTTGAATATTGGTGTTCTGCATTAGTAGTTACATTTTTATCTCGGTCACATACATTGTTCATATTTATACATTTAAGCATCTGGCGACAACTATTATTGGTGCGAAAAGCGCAAGTTTAGCCCTATTAGTTGTTACTGAGCGTTGTGTTGTTTTGGAATTGAACTTTGTTCGGTGCCAAGATTCTCAGATAATAAACAGGTATTCCTTGTTTTTCTTATGATTTGCTGTTATTTCTCTTCCATTATTTCAATCAGCACGATTTCTTCTTTCGTTTACCCTTTCCAAAGCAAGCTTATTCGATGTATGTTGCCCCCGCTGTATTTGTAGTTTGATCTCGTTGCTTTTGGTAGAAATTCGTTGATTTATGACGTGTAACGAGAGCCAACTACAACGAAAATCTGGTAACTACCTATATACTAGGAGTAAACTGAATAGTCTGAATTGGATGAGAGTAGAGAAACATTGTACGTTTGAGGAGACGAAGGTTGGGATTAAACAGGCACTGTATGTGAAAAGTGTATACTAGAAATACATTCAATAGTCACGTGAAGGTAGAATTCTAATGAAGAATTGTGCACTTTGTTATTGCACGTTTCTGAGTTTTGCTGTGTTCAACACGTTTCACGTGACTGTGCAATCGACCAAAAGAATAACTTACGTTTCTAGAGTTTCAGATGTCTTCAACGTTATTCTACCTTACCCTCGTCCTATTCTCTTGCTCTGTATTTGCCAGACCGGGAGATGAGTTGCGAAAGAAAGTGGAGAACTTGAACGAAGTTCAGGGAAAACACTGTGAGGAGCTGGAGAAAAGACGATTGGGTTTTCTATATGCACAGTGCAATTCGGGAGGAAGATATATAGTAAAAGGTGTGGTCTTATTCAAAAATCATACTTTAAGTGTACTTTATTAGCAATAAAGCTTACTGATTCACACTGTTTTTGCACATTTAAATACTTAGAATTAAATACTGTTCTCTTCTGGGAGATAATTACACTTGGCCAGGAGATGACTCGCGGCTATATTTGTCGCTCGAAGAAAGGCGGGGGATACTGTATATCGCACTTTGTGCTGTGTGAGAACACATGTACATGATTCGTCAACAACGTTGCTGCAAGCTCACTTGGTATAGTGGTTAGCTTCCGCGGCCCCAAACTTTTGCGCCCGGTTCGAATCTCATACAAGCTCATGAATGTGGCACGCATTATACATAAATACAAGTTAATACAAGTTAATAAAGTTCTAGGTTGTCTAGCATCTTGGATCAGCGACAGTTCCGCATTTGTCCCGTTCAACTCGACTATTGATCGATTTTTCGACGAAAAACACTATGGATATCGATATAATTGCTCCAAGGATGGAGAGGAGTTCATCTTCAGAATATCTTGTGAGTTCATGTTGATCTACTGAACTGAGAATCGACGTCAGCTATGATGAAATTTGCAAGTATTACGATAGGTTGGTCAGTTGGCAGGTACATAGGCGCACGTTCAGAACAGTATTATACTGTTAGTCAATCTCACATATTGCCTATTGCCTCATTATAATAGTAATATAATAACATCATGTTCATTGTACATAGAGTATTGAACAAAAATAGTCATAATTTAACTACATTATTATAAATTGATTTACCTAACCAAACAACTGTTACCAGAACTAGCTATTTCAAAGTAGAACGGAGCAAAGAAAACTTTACACCTCCATCAACTATACTGTTAGTCAATTACACAGCGTGGTTAAACACATCAGAACTCGAAAACGTGCAATAAAAAGTGCACGATTCCTAATTAGAATGCTAAATTCACGTGACCATTCAATCTACTTCTAGTAAAGTTCCGCTCATGTTTCCAAATGCAGCATTCGGACTGTATTTGTGACATCTAGGCTTCTCTATCCTAACATGTGTATCGTCAAACATAATACGAAAATTTTTCTGACTTTGTTTGTTTTTACATTCAAACTTCAGTTTTATTCCTTCGGTTTTTCGGTAAAGTTGATAACAAGTGGAGACCAACGTTGGCATTGCAATATTGACGAAAATCACGATAGAACACGCACAACTTGTTTCTTTTTGAGCAATTATGACAGAGCTAACGAGAGAAACACGCGAAACCCATTAAATCCGAAGAAAAAATAGAAAATGGAAATTATTATGCAAAAACAAGATTTTTGTATGCTCAATGAGAATCTCTTTTTCCAGCATGTCTAATCAATACTCGTACGAACCCGATCGATATTCCACTCGATACTTGTACTTTGGTGGACGGGAAGCATATGTCGTGCAACCGGCGAGGAGTCGACGTCGCTTTCGAGGAAGAGAGGAACCCAATCGATTCAAATATCGACTTTATCAAACAGAAAGCTTCCCATTTGAGGCATTTCTTCCAGCATCCAAATCCTAACAAGTTAAACTACACCCTTCATCAAGTAGAAAGGCCTAAAACGACTGAACAGTAGTGATTTCGAGCAAATTTTATACTATTTGCCTGATTTTATATCATACTCCCACCCATACGATGTGAATAAAATAAAATATAATACATTTTTCCGTATAGTTATCATCGAAAGTATCTTAAGAAAGTTTCGGAGCACCCTTGAATGTTAAATTTTTCTTCAATTGAATACCACCAGTATAATACAGTCGTCGCCAACGCAAAGGCGAGAGCTCTGAACTCCCTGGGACTGGGACGTCGTAGCAGTCACGCGAAAAAAAAACCCGCATTTTAGCTTGGTAGCAGACGAGGTACGGGTCAAATTACTCAACGTAGCAGACGTCGTTGCACTCGCAATGATAGCTGGATTGCCACTCGTGAAGTAATCAGCGGTTCGGCCAGAATTAGATACGTACGTGCTAGAGGTGCCACTCTGCGCAACTCAGCCAATTTAGTTCATTCGAGCTAGGTTAAAAGCCGCTCTGACACACGAAAGAAGTGCTCACTTCGATTAGGTGTTAAAGAGAAAACATGCTTGTGCATATTCATTTGAAAAAAGTGTATTTTTTTCAAAAAGAATTAGCATTGAAAGTTGAGCAGTAATCTCATCTTTTCTCAATAATTCGGAGTGAATCAGTAATATTATTAATCAATTAAATTTCGCAATGGTCTGGGACCGCGCTTGCCCGGCTGATCCTGACTAACCGTCTGGGACCGTAGCAGTCAAACCGTCTGGGACGCGTAAACATCGCGTCCCGGACGGTCGACTGCTACGACGTCCCAGTCCCAGGGAGTTCAGAGAGGGTACTGTATATCTATTTTTCCGCTGTGTACCCACACCTGCCTTCGATTCATGCACGTTATATACTCCCAATAGCGCAGTGGTTAACGGCCTGCTACGAATCTTTTGCTTGCGGGTTCTATTCCGGTGAGAGACAGAAATTTATAAACTATATCGAGTTCTGTACCCACTATATCGAGTTTTGTTGCTGAGCTCGTTTCCGAAAAGAGCTTTTTTCCACAGGACTAAAAAATTAACAGAAAAAAAACATAATATTACTCGTCCGTCTAGTTTTTCTGAACAGTAGTTTCAATTTTCGAAAAGCCTGCAAGTTGCCGAACAACCATGTTTGCGAACATGGGCGCAGATTCGTTTGCGCACCTGTTGGAAAAATTGTACTATAAAAAGAAGTTTGTATAGATGATTCCGCTTCGACATGGTTTTTCTATTGTTCCTAACCATTGTATTGGTTCAGACAGCATTCAGTGCACCCAAGTGCCCCGCTGAGTACAAGATCGGAAGTAAGTTATAGTCTGTGTAGAAAAAAGCAAATCTAGAGCTCACTTGAATCTGCTAACCCCTACAATATTCATATAACCATGAGTGTATGGCGCTCGAAATTGTTACATGAACTTCTACGTGGTGATATTGTGTTTCTGTTTGTTACATGAACTTCTACAGTGTTTATCTTGAATTCCTCATGACTCGAAAAACAAAAAAAGCGATGTTCTCATAGTATTAACAGGTCACTGAATAGACGTTCCGAATGCACACTGTAAGATTCCATCTAAATCTATGATGCTAGGGATCGCTATTTCCAAAGCAAGCAAGTACAGTCGTCGCTGTGTTTGTAATTCAGTCGCATTGCGTATCAGTTAAAATTCGTTCATTACGACGTGTATCTACATCAAATCACAACTATATACATACAACTATATAGTTAGTCAACTGAACAGTCACGTGAAAAACATGACAGCAGAACTCAGAAACGTGCAATGACAAAATGCACGATTCCTCAATAAAATGATAAATTTACGTGACTATTCGACTTACTTCTAGTATAAGTTTGTTCTTTCCTATACTTTCAGTCGCCCAATCGGGACAGTGCCCGTCTGGATCGTTCTTAGCCTCCTGCAATGTTTGCTGTTCAAATGAAGCGGTCTGTGAATTATCGATAAAATGTACTATTATTTAGGTATTTTTCTTTAAAATGAAAAATTTGTAAAGGTTCGAATGCGCCGCAGCTGTAAGTTTACTTGCAGTTACACGAAACGATGCATGTAAACCATATGAATGAATTTATGGAGAACGTGTTATTAACCAAAAGTACATGTGTGACGTATTGGGCCGATTGCAAGTTTCATGAATGTTCGGTGCAATATCTGCAAGCTATTGTAAAAATCGTAACGGAATATGATCAAAGCTCGGTTTTTCCAGAAATCCTGCCCTCCAGCGTCTGCATTAGGTGGTAAGTTTGAGATTTTTTCCTCAGTGAAATCGAAGTTTACTAAACATATTTAATCGTTCCTACCAAAGTATTCCTGCATTAAAACAAAACGACTATGTGGACCAATCCCGAGATATCGGTCCTTTAAACTGCAATAGAAAAATGTATTGCAGTTTGAAGGACTGAAGCAATGGGATTGGTCCACATAATCGTCCTTCTTCAAATTGCAACGACATCTGACCATGACCACATGTTCGTTGTTCTTTGATCTCGACACGAATCGACGAGTTCCGAAAAGTTCCGTAATCGAACTACGAAACACAGCGGAATAAGGTAATATTCACCGTATAGGCTTGCTTTGGAAGTAGTTGAGCCTAGTGCTAAGGTGAACTTGACCGGCAGTTAATGGTTCCAGTATCAGTTCATAGTTTAGCAGTTAACCTTTGACCGGGATATTCGTGACCTGAGTCGACGACATACTGTAAACTGAACTCAGAGACAAAGTGCATGATGCCTCATTGGAATGCTAACGCTACGTGACTATTCAAGTTACTAGTAGTATAAGTGGTCACGCATAAAAGAAAGAGAGTTCGAATGTTCCAGCTGCCATCAGAGGAGCCTGTCCCCCGGGCTACTTCGTCGCACAGGGCGACGTCTGCTGTGACGAGGCCGTGGTAGGTGGAATACCAGTGAAATACATGGTCACGTGAAACGTGAAAAACCACTAAGTAGTCTGTTTATACTCATAGTGAGAATGAATTGTTGATAAAAAATCGGTAACTGTTGGAGCCGTGTGGAAAATTGATTAGAAAAAGGCTACCACCCAGAAAAAGGCTAATTTATTCCTAAGCGCCGAGGTACATGTGATTTTTTAATCATATTTGAACTTTCCAGCTCTAGTCAACGAATGATGAAACCGGAGTTCGAAACACTAGCAATAACTTTCGGCTCTCAACCATACCTCATGTTGATAGAAAATAAAATCTTCATTGAGTTCACATATTTGTTTTCATCTCGATTTGACTTATCAGTGTGAGTGATGCAGAAAAGGTCACTGATTCATGAAAACAACTAGTAGTAGTAGAAGATCTCGAGCACAGCAGAAATATTGAGCATTGCCAAGAAACACGGAGTTCAAACTACAAAAAACTGTCCGCGTTTTCTTCGGCGAAAAAGTTTTCCTTTTTCTTCTTCTTACGTCTTGTTCAAAGTCCCTGTCTAGCTAATTGTTATCAGTTTTGCAGTTCTTCTTGTTTTTATGCTAGCAGCAACTGTTTCGAAAGATGGGAAGCTAGATAAGGTTAACAGGGAGGGAGACATGTGTTAGCACTGAATTTATTACCCGGGTAGAAGCTAGAGAATGGAATGTACGAAAAACATCGGAAGAGAAAATAGTAATACTTATTGTAGTAATCAACATTAATTAGCATTTAGTAGATGAAAGGGCATCATGTGATCTTTTCAGAATCCATGGTTATCTTGTAAAACTTTCAACTATTCAAAAACTACTCAAAACTAAGACTTAGTTTGTTCTGATTAATTTACTCGTTGGTAATCAATAGGTTCGGAGAAAAATTGTATCGTATGGCCAGTATCGAGATCAAACTACGATACCGATATGGTCAATTTCTTTATTGGTCCCCACCCCAGTTAGCTTCCTTTAAAGTAGGACGTCAAGCACCGATCTATATCCGATGGCATGTGGTTAATCTGTTTACAGTCGCTAAATGACCGCGTTGCGTCACCGCACGCGGCGCCGCTTTGATCATAATAGGTTTTGTAGTGGGAAGTCACTCATAAGGAGTTGCGCAACTGAGATGAGACATCCGGCTTGCGTACGGTCAGTATACTAGAAGTAATTGGAGTACTCACGTAAAACGTGAAGGAACATTGGTACAAGTTCACTAATAATGACGTTTTCTCTATTTCACGTGATTTTGTGGTTGCACTCGAACCTAGGAGTGTAAAAGTATTTGAAATTGTGCGTTTCTGGAAGGCGTAAAAAGTTTGTGACCGATTCTATATCATCACCAGCACAAAAAGTACATGAACATGTGGATTTTAGGCCGGCTACACATATACAGAAATGGTCCCTCTTTACGTTGTGTTCTGTATTATGTCTATCTATCGGTTACATTACAATTGTACTCGGGTACTAAATCCAAGTGGTTCTCTTCTGCTACATTTGTAGTTTGATCATAGTTTTTTTGGTATCCGAAATACAGAAATGGTCCCTATTGAAGTTTTCTGTGTTGTGTCTGTCTATCGGTTACATTCCAATTATACTCGAGTACTGCTTGTATAATAGCCAGCTGGCTACTGGGTCAAGGAGTCATTCCTAATAAAACAAACAATGATTGGGTAAGAGGTCGAAATCATTGACACCCACCTACTACTGTAACATTAGAGCACAATAAACAATTGCAGACCGGTAATCCGAACTGAATGAGTTTTAATATCATCTGCAAGCATATATGACATTTTCAATTACGACTGAGAAGCCCAGAACTACAAACACCGCGCGACAAAGTTCAAAACAATCGTGAATTACTGTCTAAAACCGAACCTCAGATTACAGCAACTATAGAAAATGAACAAGAATGTATCCAGACCCTATAGTTCAGATTGATTTTTAGAACTATTCTCTCATTTACAGTACCACAGTTTCTACGAAAATAGAACCAGCCCTTAGTTTAGAGATATCACAAGCAGTCAAGGAGCACCACTCTGTGATAATCTGATGTGATCAAATAAATCTTATTTTTCTTTTCAAAAATCTACGCTTCATGTTGTACTCGAACTTTCATATCGGACATGAGTTGTTTGAATTGATCTGGCTGATGTTCGTGAGTTTGTTTCTAGCCCGAGAAAGTTTCTGGTGATGCTCCTTTTAGTTTTTTTTTGTTGGTACAATCTAAACTTTGTTATACAGTTAGTTAACTGCACAGTTACGTGAAACAAACACATCAGATCCAGAAGCCTGCAATGACAAAATGTACGATGCCTCATTAGAATTCTAAACTCACGTGACTATTCAATTTACTTCTAGTATGTAACCCCCAATTTTTCCAATCATAAGATCCCTCTCCTTCCATAAAACGATTATTACACCTGTATTCGACTATCTTTACTATCATCTCTGTGCTTAATTACATATTAACGAGGCGCCACACCTGGGATATTCTCTGTGGATAAGGTCGTTTGCTATGAGAAACCTTTTCGTGAGCCAAGATTTTAGTTACTTAAATTATGAGATGAAAAGTGGTTCGAATAGCCTAGTAGTTGAGAGTTGAAAGTAGTAATCTTCAATTATAGGTAATTATTCTTGATGTGCAGTACTGCTCAATATCGTGAAAGTACTGCTATCGAATATTGTGAGCTCAAATCCACAAATAACCCGGGTAATCTACTTTCGGAAAATTAAAACAGCGTTCTCCAAAATTCATTCAGCGACTGCAAGCTCACTTGCTCTGGTATAGTCGTCGCCAAGGAAAAGGCTGGAGGGTACTGTATATCTCACTTTCTGCTGAGTACGCATATATGACTTAGAATAATGCCCGTTATCTATACTCGGATAGCCCAGTGGTTAGCGGCTTGCTATAACCCTTTTGCCCGCAGGTTCGATGACAGAAATTTATGAATTTGGTGGCACCCACTATAGTTAACTTTCTTGGGTGCGAAACTGGAAAATCTGAAAAATAACACCAATCCGATTTTGTTACTTATAATTTAAATCACAAGAACGTTCACTGGTCCCTTCCGACACAAAACTCTGTTAACTATCATCTCTTTTGCTGTTTTTACAGCAGGGTATCCATGTCTGACACGTAGTCAATCATAATCGCACTAGTGGGAACAACTGACGATCTGCAACGGATTCTAATGGGGATGTATCGAGTTACAAGGTAGTGGGAGAGAGAGAAAGAGCGAGAGAGAGAGAGAGAGAGAGAGAGAGAGAGAGAAAGAGAAAGAGAGAGAGAGAGAGAGAGAGAGAGAGAGAGAGAGAGAGAGATGAGATAAAAAGAATGAGTGAAGATGAAGAAATAGTGAGAAAGAGCCAGAGGGAGAAAAGAAAGAAACAGAAAAGGAAAAGAACAAGGAGGGCAGAGATGCAGAGGAGAGATACTGTATGTTTGTTATGTTACAGATCAAACTACAAGCCCTGACTAAAGTTTGATCCCCTCTCAAGACTCCATCTTTGTCCATATTACAGTTCCCACAATCCACGCAAATGTTTCACTACATAAACGGACTGCTTTCGAGCCTTCTCACATTTCATCATTTGAAATGTACAAAAACAGTACTAGGCGCAGTCATAAGACGACGTTTTATGTATTTGTCGATTTGCGAGGAGTTTTACGAGTCGCCGGGCACGGCGAGATGGGATTCGGATGTTTAGCAAAGACTAGAGGAGAGTTTGTAATTGAAAAACAATGATGAACAAACACGGTATGAATACTAGAACGGGCCAACGTTCGCTCGTTCTGATGCAAAAAGTCACGCGTTCCGTCGAGAGTGAACTGTCCTGTTCTGGAGAAGAATTCAGAATTACTGATACATCTTAAGAATACACGTGGGTAAATGTTTTGAGATACCTCATACATTCTATGTTCAATCTGTACATCCCGAAAAAATACTCTTCGAACAGCTAGATGGGAATCGGATGTTTAGCGCAGATTGGAGAAAGGTTTGTTAAAGTAAAAGTTTATCTCGACGCAACCGTTGGTATTTTGCTGTTGGTAAACTGCATGTCTAAAAAATATGAAACGAGGTAGATACTTTTCACGTGACGTACCCGTGTTGCACTGGTAACGTGATTTTTTCGCAATTCCTTTTGTATACAAAATATCTGGCACCGTTATAGTGCTCACATGCAGTGTGCAAAAAAACTTTGGAAGACTGTTATTTAGAGAAAACATATATTTTACAGAAAGTTTTCTCGAACACGGATTATAATGAAGAGGAAGAACCTTTCACATTAATTTCTGTTGTTTTGAAGTATTTCAACAACAACATGTTCAAAACTGCCTTGAAATTTTATTGGCAAGCTGCCCAAGTCCGGTTGGGAAATGTGCGAACTATACAAACATCACACAAAACGGATGGCAATAAGCTGAACAATCTGTTCATCACCTGATTCACGTTGTGGATCACCTATGCTTGAACGAGATGTGATAAGGTTCTCGATCAAGTTGAGCTCACCAGTTGCAAGAACTTGCTACGGTACCCTGTAAATCTACTAGCGACATTGTAAAAAACTCTCGCCTCACTCTTCTTCTCACGCAGTGCGTATCTCGCCGGTAATTTCGGTGTAGCGGCCCCTTTCATCTTATGCCAAATAGAGCAAATAAAGCGTGGGCACCGGGTGAGACTGAATGAAGATGTTTTGAAGTTATGATCTCGAGTCATTTTAGCATCGTTACACGGTGTTTACCCTTGTTTACGAGGAGATGATAAGTCACGCCGGACCGTCTATAACCGTGTTCTTTTGTTGGAGACAGCCGGTCGCCAAGTTTGCTCTTCCCTTTTTACATGTTGGTTCATAAACAAATATTCTCATGGGGGGGTGAACTTAATTTATATTGAATACACAAACCCTCTCCTATTCACTCTCTTTCCCTCTCTTATCTCACACAAACAGACACACATCTTCTCTCTCTCATTAGCTTTTCCTCGTTTCTCTATCTCTCTCTCTCTCTCTAGACATTTTTTGCTGTCAACTCAATTTGTCAGTCGAAACTTCACCTCTCCGAAGATTTCCGATGTAATCTCGAGTATAATTCATGAGCGCCCGCAATTCCTCCTATCTACCTGATGATCTACGCAAAATCGAGTATCTGCGCGCGAAATCGCGAAAACTCGAATCGTTCGAGACTGACTCGATAGCAATCTCGAAAAGTGTCAGCGAATCAATTCACTGTCTAAATATATGGGTAGAGATAACACGTGAAGGTTACGGTAGCGTTTTGGCGCGAAAATTAGGTTGTAAGTTGTAACTGTGTGTTAAAAATAGTCAATTAGGAGAACTTTATTGGGGAACAAACACTTTCGGAAAGCGTGCATCTGAGCTCATGTAGTCGCCATCTTTGTCAACTAGAAAATGTGCGTTTTGGAGACCTACGGTATAGTTTTGATCTCCCAGACAGTTGTGTTTGACATATTAACATGAACTTTCCACTGAAACTTTGGGGCTGAACTATCGAAACACATTACTGAATTCACTAGTAGAGATTATTTGACCGAGTTCTGTAAGTATCTGCATATGGGGTGAAACTCAGTATTCTTTCATAATTCTGTTTTTTCCCAACATACTTTTTGATGGTTTTTCTCTGAACCCCCGTTGTACCCCGAGATGTTCGCCTCTAATACCCCTCCTGAAACCCAGTTTTCTACTAATTCTAGGCTTAAAAAGTGGCGGGGAGGTCAATGAGACGGAGCTTAACTTGGAGGGTCCCTTCCCTCGTTCCCTCCTAATCCTCGGTGTTCTGTCTTCTTGTTCTGGAGGGTGTTCCATTTGTCAAACTACCGTAACCCTTGGGTTATTTTGGGATGAACACGCTTGATTGCGTATTCTGCTAACTACGGCCACTATAGTTTTTACGCGTCTATGTGTTTATATAAAAATTAAACGTCGCGGTAGAGTCTGTTCGACAAATATATCTTTCAATGTCTACATATCGACATTACGGTATCGTTTCTTGAGCTTTCAACTCAGTTCTGTTTCAAACTTTAGTATCTACTGTCTTTTTCTCTCGTTCCATGGACTTATTCGTACACTTACAGTAAACTACAGCAAAGTCAGCAGCTTGGAATACTGTTGCCTTGCAGAAGTATGGCCGTGTTTCGTAAGCTCAAATAGCCGGGTAAGCTATTTGAGCATAATTCAAATATCGTTTTACTGACTACTCAGTTATTTGTTCAAATATATAATTTACTTGTGTGTGGAACTGGCAAACCTACACGTGATTACCTAAACACATATCAATAATATCGTACCCTCAATGAGAATTCGATTATTGAAATTTTGCTCAACTAGCTTGTCCGGCTTGTTGAGCTTACAAAATACGGCCACTGAATGTGGAACAAGTAATTTATCCTGTTTTTCCTGTTGTTACACTGTATTTGTAGTTTGACTATAATCGTGGTCATAAGATCTACAATATTATAGTTGATTCCACCCGATTTTAACTCTCTACAGTAATAAACTCAAACTGTCAGGTCAAAGTTTGATATGTTGGCGTTCATAGGGTTTTTGCAAATTCTAGTAGCAAATTTTCCACGGTATTACTACAAACTCTGAACGTTTGAGAACGAAATAATGAATCGTTCCTTGGAAATAGCTTTCTGAACACTTGACAGGTTACTGTAGAAGAACACTGGTTGGTGAAACAGAGTATACACAGTGTCACAAGCAAACTTTGTGCTCGTAGCTTTCCGCTGTGCTCCAGTTTTAGTTCGGAAATAATATTCGTGTTTCAAACTACAATATATATGGTCAACCAAATATATGTCATCAATACTATCTATCCCTCGGATTTTTTCAAATGTCCTCTATTTACTATACTATTGTCCTATAATACGTCAACATGTCTTGTAACTGTATACTATGGCTAAACATGGCCTCTTGAAACTTCTTTGGCGAACCGCCAGATTAACAGATGACCATGCACAGCACATATCGGGTTACAGTACGAAAAAGTCTGGATAAAATATAGTTCATCGTTCAATGAAAACCTGTTTTATCATAATAATCACCTCTCTTCACAAAACTCGTTCCTCTTTCAACGAAACCGATGCGATGTTTTGCTAGCTAGCTAGCTGACACCTTTTCTGATTCCGAACACTTGTAAAAATTATGTGTTCACCTTCAAATCAAAATAATTCTCCTTTTTTAAATGGAAATTGGTCCCTTTTTTACGATATCGGCCCCTGGCTGGCGCGATGTTTTGTTAATTAGCTAGCTGCCACCTGTTGAAACTCTTCATAAGTGTTGCAACTATTTTTCGACCTGTTAATTACCCTTTCTAACGAAAAATTCACACCTTCTCAGAAAATTGGTCCCTCTTTTCTCTAATTTCGTCCCCCGGCTGGCGCGATGTTTTGTTAATTAGCTAGCTGACACCTGTTAAGATTGTTCGTGAAGATAGGCCGTGAAATACATCAACACGTCCGTCTAAATCAAGGTTTCTGCCACGAAATCGCGCGTTCCCCAATCAATCAAACAGGTGTTCTGATCACAGACATGATAACCGGCAAAATATGGTCGACATGTGGTTTTGGGGTCACGTGACACGTCTGAAACACGTTAAAACTCAGAAACGTGAGAAAAGGGGAACTCGAGAACGTGCTTGGGTTTTCTCATAATTTACTTTTGTAGAAACATACAAACAAAAAGAATGGTTACCACTACGAAATGCTGTCAAAAACAGCAAAATATGGTCGACATGTTGTTTTGGGGTCACGTGAAACGTGAGAAACACGTTAGAGCTCAAGAAAGTGCAACACGTGGTTAATGTTTGTTCTCAGTATACTATTTCTCCTACATTATATATTGGTCGCATCTTTTAGACTCTAGCTCTGAAAACGACGTACTACGACAAAAGGTAAATGTATCGAACTTGATAATTTGAACGGGACTTGTTCAGGTTTATGTTTAAAAAGCATTATAGTTTGGTAGTAAAACAAACAAAGTTTCATATTATTTCCTTTTCACTGTTTACGAAAACCGAACGCATCTCTGCGACCCCCCATTTCCAAATCCGAATTCATCTCAATCATAATAGGACCACCACCAGTTGTCAGGCCCCTCACATATCATTGTTCTGTTGACGTGAACTGCGTGTTGCGCAAGTATTGCGCCAATCCGCGCGCCAGCTGCGCGTTTCCCGTGCAACTTTTGACGTGGAGCGCATCGTAATTTCGGCACAGCTGACAGTTTACCATTGTCTGTACGCAATGTTACACTGTCAAAGAGAGGGTCTGTATAACGGTCATGTTGTCATAGTGTCTGACCGGATGTGACATTGAAACACAGCAAAAATGATTGAACTAACATCAACTAGAATTAGATAAGCAATATTTGAGCAACAATTAGCACTAGAGTAAAACATTCTGATTGCATTTTCGAATACACCAGTTTCTGTTCAATCGTGTTTCCACTCAAAAAGCTTTCAAAGTTATTAGTAGAAAATCAGTCCCCGAACCCGTTTTTCAACTTTTCCTGAAGCATTAATAACTTTCTGTTCACAAAAATTTTCCAGCCACTCGACCCCAAAACATTTGCCTCCTTTGTTTTCTCACATATTTCTCCATTTTTTCTATGGTCAGGCGTGTTTTTTGCCGTGCGGTCATAAGTTATTTGCTAGCATCGCTTTATGTTCGACTAGCCAGACATCTGTGGTATTCCAAACTACCACATGTAGTGGACACGTCATGATATACGACCTATTCTGGCTGACAACACAAAAACACAGCGAAAAACGGATACATCGTAGTTTGAACTTTGCCGGAAACCGTTAATTTTATGGACTAGGGTTATCTCCACAACATACACCTATACTAGTTGACAAACAACTCAGAAACACAGCGGAATACGGATACACTGTAGTTTTAAATTAACAAATGGGAAGGAAACCGGCAAGTTTGAAGCAATCGTCAACTTATACCATATAGAGAAACGTATCTGTCAATTAGGATACTGTAACGCTTGTTTTTGCTGTATTTTTCGAGTAGCTGGCGCTATGACGAGTGCAAGTGATCTGCTGTTTGCATTAGTTCGATGCAAACACTTGTGAGAGCTGATAAAAGATACGGTGGCGAGAAGACAATCCCCTTGAGACCCTTTTCGCACCCCGTATTGAACAAACAGACAACAGGAGCAGTGCAGAACTGATGTATAGTCTGGTAGCGACCGATTCGATACAGTACGCAAAGGTGGTTGCGTTTAGGTTGAAGTTTGTATGGAAAACATTTTCTATTGAGTCTAACACAGCGGAAAAGTAATAATAATGTACTCCTGGTTATAAAAATGCTGCATCCATTACATACTATTCGATATTAATACGAATTGGAGATTTATTGCTTGCTCTCTCCGAGACAGTATTATACGATGTATGTCCTTGGCTGTTCTTGTAGTTTGACTCCTTTGGAAGTAAGTGTGTCCCGTGTATAGCGATGGGACTGCGCTCTGTATCGCGGTATCCTTCCATGTTCCTAATAGGACCACCACGTGCCTCACTGGCTCAGTGGCAGAGCGTCTGTCTAGTAAACAGAAGGTCGCTGGTTCGATTCCAGCGTGAGGCAGAATTTTTGCAAAGGACTTTAAATTTAATGTTTTTTGGGCTAGAGCGATGATTTTGACAGTTGACACACCAGAATGTCAGTAACACAGTATTCCTCAAATTACTTTCTGATACAATCTATACAAATCGATTTTTCTACCATTTCCCCTCGAAAGGGCATGATCCATCTGTAAACAGGCTTGTTCACCAGTGCTCGAGCCGCCTAACACTGTTAAGTAAACAGCTTAATGCCTTATTCATGACTCTATTTGTGAAACGGCTTTCCGTTCATGTGATGATCACTCAATCGTGTTGAAACATGACTAGATCAACTGAAAACCAACATGTTCTCAATACTGCAATTCACGTAACACGTAAAACATTTACGTGAATCGTGACACTGATGAATAACAACTATATCCAGAGAGTGAATGGAACACAAATCAATTGATAGAGAGATTTTCTGAAACTCGTGACTGAGAAAACCGTTTTACACTCACGTTCGCCAAACATTGTTGGGTTTGCTGTTGGAATTACAATACAAACATGGTCACCTTAATATGAGTTTTCATCTCTCTACCGAAGTGAACATATATTCTCAGTACGAAGCTGTACCATTCGATGGGCGGCAACATCGTTAAGTTCACAGCCACAGTAATAGTTGCTGCTTACTACATAGACGACTTGCAAACTTGATACACTACTAGTCCCTGTCCTACTGTATTACGCGCAGTATGCCTAGATGCGTATTCTGATACGGTTACCTTTGAAACACGGTTAAACTGCGAGATACAATACTCTATAACCATTCTTCGGACGACTGTTATGTTAGGTGAATTGCGTGAAGTAATGGTCCCTACCCTACTGTATTACCCCCAGTATGCGTAGATACGTATTGTGACACGGTTACCTTTGACAGGGCCGCCACCGTATTCATATAATGTAATTAGCGGTAATGGGTGGTTAGATTGTATGGGACTGAGGGCGCGAAATGGATAGTTACCGGCTGGAAGTGATTCTACACACATTTCACACGTCACTGGACAGGCAATCGGTGTTACTAGTAGTAAACACAGACGACTTGACGTGAAACATAAAAGACGTTATGACGACGTTACACAAGGACCGCTATTGTCAATTCAATGAAATGTGTAGTTCGGTAGGTATTGTTAATTTAAAGCTTTTTCTCATATCTTCGAAATCAAGTATAGTCCGAGTTATTTCTCCTAGCGTACTCATGCAATCTTTTCATTGCGTTCAAATGCAAAATCCAACTTTAGTCAAAGTATTCTGAAACACGCTTTGAAAGATTGTCAGAATCGAAAGTCAACCATTGTGTACGTCTCAGTTGATACTCATGTAAGTTGAACTCACTTAAAAAAGTTTTTCTACTGTAAGAATGTCAGTAGAATCGAAAAATCCAACCACTCTGTCTTTAGGTCACACATTATTAACGTTTTCTTACGTTCTTATTCTCTGTTAACTTAAAGGACCAATTAGCGCTCGGTCCCTCACCCCCCTCGGCGACCTCATATATAGTGTGTTTAATAGATGTGTGAACATCCTCTCGATGCGCGGCGATAAGGGCTAGAAAAGGGGAGAGAGCACGCGAAACTGGGAGACGCAGACAGAAAGTGTGAGTAAATAGGGTTGTGCTTACAGCCAGCAGATTGAGCACGATAAGAGGCTGAGACTGGCAACAGATGCTGCTACTACTAACTAGATTCAAGAAAGATTAGATTGGTGATAAGTGTTATAAGGTCACGTGAACACGTGTAGAATACTTGAAAAACGTGTATATTACATTAGAAAGTTGCTGGAGTGGCTAAACACGGATGCTGCTACTAAGAAGAGCGCTTATGGTCAGTAATAACTTGGGCGTAACTTGTTTTCTACATTTTTACTGCTTGTCTTCAAGAGTGTTAAGTTAACCTACGATTTAATAACGATCTGAGTCTAACTCAGAGCGGTATATAATGCTCTGTTCTAGACACTTTTCGACAGTAATTTATTTGGAGCTTGTTCAGAATCGGAAATATTCGCGTGAAGTTTTGTGTTCTTGTTTCAACACATAGCCAGGATCAGTGATCATCAAGCGAACTTTTTCCCACAAACAAACGTGAGAAAGTTTGACGATATAACATAACTATACTGTAGGAGTCCACGTAGAAACCCCGACGACTATAAGCCCTCTGTTTTCTTGAAGCCCTCTGTTTTCGGCCCTCTTCAAATGATTTTTCAGCCCGTTTCTCAGCATCTAACAAACGACTAATGTCCCATTTCATTAAACGATTATCCCCCGAACCACTCGGCATTTTAATCGAAATTATGCTAAACAGCACGACGCGCTACACTTAATTACAACCTACAAAGCGACTACTTCCCCCTGGGGATTCGCATGGCGCAGCGCCAAGTGGCGCCAGTACGAGATATAACTAGATGGTTCGCATCCGGTGAAAATTTGTCAGTAGATGTATTCCTATGAAGAAGTTTTCCATTCACATCTGATATGCGAACACTTTCTGACAATCAACGTGCAAATCATATATCAACTTTCAACACAGAAAACATTAAAATTGTTTCGTAAACGAATGCTATAAACTGTTTGCAAAAACCCAAAGTTTTTATAATCTAGTGTCTCAGGTTGGGGAAAACTAAAATGTTTGAATAGTAATGAAGTGGACAACTCACAAACCGAGAAGTTATAAGAGGGGGGGGGAGGAAGTAAAATGTTCACTCTAAGTGGTTGGTCCCTACCAGACCATCTCATCTTCCTTACAGTCCATCGTTCCCATATCCAATCAGCTCCTACGCATGTTATATCGAGCATGCCGTCGGTGTCTTTTGCAAATCTCACGGGTCACTGCGTACAGAAACACACACCACCTGTACCACAGAAAACATCGATTAACACGCTACAGTAACCTGAATATTCAGAGAGGACTGGAAATGGATAATAGCTCGTTGTAGTTTGATTTTAATACATGCGATGACAATTAACTCACCAAATTAACCTTGAACAGCAACATGGAATTTTCAAAAAAAAATCGAGATGATTTTGTGGTGTGAACAATGATTTCAATGGTTAGAATTGCAATTCAAGTACAATTTGGTGGCATAACATGTGAGATCGGAAAGAACAACCCCTAAAAATCTGTAAATGAGAGGCAATGAGATATTTTCAACACAACACCGATATGCCAAATTTATTGCGTAACTCAGAATCTAGCAACAACACTAAAAACAGAACAAAAAGCCACATGAAGCCTGATGACAGAGCTGAAAAATAACAAATGACAACACAAATGTTTTGAAAGCTGACATCACTTATTACCTGCAGACTCAAATATTCTACATTTCACGTATTCAACCAATCCATTAAAAAGTGGGGTGGAAACCCCACTAAATTTGAGGAAGGAATCAATTTCAATCGGTACAAAGTAGAAAATCACGTAATATTGATGGTAAAGTTGACGCAAAGATGAAGAATATAGTTAATTGATATATCCGTATTATCATTAATCTAAATCCAAAGTTTCGCGCGACGCGCCGCGACGCAACATGGGCACGCGCAGCAATCCGAGAATTCTCTTTCTCTTCGACTCGGTGCGGGCCAGAGGCTCACTTCCAAGGGAATCCAGGGAAACAGTGGACACGGGACGGGATCGGGACGACGTCTTCTCTAAAAAGGGGAACTTGAAAATTTCACGTTTTCTTACGTTTCTCGTTTTCTTTTCTATTTTGAAGTTACGTGGAAGATTTGAGATGAGATCAAATAGAGGGGTTTTCACGTTTCGTTCAGTATTTTTAAGTTGTTATGTCGAGAAATTCTCTTTTCTCAAAAGTTGAGATTTTCAGAACGTTTCGACAACTTTTCACGACGTTTTATAGACGTTTCACGTTTCATTATTTGACTTTTTGCAATAACTTTGTTAAGGTTAACTTTTATCTGGTTTCAACTCTGAAAACTGGTTTACACTCAAATTCTCAAAAAGTTGAAGGAATCTCATATTTGAAAACGTTAACAACATCACCGTCCACACGTAAGTTGTCCGTGAACAATTTTATGAACCGCAAACTGTAAGTTCAGTTCCACTCACATTCAGGCGCAAATTTCGCGGAATTTTAATGAGCGTTGAAAAGCTGTAAAAAAATTACTTACTGCAAAATTTACCCTTTGGCTAACTTCTCTGCTGATGACATTTACAATATAGAAAGTTCAAGAAGTGCATTACCTGCCACGTTTATACAATTTAAACAATTAAAATAATCATGAACGAATCATGTTCAACGAAAATTCCCCAGAGTGGGAGTTTTCCTCCCGTTTTTAATCGAATCATATTTGATATCAAATTTGGACATCGCGACTAAAACATACGTTTCAGAGTGCGGTTAAATTTCAGTTTTGTTGTCAGTGTCAGACTCATTGAGCATTATCTCCGAATTAGCTATTAGTGAAAACAACAGTAGGTCAACAGCCCATACTGTCTGTGTCTCCTTGACTTCCATGCTCACTCCCCCCCCTCTCTAGCTGGCTGATACCGTTTGGATGGAGCCAGCCGCTGCTTTTGCAGCTGGCAGTTGTTCAAACCTTGTCGGCGCGTCGCTAACACGCCGAGCGACAAGCTTTTTATGCGCAACGCAGGCTGTGCAAACGCAACACCCACCACAACTGTATTTCGTGATTATACACAAACATTAAAGCAATATTTTACATAATTCATATATTTGTACTAGAATTACCGGCATTAATCAAATCAAATCAAATCACGAAACACGAGAAGTCTGCACTTAGTTACGGCACACACTTGTTTTCTGACGAGTCGCACACTTTTAAACACTCTCACCGATTCGGTACAATGAATGCACACGAACTACAAACGTAGCTTAACTCGTTCAATATCCCCCACAAAATAGAACACCCATTAAAGCGTATCCAAATGTATGTCAGATGAAAAAGAAACAATAATGTTTTCCATTCTAACTCCCCCTCCAACTCATTTCGTATAGTTTCACATCTCTGTTTTCCTGTTCGATGAGTATATCAAAGGATGATCAGTAGGTCGAAATACAAAAGCCAATAATCGATACATAATCATCCTATAGTACGTGCATTCAAACTACAGAAATCAATACCAATGTTTTCCATCCTAAGTCCCCCCCCCCCTGCAACTCCTTTCGTATCGTTTCGCATCTCTGTTTTCCTGTCCGATGAGTATATCGAATGGGGTGCTAATCATTAGCGGCTGAGCAAACAGAATCGCGCGGCTCTCGATTGCGATTCTCGCGTTAACTCGACAATCCTCTCTATCGCGCTCCACGGCTAAAAAGTGTCGTCGCCGGCTGGTCCTGACACGAATAGATTACGGTATGAAACATATAGCACTTGGAAAACACACTAAACCAAAAAGGGAACGAAACTTAATATTAACGCAACTGAACCCTTGAAAGTGTTACAGAAGCTGGTTGGTCCTGACACGAATAGCTAAACGGTATAACACGTGGTCCCATTCAGGACTTCAACCTATCCAAAGCCTCAGGAATCGTGCGACATTAATACAAAAGCTAACGAAACTCGAAACAAAAAGCACGAAACTATAACACTTCTCCCAACTTGCAAATCTTTGCCTCGTGCGGAAGTCGAACCTGACCTACAGTGCTAGCAGGCGCAAACGATAACCAATACACCAGTACGAAAAACACTTGACGTATAGAAAACGCATTGAAGAACGGTAGAGACTCAGAAATCACTTGCTACAAAACCGTGAACTGCCGAAAACGTGCGGGAGTTATAGTTGAATGGAGTAATTGTAGTTTGGTTCCTAGTTCCTAGTGGTCCCTGATTCTCTCAGACCCTAGTTCCTTGTACAAATGTCTCTCTGTCCCTGAGCTGTTTGCAATTCAATGTCTAATTAGCTGTCAGCAACGACAGTCGTTCAACATGTCAGTCGGTCTGCTTTACAGACGTCCGACACCGGCTACGCGTCAACAAACCGGGTTGACGTGAAGTTGGCGTATACTATAGAATATACATTAGAATCCTAGTTGGTGCAAACTCAGTGTGTTCTACTCACAAATCAAACATATCGCAAAATTTGGGAATGATTTACGATAAACGTTAACCAACCTAGCTGATGTGAACTCAGTGTAATCCACGTAAACACTTCAACGAAATGACTCTACGCATGAAGTAGATATAGTCAACAATCCACGTTAACGAATTACTAAAATACTGAATGCAGTTCCACCATCATCAATTGCTTGCGGTGTGTGAAGCTGAAGATCGACAGCAGAACCATAGTAAATAGATCATTGAAAACCGAGAGCCACAAATTTTAACTCTACAAATAGTAATGCCTGGTATAGTAGTCCATTTTGATATCCTTGAAACCTTCATGGCGCAAACACTTTCTGCGTGAGATCCATATTCATCTGATTCGTGTCCAACACGTGTCTCACGTTTCACGTGACCTATAAATTGTCTCACGCACCTCTCATCACTACAGGGCAGTCCAGGTCCTTGTCCAGGCTGGGCAGGTAGTGCCGATAGGGATGACCGGCGAAATCGAGCTTTGTCTCATCGACGCCTGAAACACAGATTATCCTATCAATTAAATTGACCAATGTTTGATCTACCTTATCTCTTTTCTCCTCCCTCTCTCTCTCTCTCTCTATTTCCCTTCCTCTCTTTCTATATCTCCCCCCTCCCCCTCTTTTACTCTCTCGCTCTGTCTCTCTCTCTCTCTTTCCCTGCCTCTTCTTCTCTCGTCTGGACAGAAGACAGCCACATTCACCACACCACTCGCCTTCTCTAAGTTTATTTAGAATAGAAAACATTACGCGCGCATTATCTTAGACAGATAATAAATAATTAATCAGTTTTTATTGTTTATGTTTATTTTAGTTTCTTATTTAAGTTACTTTGTGTATTTATTAATTTATTATTTTGCGGTAGTAATCTGGTTAGGTCTAACTGATGAGTCAGATGATTCACAACTTCGCATCCCTATAAGTGCAGCCCCACTAACCAAGATAGCGAATTCCCGTCCAATATTAGACTTAGGGGCGAAATTGGACGGAAATTCACATTTAACCACATGTAAGATTATACAAAATATTAACTCACTCTGTAAAACTTTCTCACCTTTTCTCTTTTCATTTATCTCTTCTCTCTCCCTCCGCCTTCCCTCTTCCTCATCTCCCTTTCTCGCTTTTTCTCTCTCTCTCTTTTTCTTTCACTCTCTGTTTCCTAATCACCTCCGTCTCAAATTTCGTTCTACTGTAGCTTATGCTGATTGACCGCTACTAATCTGTGTGCTCACCGCGGGCTACTGTCAACAGTTCCCTGTTCGAGCGACAATCGTTTCGCGATATTCTTTGGCGGCGCGCCAATCACTGCCCAGCCCAGGTTGGCAAACAGCCAGGGTGATAGATGGGCAGGTCTTGAGTGCCTCTACACCTGCCCTTTGGCTCAAACCGCAGTGGTAGCCGCGGTTATGTAACCAGAAGAAACAATCCCCTTTACAACTAAGGCTATACCCAGTTCATACGATGAAGAAACGTGTGAAAAACACGAAACTCGGAAGCTCATAAAGTTTTTCGAATGCGCCAAACAAAGAGACAAAACTAATGACAGCGGTATGAGAATTTCCCATATTAAAGAGTCAGTTAACGCGGTGGTTATGAATATACCTTCAGGAAATGACGTCCTACCTTAGCGATACTAGATTGCACTTATTTTTATGTTTCTTCTGGGCACGAAAAATGCTTACCCAGAGATCGGAGTACATGAATGGTGTCCAGATCATTCGACTGCGCAGCCAGGTGAAGCGGGGTGTAACCGGCCTGCAAGTACAGATGTTCACTTATGCTAGTAATTGAAAACAGCATTTTTTCAATAAAACTTGTATGACGATAAAAACTCAACATGAACCTTGGAACAAAAACATGTAACGATGAACTCTACGTAACAAAAATCATTAATTCGTTCAAAGACAACCCAACAGAGTGCCTATTCAGCATACTTTACATTACTCACTAAACAGAATACAATTAGTCGAGTAAACCACTATAATTCGTATTATCTTTCAGTTTACTTACCATAGTCTGAGCCTCAAAATCCGCGCCGCGCGCGTGCAGCGCACGAAGGAGCGCGTGGTGTCGCGCGCGCGTCGCGATGTGCACGCAGTTGTAGTTGTGGTGGAACGGGGGAACGAAGTGTAGGAGGTCCGGCTGGAATAAGGCAAACTCTTATGATATCTGATAGTTTTTTTCTCGAATGTATCCACTTTCTTTCTCTTTCTCTCTTCATTTTTCTCACTTGCCTTTCTCCAGTTTCTAAGTTCTTCATTGGAGCATTAATTATCTACCACCTCGGCATCAAAATAACATTCCAAAGATTGAAGGTTAGTCACTATCACTGCAAATGCTGAAAGACTTCAAACTATAAAATCGGTTCTCTACTTTCTATTTCTAAAAACGGTCCCGCAACTCTCTCTGGGTGGTCCTCTTCAAAATCGTCAGTTGCCCTCCCTACCTATCCATTAGACTGTGTTGTAATTAGCGCCAGCCCACCTATTAATAACTAAGACGAACCATATTAACACGTTTTGAGGCGCCCTTCATACGATATATGGCTGGGAATACTTCTCTTTCTTTTGCTTGCTCGCTTTCTCTGTCTCTTCTCTTTTCTTTTCCTAACTGTTTAAGTTCCTTATGTTGTTTTCTCTTGTATTCTCTTGTTGTTTTCTAAGCTTAAAATTCTACGTAAATCATTACTGATTGAAATTAATCCCTAAAAATCGATAATCCCACCTGTTCCTTGAGCATCTCCTCGCACTTCTTGATCTGTCCTCCTCGAACCGCCGTCACCCAAGCCACCGAAGTGGTGCGATCGATATCCCTGACAAACGAGGAGTTACGTTTCTCCGTCTGAAAATCAATGAGTTAGTGATAGAATATTAGTTGTAGTTTGCTCACGATTCACAGCGTCATTCACAAATTTTGACTTAAAAGTTCAAAAGCAACAGGACCAAACTACAAATACATAGGTCTGCTTTGAAGGGAGCGCACTGTATAGACATCACTTTCACACCTTGCGCAAGCCAATTAATCATCACCAAAGACTCCTCCCGCGTGCCAGATTTTTTGGTTGGGAACCTCGCATAACCGTCTCCATTATGAAATATTCGAGCAGTCTAACTTGTGGCCTTGATACTATTATTGGTTTGATCTCCAAATGATAGCAGTAAAACTTCTTCATCGTCATTCCACGTTTCACGTGACTTTCTCCCTGTTTCCCAGTAAAGGTTTTCCCGTCCTCCAACTAGAGTAGGCCACTCAAACTCTCCTAATCTACTTATCGTCCCCACCTCTTTCTATTGTAGTTTGATCCCCCGTCTTGAAACCCGTCGTACAATACCGTAATCGCACCACCCGCTGTCTTTCGCCTGATTTTCCTCGCGAAGATTTGCATAAGAAAGTAGGTAGGCCTAAGAGGCCGCTTTCAGCCAATACAATAGTCAATTCAAACTATTACCAACACAGCAAAAACGCCCGGCTACCGTATGCTATTCAGACAAAACTGGTTGTTGTCTGAATAGTATACATGCTGCTGTTCCAATGTATAGCAACGTAAAACCTGTCAGACACATGAAAATACAGTTATACAGAGCGCATGTTTGCTGATAGTTTGTGAAATTTTACGTACTATAAAGTTTACTTTTCGTACAAAACTAGATTGCTAAAATATATGTGTGTCGGCAACACAGTATAAACGCATTTTGCTGCAAATTAACCAGAGCTTCTCCATACATGTCTACTTCGAACTAACTTAGAAACGTATCTTCTCCTGAACATATTTCTCATTCCCATATCTTGCTACCGGAGTTAGAAGCGCATGTGTTGGTCCCTCATTTAGTCGAATCGAAATAAAGCGGGGATGGCGTTGTTCATAGTGTCAACATGGTGTGTGAGGTTGTTTCAGTCCAGAACCAGTTTCCCCGATACCGTAACCCACGCGACACAAACGCGCTCCACGGATAGTTTTCACGGAACAGACAAATAGAGCTGGTTAGCAAACGGATCGCATGTCAGGCTGGAAAAATAGACATCTATCTAACTTCAACGCCGAAATCACGTGAGATTTAGTATATGAGAGAAAGAGGAAATGAAGAGGTGAAAAATGGGATTGATTCACAATCACACTACAACTGTAGACCGGTCAACTAGGCACGGTTCTGTTATCATTTAGGACCCTATTGTATCATTTTATGACCATATTCTGCCATTTGAGACCCTGAAATTTGAGTGGTCCCCCCAAAACCATCCTCTATCGTGCTCTATCGCTAGTTCCGGTCACTGTGCAACCGGATAGCTCGTCGGTCACAGAAGGCAAAGACGCGCTAATCCAAAAGATTGTGTGCCAACACCGCTCTGCGTCTCTCCAATCACTGTGCTCTCTCACCTCCCTCTAGCCGATAATCCCGGTACACGGTCCCCGGTTCTCAGAGGTTCAGCGAATTAGTGTCAGAGCTGCTTAGAGGGGAAACAGTAAACGGTTTGGCGGCATTTGTCAAAGAACTCGGCCGATTTGCGCAAATCAGCAGCGAATTAGAAGATTTGAGTAGACAGTACATAGTGCGCGCCGCCGCGCCTATCACGCTCTCGATCTAACCGAAATCACGCGTCAGTTGCATTTGAGGAGATGTTTAATGACATCACGTGAAACACGTGAGTCACGTACAGGCTCATGTGGAAGAGATTTAGAGGACTAAGTGAGTATCACGCTCTGGATCTAACCGAAATCACGCTGAGAGAAATGAACTAGATGAGCTGGTAATTAAAATCACGTGAACCACGTGAGTGACGTAAAATTGCACGTCAGAGTGTTTGAGGGACCCAGTGTTTGGAAAAGAGCTAATTCAGTACGAACCCTTACATACTCGATCTGATCCTAACAACTCTCTGCTAACTGAGTTAGGTATTTCCAATTCGTAAGTCGACCACTTTTCAAAGTTCGTGATTTCTTCTCTAAATATGGTTCATGAATTAGGTCTGGCGGCTCTATTACTCGACGCGACCACCCGGGTTCCAATACACCGTATAATTACGTCTATTATACAGCGTTTTGACTCTTTCAGCACCCCACGCCGCCTCGATTTAGCATATTAGACCGCGCGTTTTTTTGTAGCTGCGAATCGCGCAGCATTAAAGGACTGTCCACTTCATCTTTACATGACAACCGGGTGACTATGGTGGTTACGGTAATTGCGTACAGGTTTTCGATGGAGCGCGAATAGATAAAAAAACGGTACATCAAAGAGTTGAAACGACCTCACTTTACTAAATTATGACCGCAATTATTGTGAGAGAGTAGGAGCATAGTTGGATGGAGCATAAAAACTCTGAATCGGAGGTCGTGGGGTTTGAACTTCTAAGTTGGTTCTGGCAGAAAAGTTGGTTAGCCATTTGACTGAGTTTGGGGTGTATGCTGTAACTATAGTTCACACCATTCCTACTGAGACTCCTACAGTAACCCTACGAACTTTCCGAAAGCTGTTGTGAAGCTGAAAATGAAGTTCATGGAAAATGCTCTCGTATATTTACTCTACATGAGAAGGACAATGAGGTACGAAAATCGTCAACTTCTCCGATCAAAAGTAAGTAAGCAAAACGGCTTGGAAGTTTCGAAATCCTACTGTAGGAGTCTCAGTAGGAATGGAAAAGACTATACTATCAAGGACCAGAGTCAGACAACTTTTTTTTGCTAGCAGCCGGCTTCTTTAGCCACTATAAAGTCAGCTTTTCCTAAAGCAAGGCTGGTTTGTGTCCCACTGTGTTTGTGAATTGATCCCGTTTGTTTTCACCGACATCAAACTACAACGAAGATTTGGTCACTTCCTATACACCACCTCTCGACTCCGGGGCTACCTTACAGCACGACACACTTCAAAACAATGAGACCCCGCACACACGTGCTTCTAATGTGTTATATTAGAACAATTTGGGCCATCAACCACCGCACTAAACGACGGTTAGACGGACGTGAGAGAGCACTCCAACTCGAGAGATGCAGACGTCATTCGTTATAAAAACGCCTGCTACCACATGGTGTCAAAACAATACCACTATCAATCAAAGCGGCGCTACACCAGGGCGCTAATCTGGCCAGGACCATTATACGCAGGTCCATTACAGTAGTCCTTTAATCGAGAACCTGGTGAAGATGATTTGAAGAAAATTGTGGAAGGGGCGGTTTTTAGTGTAAATATAACTACACAACGTTTGTTTATTTTAAAAATGGAAACAATTGCGCGCAATATCATAGTCTCTAGAACTAAATGACAATTCACACTGATTATAAACCCATACCGATTAGCAAACCATGCTCATAGCCAAAATATTCCCTAAGAATACCTAAAAATTATGAGTGGTAACATTTAAACATGAATCGTATAAATGAATACTACGCCTTCTATTATAAAAAATTTCTCCAATCGGCTACCGATCTGCTTCATTTGACCTACATTATTTACGACCTTCCAAAAACATACTACCAGCGAACCGAAAAGGATTTTGTTACCAGCGAAATTTCTGATCTACAGTCTATTTCTCCTATTTAGACAAAAACTCTATATCCCCCCCCCCCTCCAAATACTCTCCCACCCCCATCTGTAACTACCCCCCTCGCGCCTCTCACGCGAACTGTCACGTACCATCATGTCATAGCAGACATACCTGGGAACAAACGCGCGACACAGACTGGAATTATGTCACACAGCAAAATGCAATAACATGAAAACTACCAACACTTTTAAAGCGGCGTAACAGCTCAAAACCATTCAAACAACTCAACTTGAACTTATTTTTTTCAACACATGTATAAAATAGTTACAGAAACCCAATTTGACCCTGTGTAAGGATGTAACCAAGATTTTGATGAAATCACAAGAAATAAGACCCACAACCCTTAATTTTCAAAGTTAAATTCCAGGTTTCCCTCTTCCACCCAGCTTAGTGTCCTGTTAGTTGTAGAACCAGCCATCTACACGGCGCGCAGACATACTTCAGCAGTACTCGAACGTGGGAACAGCTTGTTTTGTTCGGCATCTTCCCCTTTCCCTCTCTATCTCTCCTCACCTCTTTCTCTCTCTATCTCTCTTTCTATTTTTCGCAGTGTTTCTGCAACCCGCTCTTGTTTTATCTGTTTCTCTCGCTCTCATTTTTCTCTATCTCTATCTTGTCTTCCTCTTCATCCTTCTACCCATTTTCTGTCCTCCCCACTTTCCCTTTCCCATATTTTGTTTCCTTCCCTCTACTCTTTTTCCTGTTTGGGTTGTTTTTCGCATTTTTTTATTCTTCCTAAACATTCCAAATGAGTGTATGTGTACCCTGTGCCTAGTTCTCGCATTCTCAAGACATTGTGCTGCTAAAAGCCCTCAGGCTATCTGATATTCTGTACGTAAACACTGAATTAAATGCAATGACATTAATCTGGAGCCCACTTCACTACGGTAGTCACTAGAAACAAGAGCCAAACATGCGTAGTTAGTTCTTAACAATAGCTTTCGATCGATATTTTATTAATCGAGATCAAAAATTAAAACACAATTCAAGATAAAAACCAGGCGTGTAAAATCAATTTTCCGTAAAGTTTGCAATTAAATTTCGACTTTTCTGTAAAAGTTGTTTCTCATTCAAAAATACCGTCCCCAACCCCATAGTTTGAATTTCCCTTCAAAAATCGATATTTTCTCACTAACATATGTTAAACAGCAATCATTGTATGCAATACACCCTTTCATCCCCGGGGGATCCGGCTAACTCGTCTGGTTGGCTGCTTGCCAGTAATTGGGTCCCGCGCCGCGTCAAGCCGGCTACCGTATACCGACGGCGCGCGGCCCGCGAAATTGCCACCTAGCCGGCGAGTAGTCGGCCTTTAAACTCGATTTATGATCGTCACTTTTCATGCTCAACACCAGTACTTTTCGTAATTGCACTCGTATCGTTCGCTTAATTATGGATATGGAACACCAGCTTTTTACTGGCACAGACGAATTTCATATTGTGTTTGAATGTTTGAACCGTCATTCGGTCATGTCAAGTATACGTCATTAAGCGCGCTATACTCATACCAAGCGCCGTTGCAAAACAGTAAATTACTGTTTATACAGCGTGGCTGTCATATATATTGATTTTCTCTCTCGTCGTCTGACGTCTCTTCGGGGCACACTAATCTCTAGATTTGTTGCAATACAGTTTCGACCCAACGCGAATTTGTAATTAACAGCCTATGGTCTGAGTAACGATACATGCAAACTACTGTATCTAATACGTAGAAATTAAATTAATTACACACTATAGTTGTCACTATCTTACTAAATTAACTAACTCCAAATAATAGGAACAAGAATACCGAGTTTAACAGTACAAGCATGGTTTCCGATAACGTCAGTCAGACTCAATATAAGTACTTTAGTGAAACATAATTCGAAGACTACTTAGATTAAAAATATATAGTTCAACTTTCAAACCCCGCCTACCGTATACCCTATTATCTTATTCGTAACGATCTATAGCATCATATACGCAATATTTGTTTATGTGTGGCAGTGTATTATGTCAAATCATCGCCCCATTATGCTATATGGATGGTACTTCATTAGGATTATATGTGCTAACAATAGCTAAACGAGCGCGGCCGAGTGTGAGACCGCCCGTCCCACAGTTTGGGCATCATGCCTAGAACAAACGTAATAGTTAGCGCCCCAACGATAACCGCGAGATTACTGTAACACATAGCCAGTGTCAGGAAGGTACTGCCATACAGAATGTAGACAGCACGTAGCAGATCGCGTGACATTTGTTATGCTCTTTCCAGAATTATAACCGGAACAATAGATTGGAATGCCTACTATTCATAATCCACGATTACAGGTAGTGGTAAACTTGTAGAACTGAGGAAGCACGTGCCCTCACGTTCTCTCACGGGTTTTCGCGTGTGAGTGGTGTGCCAGTTCAATATTTTCCCAAAGTATGCTTCAGTGGTCGTCTTGAACCACATGTAAAAGACTGACATTTTACGGCAGACCGCCCAGCACAAAACATATTGCCAATGTTTCTTGTCTAGTCTCGACTATAAATGCAACTTAAATAACTTTTTGTTAAATAGTTTTTTGTATTTCGTAATAACATCAGGATTAAAAAATGTAGCGTATACTTTGTAATGTTTCACATAACTTTTCTCATGTCCCCAAAAGTATAGGGATCGGTATAGCACCAGCAGGCAGAGTTATCATTGAATTCTGCTGTGTTTGTAGTTTGATCTCCGTTCAGAATCAGACTACAACTTGGATTGTTTCGCCCCTCATAACTATATTCCATAATAGTATTGCTTTCAGCCCGTCCGCACATCATATACCATTAGTCCCCCTGCCGACCAATTATTGTGCGGCAAGAAGTTTTTGCTGTGTGTACAACCGCATTTTGTCGTCCGCGTCGCAAACATACCGTAGTCACGTAAATCCGTGTTTCGCGTACAAAACAAGTTCTACAGTATCCGAATTAGTTTTGCGCTGGTTTACCGGGCTATAGTTGATGCAAGTGGGAGTCATTGGCTAGATTTCATGTTTACTACTTTGAAGCACTTCTAAAATCAGCACTTTCAGTTTCGTTCTTCTCAGTTCAGTTGCTCACTTTTAAGGAGAAATTATCATACCACGCGCGGTGATAGTTGAACTAAACCTCCAAATGTGATACTTTCATCCTCCCCTCTATTAGTCCCTTTTGTCCAATAAATTAACGCGAGCCGCAAAAAAGCGTGTTTAAAGAGGGAGAAACACAACAGTTGTGTGACATGGCCGCAGGGCCTATTCATTATCTCAACACGTGTATCGCGATACTCTCCGCCGTTGGAACAGTGATTCTTGTTAAACACCGGGCAACATTCGTGTAAATCCAGTACGCAATGTTTCACTCAAAACTCAACACATGAATCTTTTGGACTATACCAAAGCTCACAAAGAAGTACTTGAAATTTGAAACGTTCGTAAATGTACACAACTCTGCGTCTTATGCGACTTAATTACAGTTCGCATATGATTTCTCACCACACTTTGTTTGAAATATATTTATTGTAACTAATACAATCTCAACTAAAGTTAAAAAGTGTAAATCAACTAGATCGTATAACCAACCTTATTCGACTCATTCCGATCCAGTTTCCGTAGTGGGTATCTCGACAGGGATTCCGACGAAACTGCCAGGTTTCTGTTCAGCTGGAAGATAATTTCTCATTTCAAATATACATTTACAACCAAAACTAGTTCCCGTAAACGGCATAAATCGATATTCACAGCAGAAATGAACGAACAACCACATTTACCAAGCAGTTTTAAAGTATAAACACAATTCAAAGTACAAAACAATACCAATACCTGAAATGACAAGAAACGTGAATGAGCAACCAAAAATGCAAGTGAACTTACCGACAGACTAGTATCGATTTTCCGAATGTCGCCCAGGCTGCCGGCGGCAGTGACAGGGGTCGCCATGACGTCATCAAGACAGTTCTCACTACGGGAGAGCGAGGATTGGGTCTGGAATTATCTACTTTTATCTCTCGGTTTCTCCCTCTCTCTCTCTCTCTTTTTCTCTCTCACTTTCTTTCTTTCTATCTACTTTTCTCTGTCCCACTTTATACCTCTCTCTCCCTTTTTTCTCTGTTTCCCTCTGTCTCTCTCTCTCTTTCTGCGATTTGCATTTCACTAGGTTATTCAAAACTAACCGATTCAGTATAAATAGCCTTCAAAATCGAGTCCTTCAAGCCATCGGCACCAACCTCAGGTTCAATCATCTGAAGAATCTACGACAAAACTATGAAGAATGAATACAAAGAAAAAATATAACAACAGGAGAATAAAATGTATCACAACATTAATAATATGATGAAAATTCAAACATTAACCAAGAAATATGGAAGAACTCAACCAAATTAGGAACAGTAATTGCGATTTTCTATCACATAAAACATGTGAATTTTACAAGTTGATCTAGAAACGGCAGTAAAAGTAGATCTGTTTGTTTTGTGTTTTCGTTGGACCCTGTCAATTTTGGAACGCAAATTATTGATCAGCACGCTCCCGCCAACTAGTCCCTGTACTCGAGTTCTTGATTTGTAGTTGACCAAACTGCATTCACCAAACCAAGCACTCTTAAAAAAAACATATCCCTCATTCTAAATGGAAAACGATAGAAATATGTTTTCTTCCAAACAATGAAAGTTACTCCTGGTTAAGAAAACTACATTTATCTCTTTAATCCCAAAACCAAAACAGTTCTCTATAAAACCACAAAACTTACTACATTTTCTAAATCCCCAAAACCAAATTATTTCCTCAATCCTAAAAGGAAAATAATCGTAATCCTGTCTCTTTCAGCCAAAAAAGGGAAGCCAGGCCAGCCGTTTAGGCGCCGAGATTTGACATGTAACGAGCGTCATATTTCAACAAATGATCCGCGTTAGCTATTGTGCGAGAAGTGCTCCGTACATAGGATGAGTTTCCGATGATGCGCTACCAATTGACTGTTGTAGGTGTAATGGGTTGATGTTTACAGTTGACTTCTCATCTGGTAAACGAAGGCTACTGCCAACTTCATATCTCTGCCCGTCTTACTCTCTCTCAAACGCACTCTCTCTCTTTCTCTCTCTTGCTGTCCTATCCTTCGCCATCCCACCTTCAATGAGCTTGTTGCTCATAGGGTTCAGAGTTACTACTCAAAGTTCGTTTGCAAAAAAAATCACAAATCCATAGTTTCTGTATATTAAGAAAATCTTCCTTTCATATGATTTCTCGATATTTCCAAGACAGTACGTGTCGGCAGCTGTTCACGGGTAGGCATGTTACGAGATTTGTTTTCCCAACTGGCGAACGTGTGAATAGTTAACGGAGTTAGCCAAGCCAACCAAGTTAGCCAAGATACCGAGATACCAAGTTAACCAAGTAAGCCAAGATAACCAAGTTGGTGAAAAGGGTGAAAACAGGTTTCTACCGGGCAGCCCATGGCTATCCCAGAAAACCAGTAAACCTAAACTTTTGGCTAACTAGATAAATAAACAGAGAGTGAATGGAGGTTCTGAAAACTAGTCTCCCCAAAAAGCACAATAAAGTCTTAATACTTTTCTGTTAGCAATTATGCAAAATATGATTATCGATAAAAATAAACCATTGCTTTAAACTTTTTTTCTGGTAACTTGCTAGAAGTAGAACAAAAGTCATAGATCAAGTCTCGTGCAAGAGTACCAAATTAATCACATTGAATACATAGTCTATTTATTCCTAATGAGTGAATAGTATTGGGCAAAGCTCCCTGGAGAGATTCCCGTTTAGTTAGCACTTGAATATAACTTTACATACTAAAAACAGGTCTAGGATTGATTAAATCATAATTTAACAATTAAAAAGTATTGAAGAGCTACTAACGCTGCAAACAAGTCGGATCTTACAAACTTCATACCGTTCAAAAATCCTAATTGTTAGCTTTATTGTAATTAGAAAACACAATGAGTGAACCAAGAAAAGACGTCAATTCAATTAGCAAAAAACTTGCAAAACCAATGAATTCATTGGAATTACCAAATTTTCAATCAAATTACACTAAATAAATTAGATGAAGTGTTAAATTGATGTTAATCTATGAAACGCACTCTATCACGTAAGCATCTAGTCTCTAATCTATATGCTAATTTTAGGCGCGCGACAGTTTCAAGCTAGAGCATAATTCAAGATTAGTAGCTAGAAAATAGAATTCAACAAGAAAGTATGAAACTCATTTTTAAGAGCATTCCTACATGGGAAGTATATGACACTGAACCCTTAAAGTTGAGGGATGCATCGCAACAGCGACGAACTACAAAAACGACGGGATTTGACAACATACACCGTCTCTAGAAATTACCGTCTCTAGAAACTAAGTAACTAAGTAAGTAAGTAACACCGTCTTTAGAAATACCGAACCCTAAACCTGGACCAAGAAAGTTGGCTTCTCTCTCTAGAATCCACTATCATATTCAAGTGGGGAACCAATTATTGGTTGAGTACACAGTTTGGGTTTCTGATTGAGCAAACGTAGGGCGACTTTGTTGGATTGAAAATTGAATCACCGGTTATTCTTCAAAGTCGAGAATTTAAACTGACCCAGTTTCAAAAAATGTCACTTTTACTAGTGAAAACCTCACTTTTCACCCAGTTTCGTAGAATCTCACACCCAGATGTTAACCATCTATCCCGTAAGTTCTCCGGTGAATTCACCTAGTTCTCGAGGATATACCACAGCGATCATCATCAAGTCATCATAAATCAGTGGGAATCAATTGCGCCGTACATCATATGGGTTGTGTATGTATCTCTGCCCCCAGGGGGGTCAGTGTCCAATCTATCTAATGAGAAGAGGACAGAGGCAACAGCTGATCGGGCCTCATATCACCTTCCGTTTATATAAACTACGGCGTCTCTAATCGGGCCGCCATTGTGACATACTCTCCATCACTTCTATGTGATGTCCGCGATTTACAGAAATCTTCCTGCGTTTCAGAATGGAAGCCTATGTGTTTCTACCTACTGTTTTTGTATGTTAGGAGGTATAGTAACACGCCTAAGTTCGGTACCCTTCTTTCCCTTTTTGAACTCCTCCTGATTATTTTTCATATTTACTTCATTCAGCTCACAGACACTGCTCATTCTGCGTAGTCCTCAGTACAATTATTTTCGCTGTGTCACTCATCTCGTCACTTAGACTTGTACTATCCCTGTTTCTGTACCCTTGGGCGCTGAACCAAACCGTTTCATTTAGTTAAGCTTTTGTCGAATCCAATTATTGTTCATGTAGTTTGCTGTGTCTTCTTGGCAGTAAGACTAGCCCTATACCCCTATCCAATTTATCGTCAGTCCGTATATTTCTTTTTCTGTGTCAATATATCTGTCACTGAGAGGTGCACTATCCCCCCCCCCCTATCCATGTTGGAGAAAGTTTGTTCAAACATTCTTATGTGTAACTTATCTCGTCACTTAGACGTGCACTATCCCCCTATCCATGTTATTGTAGCCTCGGTCGTAATGCTATCCCCCCACCGAGGTGTTGTCTTCCCCCTATCTCCCCTATTGCCAGCCGGGCTCGTGTGAACATGTGTTTGACACCTCGTCCGACAGCGTTGAGCGATCGCGCGACAACTGATAATACACAGACAATAAGTGGCACATACCGTAATCTAGGAGAATATGAAACAGTCCACGACTATGACAAATCTTATACACAGAATTACACAGACGACAAGACACATACGCTGACCAAGATCATTAGCAAGTCTCCGAGACTGATAACTAGAGACAACCCATGTTATGAATATAAGTAAATCTACTAGTAATCTAATGGGATAGTATCTAAACACAGATGATACATTATTCTAACATATACAACTGTCTGATTCTGCCTGAACTTCTGGATGGAAAACCTGAGTCTCCCCAAACTCTCTGTATATCCCACATGCATTATCTCTACCTAAAAACAACTAAATCTACTAGTAATTCATTGGGATAATATCTAAACACAGATGATTCATCATTCTAACACCATATTCTTCCCGGTGATCCATCAAAAAGGTGTCGTCCATATGTCGACTGCTATGGGGGAAATGGGCGAGAGGTCACTTAGTTAGCGCGCAGGTGTAAACAGCGGGCAGTGACTTTTATTGAAACAATAAAGTTGATTTCAAATAAATATAAATAGATTTGAAAATACTGAAAAACAGTCTCAGCCTTAATGATAAACCGCTGATCATGGTCATAACTGAAAACTAAAATAACTCAAGTTTAGTACATAGTACAATAAATTTGCCAGATGTCACTTAGTTAGCGCGCAGGTATAAACAACGGGCTCTCATTACCTTAACAAAATTAATTCAATTAAAATTTGAATACAATGACTTTCAAAACTCTAGATATTTGGGGCCTTCAATGAAGGAAATGAGTGAGGGGGTAAACAGCGGGCAGTAGTTTAATTCATAAAATGAAATGAAGCAATTTTTAATGCTAGTATATTGAATTTCGAGAGTCTAGAACTTCGAACCTACTAAAGAAAAATACAGTCCCAGCCTTAACACTCGTGAACTACAGTTGAACTATGAAACAAACGATTGAAGTTTAGTAAACACATTAAAATTAAATTGATTTATCAAAATTTACGCTAGTTCTCGAATAGAACAAGGATCACATCCAGAATTTTTCGCTATGCATTATGTGTGCTCGTGATCTACTAATTGACTACAAATCCAAATAGATGAGCTACATTTTCAGAAAACTACTATTCACTTGATTCTTATTTCAAACACAAATTTACCAACTCAACTTTGAACTCCCCCCCCCACTCGCACCTATATTACCGCCACCCCTCTATACCATACTACAGTACCCCAACCCGACACTATCAATTCGAACCCATTCACTGGCTAATCCTCCCTATATTCTCTCTATTAACTATGTAACGTATGACGTATTGTTTACATAGATTAATAGAGATTTCGTGTGATAGATTAACCCACTCTCGGGAGGTTAGTCGCGACCTCGCCTATTGTGCAACATAAATGGTCCTGTCGTAACTCACCCCCCGTACTCAATACTCCCAAGAAGAGTGATTAAACAGTCAGATAACTGGATTATTAGTTAATAAGATCGGCAATGTGTCCTTGTAGGACGATAAAAACCACAATGAACATAGTTATTGATTAGGATCAGAGATTGACGATTCAATATCAATTCCGATAAGTTTTACAACATATAGTACATCGTAGGAACGATAGAGGTACCTATAGTCATGATATAATACATTCATCTATTTATATTACAAAACAGTATGGAAACTGAAAACCTAATCTTAACTCAACCCACAAGTTTCACAGTAACTGAATATTTCTGATTTGTCATCACTCAAACACATAACTTGTTCAAATCATTAGTTTTTCCGGCAAAGCAAGAATGTTCCTGTAGAACCTTTCACAACAGCAAATACCAAGCCTTCTGAATACCCAAACCCTCACTGTATCCCTTATTTCTGATGTGTACTACCTAAATCTGCGTGGATGTGTTGGAATATTGTAGTAGTCCATCACTGGAACAACAGTTGCTAGCCCGTCAGGGGTGCCATTTTTCAAGCGAACAGCAGTATCTGCACATTTTATCGCCACCATTAATTACGACACCACAACACGGGTATGAGACAGGAAGCCGGGGGTCAGATCAATCGATATCGGGTTGATTATCGATTGGTAGGTCATATAAATCAATAATCAAGTTGTTTTATTAGCTCTGTAGGGCAGATAATCTTTATATCAAAATTGTCTACAGTTCCAACCAATCGAGCGTTAACCATTAGTACTCCACCCCGTTTAAAATTCTTCTCCAAGTTTTTCCAAGGTTTTTCGAGAGAGCCCGACTCGTTTTCAAGTTTGCCTATCCAGAAAGTTTTCGTTATAACGTTATTCGGAGGTTTATTGGCGAAATGAATAGAGTATACGCATAATCAAGATATGAGATGAAATGATGATATTTACACTATCTCTGCCCCAAATTTGATCTTCACGACAAATTGGTTTTTGTGCTTGTACTCTAGTTGATCAGTTAATTTGGTAGCACTCAGACTAACACGATCATTCACTCAAGTGATTATATAATAAAATAATTGGGCCCAGTTGAGTTCCGTAAGTCTTGAGATAAGTTTGTCCCATTTGAAACTCTCAACATTATTGTTGTCTTTGTTTTGTAATTTATTTTCATTCGACTTTCTCTCAAGATCATTGTCTCATCCTAACTTTTCTCTATTCTATACGAGACTTTAAAATAGAGTAGAATAGATTTATTTGCAATTTAACACGTGACTTCCACATAATATGTGGCACTCCAAATAGGTAAATGGAGAGAAAAGTTGAGAAGAAAAAGGGCATGGTTATGACTATACGAGTATCTATCTCCAGCTAAATGTTAATATTGGTCAAGCTCTTTTGAGTAAGGCCTATTATGCGCTTGGTTAAAATCCATCTTGTCCCAATCAATTCTATACCCTATCGCGTAACATCAATTCTCCTAAATTGTCTTTCACGATTTAAGGTAGTTTTTATATAATCCACCATTAAACGGAGGTAAAAACAACTCTGATTTCTTATGGAAACCGATTTACTCTAAATGCTTTCTCATTCTATACCCTATCTCCCTATCATCAATTCCTCTAAATTGTGTGTTTAGGGTAATTAGAGCTCTAATCCGGGCTGTTGGTGGTCGCGTTTCATATGGCTTTTATTAGCGTTCGCACACCCTCGTTTACATTGCGCCCAGATGTTGAACACTGCGGTAATGGATAGTAAATGGAGAACAACATTCTACTGCCAAGTTGACACTAAACTGGCGGTAGCGGGGACCGAACCGGGGATCTAACTTGAGAGATCCAGTAGAGCAAAGTATATTAGGTTTGCAAACAGATCGAGAAGATCAGAAGTCATGGTTTGAGATAAATTAGATCACAACATTGTACTGCCAAGTCGACACTAAAAAGGTGGAAGCTGAGATCGAACTGATATAAGGCGTATCACGAAGTAGATCAAATAGAGTAGAAGTAACCGGATCGACTGTAAACACACTGAGAATATTTTGCCATGAACTAATTTGAGAACGTAGGAAATAGAGGAAGTGAGTCAAATGGGATATTTAGTAAGACTAACCACTAGCGATGAAAAGGTTAATGAAAAGCTAATTCCTCGGAACGTTTAAGATAATATGAAGACAGAAATATGAAGCGATCGCAAATCGAATGCAGCTTATGGGATCATGGAACAAGGAAAATGTGAAGTACTCAGGCAGGCTAAACTGTACAAATCAACTTGACATACAAATATCGAATCTTGACCAAACAATCTATCTCTACAATTTTTCCAGGTTCTCATGCTTGATGCCAAACAGTTTGATGTCGGAAGTCAGCTCAAACCGCTGTTAATTGGCCCAATTATCGAATTACCGTAATTATACGTCATGTAAACACTATTAACAGTATCGCAAGGCGCACTCAACCGAAACCATAAAGGAACACCGCTAGGCAGAGGATTAACAACAGAACCAATGGGCAGCAGACACTTTTAGAGGATATAAACACCAAACCGATTCTTTTTCCGCCTAAAAAAAACTAAAAATGAGTGAAACTAGAAATTTTACAACTAAAATATATCGAAAATTACTATTTTTGTACTTCAAAACGCTTAGAACATTAGGATAAAGTTGTAAGTTCAATATATAATTGATGAAACAAACAGGAATACACAAGAGAAGATGAAATTTGGAAAAAATGGGACAGTTAGCTCAATAAAGTTTGTCAAATTGCATAATGATGCGCATCAAGCTGGCTGAAAATCAATAATCCTGAGAACTGTTTAGAGCGAGATCGGTGCGCATGTCTAGTATGTTATGTAAACAACTTATCTCGAATTCGTAATCGAGCAAACTATAAAAAAAGCTAACTCCAAAAAATTTATTGCGTGTTTTATACTTATATTCTCGATATAACACTAATTAAAACTATAATATATTCTAGAACTATACTTTATCAGTTGGAAACCATACTTCATTTAGGTTTCCATTCAATCATGAGAGTTAGCTTTCCAGTTAACTTTTTTGCAGGCAGGGAAACCTTATGGTTCGTACTTTCTGAAAAGTTAACCGGTCTCGTTTGATCGAGTTTCAACCGGTCGGCTTCTATCCGGTTTATTGCCTCCCTGTTATACCGTATCTCGGTTTTCCGAGATGAATAACGTGAAAAGACGGGAAGTTTTATAACTTGCGCTTCTTGGATATACGGGTTAGGCATGGTAAAGAGGTTTACCCGTTTCAGCCTGTCTATGCGCTCAGAATTTCTGGAAGCTTTTAGCAAAGAATTAAACCACTCAATAAAACTTAATACAATGATATCTCTATTACATGGAGGTTGTGAGGCTCATGTTGAACTGTATATGTTTGTAGTTCGATCCCGCTGTCTTTCAATTGTAATCAGAAACTTCTAATGTGTATGAAAACAATTCCCGAGTTGAAATTTGAGCAGGTTACTGTAACATTGGAGCAGGTTCACAATGGATTGTGCTGTCCTAATCCCTTTAAAGGACTGATCATCCGCTCTAGCTAATATATGGGTCCACCACGATCATTCCCTCTAATTACGGTATCGGTTCGCTTTGGGCCAGGTGCCTGACCCCTCCAGATTAAACACATACCAACACATAGACGGGCGATTGGCCGAGATTTGAATCCGCGCCAAATTTGCATACCAGGAGGCTGCCTTTAATGGCGCTCATATAGCCCTGATTAATTGCGATGACAAACCTGCGGCAACGGCAGCTGATTGCTCGAAACTGTGCGGTATAATGGCAAGTTAATGCTAATTTTGATTTGCGTTAGTTTGCATGACTTAGTAACATCCTGTATGGTACAAGCTAGATCAGAGAAAAGTTGTTGGATTGTTGGAAGTATGGTTATCTGGTGCTGTAAACCCCTCCAAGCCCATGAGAAGTTCTCATGAGAACACTGCTAACATCGTACGATCTACATTGGATCATTGGAGTAACACTTGCTGAAACATGGCACTGAACTGAGTTCAACAAACTGACAAGCTGCTGAGGATCTGATCTCATGAGTTAACCGGTGGGAATATACCGCGTTGGAAAGAATAAACTATAGCTTATACCTAACCTGTTTGCAAGACTAAAGCCAGACTTTTCGTCAACGCCGCTTTTCGGTCAAGTTAATGCGTTGATAAACGTGATTTCCGGGAAACGGAAGTTTGGAAAAGGTTTTGCTTATAAGCCGGGCAGTGCGGTGTCTCATCACAGTTAGCCCTACCAAGCAACTTGAGCGCTCGTCTTGCCCTGGATCATGTCTGGACCATTCTTCCCTGCAGTGAGTTTGGAGCTCTCTCCCCCCCTCCTCTCTCTTTCTCTCTTACTTTCTCTACCCTCTTCTCACTCTCTCAGGACTGTTCTAACCTTTTCAGCTCTAGCTCATGATGGTTCCGAAGTTGACGTAGCCTGCCTGGCATGCTACCAGCACCTTGCACACTCTTGCCAGCTTTTGGCGCTTAGTCGACTTCCAGTATTACTCAAATCTTACTGTCGGCTTTCAGATGTGCAATAATCCTACCATAGTTTATACTCTACCACTGTTTTCTAGATGTACGCTTTTGCATAGTGGATAGTGCCTAGGTTCTCACTCTCTGTGACCAATTCCTGTATAACTACCTGAGCTCAACGCATCTGACCACTTACTTTACTGTGGCATAATGGCTTGTGCGCTAGATTCTCGCAGTCTAGTCGTCGGTTCGGATCCCCGCTGAGGCTATGCTTTTGTCAAATTTTATGCAAATTCACTGTGCGACGTCTTGTCGACCGGAAGTTTTTGCCGACGAACGTGCTGGTTTTCAATTTCCTGTGACATCCGGGGATCTGCTTGTTCCACTGATTGTTATGCGGTCCCCCCCTCTATTTAATGACTGGCCACAACAGCTATTTATACCTATTGGAACAGATATAGTACTAGAAATAGGGTACTAATTTGAGTTTATTCACAACAAATAGATTTTTAATGCATTTTTGCGTTAAAATCATAAGATATCTGCTACTATGAGCATTTTATCTCGACCACAACAGCTATTTATACTTATTGGAACAGATATAGTACTAGAAATAGGGTACTATATTGATTTAATAAACATCTTTATAGACAGTAGATTCTATACATATTTATCGTATCATTCATAACTTATTGGTTGCTATAAACTGTTTTATCTTCGAATCTTGGCAATAGTTTTCAATTTCATAATCAGACCAGGCAAAATTCTCCAATTTGAGTGAAGCATTAACAATTACATGTAAATCTAACTTTTGGTGACGTTGAGTTAATGAGCAATCTCTTTTGAGGCATGATTTTTCTAAACAGTTCGTAGTAGTCACACTTTTGGCAACTTTATTTAAACCCCAATTTCACGAAATTAGTTGTGATTCAATTCTGCGCCCATACTTTTATATCTTGTTCTCGTTCCAATATGCTCGCATGCGCGAATTTGTGTTTGTCTTTCTGCTTATATTGCGCCTCCTTGCTAATATATCCCCTCATCTAGATGGCCACACTTATCCCCAACTATAATAATAATAACGGATTAGAACACTATCACAGCCATACTCTTCAGCATGTTTCAACTACGATGCGCCAGACTTTCGCTGTGTTGGGTTGCTCGCGCTGCGGGGGGTATAGAATGCGCGCAAGAAAGACAAAGCATCTCGCTTTTATCGAATCTCGACAATTGATAGAACAATCAAAAGGGTGGTTAGAGAATTATAAATACAATTAAAACTTATAATTAGATTATGACCAGTTAGGTGCGCATAAGTTTCAATCTACAAATATGAAAATCTCAGTGAAAAAGCTATTTGAATTCGATTTTGCATGACAATAGATAGAAATAAAGTAGCCCCAGTAGTTTTTGTTAGAAAAAGAAATATTCCAGAACAAAATTCGTTCAAAATCGTTTCCCAAGCCGACAACACTACCTAACAACCGCTAGAGCAGTTCTCATATAGCTCTGTGAGAGCTAAAGGAAGGTTCACTGTAAAACGTAATTAAGGAGTGTCGCACGCTGGCCGAGGTGCTAAGTATTAGGGCGTTTGAGATAATCCCACTTTCCCATTCTTAGAAAACGGTGAAAACTGCAAGAGATCCCATAGATTGCAGAATATTCATAATAAGACCAACCAATTTGATAATATTTTCAAATACCAACTACAAAACTTCAGAGTTCAGCCAAAAGTACAGTACCAAAGTTCAATCAAAACTAGAAAACAAAAGGATACTGGAAGCGCGATAAATGGTTTGAGCAGTTTCTGCAGCTCAGTTTTCGTCCAACCCGTTATCATAGTTGTCAACTGTTAACAGTCTACCCGCCAAGACACGTCTAACAGTTTTGAGAATGGGTGACAGGTTTCACAAGTTTTCACAAGATCTTAACCAATGCGTTTTGCAATGTCCTATTATAACTTGTTTCTAACAGATCTAGACGAAACGCTTCAAGAAAACAGGAACTTAGCCCGTTTTATAAACTAGAATAATCCGAAAAGTCTGGCTCGAAACGGTTTTTGCCTGACGATTAGTGGTGTTATAGACAGTTGAACAAATACACGAATTAACAATGTAGCAACAGTTTCATTAGCCAAACGCTTGTAAAGACAAAACGAATAAATTTTTGAAATTCCTGTTTGGAAGATTTTCCTAGTATCGAAGACTCACTCTGATCTGTTACCTGCCTGAAAGCATGAAGTTGGCCACTGATTGTAAATAATCTTCACTATGTTCTACAATCTCTAACTATGGTACATAAATACCATACACAATGCTCTTTGACAACGTAAAAAAAATGTGTACCCTTACCAACCTGAGTTCCGACCTTTAATCTGTTTTAAAAAGTAGTTGGAAAAGCGAACCAACCTGGTTTACGACCTTTAATCTGTTTTCCGTCAACTCTTCAGTCCTGGCTGGTGTTAGTGGTGTTCCACTCAAGAGCCATATCGCTGCTCGCGCTTGTTAACAGGAAATCTCAAGCACTTTGACATGATCAATAGCGCTAGTTGACGGGTGATAGTCTCTGGCCGCTCAATATTTTGGTTTCATAAATCTGCTCCTTTCTTCTTCTGCCCCTCTTTACTCTTTTTTTAGTGGTTTTAAAGATCTTTGTAAGGGGTTTTATTAGTTAGCTGTTAGTTGAGTTATTTTGGCGAACTGCATTTAGAGATGATAAAAGTTGTTTTTTCTTCAAAATAACCGTTTCTCGCTAGTAAAAACAAGTTGAAAGCGATATCCCCCCAGTTGAGCGCGCGGCTCAGCCGAACTTTTGTCTTTCGCCAGCGAACAAAAGGCTTTTTTCGGCTCTTTCGGTTGTCCGAGCCGCCATAGCATGGGACACACTTGTTCCACACTTAATTAGGGTAGTTAGTGGGTGCGAAACAGCCAGTTTAGGGTGGGGTCACACTTCCGCTCCCAGCAGAGTGCCACCACAGGTGCTGCCACGTCTTTGATGTGACATGAGCGCTGGTGACCGTCTCACGGCCGTTTCAAACTCGCCATTTCAAGACGCTGTATTGGTAGTCAGTGCTCATGTTCTGCTGATGTCTGTACAGTGTTTTTGCTTCAACTCTGCGCCCCCTTCCTTTCGTAGTTTTACATTCTAACTAAAATTATTTACTCAACTTTATAGCCCAACTATACTATAATAATAAAACTACCTGTTTGAAAAACTCAATTCTCGAGGCTTCTGACGTTATGCTTACTACTAAAGTAGCAAACCTATTTAGAAAACCTAGTTAGCCACCAACCTATCAATATCCCACCAGTTAACTTTGACCCAGTGAAGTAGCTAATCTAATTCCAGTCAGAGCCAGCTGAATTTTTTATCCTTTTTATGAAACCCTATCATAGTTTTTCAGTTTTGTTGTCATTTGCCCTCCCGTATCACTGTTCGCACCCCATCCCGGGCCCCACCCCCTGTCCCCATAAGCCCCGCCCCCTTTTAGCTATCGTTCACCCATCTATCTAGCAGTGTATACGAATAGATGGCCGTGTTCAACATGTGTTTACAACATTAATTACATTTTACAAAATAAATTACAAGGTTTTTTTTTAGTTTTCCCCTCTCTCTCTCTCTCTCTCTCTCTCTCTCTTCCACCCTCTCTCTCTTCTCTCGAGACATTCTGTCAACCTGTTAACGTATCACTCTTATAACTACTTTACACCGAGTTTCTCGCGCTCCAGTATATATTGTCGCTATGTAACATTGATAAAAACACAATAGAAATCAGTGTAAATTTCATCACACATACACCCGCAATGCCAACTTCCATTGTTATTCTTTCTTATAGTGATATGTTGCCTTTTACCAAAAAAAATAGTATAGCAAAATGGTTTGTAAAGTTTTGAGACTACCGGGAAGAGTTTTAGAACTTTAAGGACATTCTGATCATGATAAGCTCCTCCTCTTCTCAATCCTGTATTAACATGAGAAGTTCTGTCCAGACTGGTTTTCCAATATCCACGTTCTTTGTATGAAAACCGACCGTACTCTGTTTACTATTCGTGCAAACCTGTAAACCAGCTCCATAAACGTGAACTTTCTATTGAAAGTGTATTCACGGCTCTCTATAAATAGCCGGTGGAACGGCATTCGAGTTACTTCTCGAGCCGCTCTCGACCAGCTCGCCAGCAATATGCTCGCTGCCAGAACTTCCTTCTCGGTATGTTTTCGCATACCGGTTACTTCCTCATCTACTCCGTGATGCCTCGGTTACTTATCCATCTTTTACTCCAAGTCTAGGATACTTTCAGTTTGTAAGCCACTCTCTTACATTAGCCATTTTTTGTTATGTTCACTGTCTAGCTCGTGTAGTTTTTTCTACTCCACAATAGCGCTATCCATATTCTAATTCCCTGCATTTAATGATACAATAGCCTCTTAGTTTTGAATGTGACTGAACTCTAAAATCTCCTTTAGTTTAAACTTTACAAACCTACAATCAACAAAAGCTGCTTCTGCAGAGTTGCCTTATTTTAACAATTAGTTCCATCTTTAGTTCCTAGCCATAGGACAATGTTCAATCATAGTGGGATAGTATAATAGTGTCTCGAGCGCACGTTACACCCTTCCTATCTCTCTCTTCTTCTCTCTTTTCTCTCCGTAGATGGTATTGTTTCACCCTATCAATTACAATCTTTTTCCATTATCATTTCCCTTCGCGCTCATACATACATGCGTCGCGCGTTTTGAGCGAACTATAAAAACTTACATGCTCTCTCTCTTTTCCCTCTCTCTCTCTCTTATTCTCTTTCTCTGTCTTTCCACAACACCCATATATCTTTCGCTGGGCAATTGTTTTCGGAAGTCTGCCTATCAATTATAATCTCCTGTTTACACCCTGTTGTCACCTGTTAGATCCCTTTACCTGGCCAATTGATCTAATTTTAGTATTACTCTTCAATTTCGTCTCAACTACATCAGTAAAGTTCGAATACAACACAAAGTAACCTTTTTTCGATTAAACAATTTTATAATTTCGCTCGAAATCGAAAATTTTCTCGAGTTTTGACCAAGTTCACTATAGAACGATTACAATACCTCAGATTTTTTCCTAGATACGCTTTCGATACTCTTCAGTGCACATTTATCAAGGCCATTTATTCGTACTCCCTAAGAACCTGAGGTTAAGGGGTTCCAGAGCTGATCCTAAGGACTTAATAGGCGAACCTGTCGGAGACCTTGCCCTCAAGTTACTAGTCCTACTCGTTATTCACGCAAATTCTGCTCATTTGCCTAAGCCTGCGTACCTCATTCTACCGTAATCCTTTGACCCCGCCCCCGACCCCGACAGCCAATCAGCGCCGAGTGGGGGGCGGGGCTTCGGGGAACAGCGTGTTCGAACAAGATGCCCCGCCCCGAAGGACATAGGCCGTTTTGTAACAACATTATTCAGCGGTGGTCACGTTTTGATGACGCGTGATTAAAAGTTACTTATACTGTCTACGTCTCTTCTATTCGCACACTATCTCGCTTCTCTTAACTAATACCATGTCTCTCATTCTCTAGCTGCTTGTTTTGACAATAGGTAGTCGTTTAGTACAAGTAAACATACATTTCAATCTTAACAATGTATAAACAACACCCTTTCTGATGTTTTTGATTGTTTCTATCCCACTAGTTAGAATAGTGTACTTAGTGTATTGACTTGTTTACTTCGTTCAGTCTGGCGCGTATTCTGATTAGTTATGCACTAGATGCCGCGTGTGGTAAGCTTGTTAACATCGCTCACGTTCGGTAACTATCACGTGGTGCTCTAGCTCAGTCAGTACCCATGTTTCATTCAAACTGTGCGGTCTAGACCTCTAGACCTCTTGCAGAACTTTAGTTTTAGTTTACCTAATGTATTGTATTGTTTTCTTCTCATTCTCTCACTATATTTTCTCTCTCTCTCTTTCTCTCTTTTCATCTCTCTTTCTACTGTTCTATTCGATAAAATACCACCAAATTGTTTTCCTGTTTTTATATGTTTCTGATCTAACTCTTAACCTTAACAGTGTGCCCTAACGTGCTAACCCTAGTAAGTGTATGTCAGGTTCCCTACATCTCTATGGTTTCTCAGAGCTCTCCTCGATCGCACTCTCTCTCGCTTTCCACTTCTACAACTCCGGACTCAATGATGGCTTTCAACCCGGCCGCTGCTGCCTTCTCCCAGGCTCAGGTACATTTTTATATCATTTTTTTAAAGTTTTACAACCTTTTTAATTGTTAATCTTACAATTTTATGCATTTACAACCTAGTCTAGCTTACTTTGGAACTTTATACGTGGTTGTTATCTAGGTAATATTCCTCACACAGCAAAAACAATGTACATTTGTTCGAAAGTTTCTCATGAAATCCCTGCAATTGTTGAACTGACGCGCCAAGCGGGTGTGATATGGCCAATTGTTCATAACAGTCAGCTCTTTGTGCAGCTGTCTGCGTAGAGAGTGAGAGAGGGAAAAGATAGAGAGAAAGTAGACAAACTGAAAAAGAAAGAGAGAGTGTTTAGTTCTAATCATCGTTAATTCCAGCTTCTGGCAGCTCAACAGCAACCTATGACTCCCATGAAGCCCGATTCTGACGCCGCCAGCGACGCTCTAAGGTACCATACTCTTCTGATGCAGTCCTTTGAATAGTCTACCGTTGTATTAATGCTACTATACTACTTTCATTCAACACTAGTTCACTATCCGAACATCAGAATTGTTTGCTTCTTAAAACTTGACGTTCTTCATATTTCGTACAGTAAGCTCACACGAGCAAATATACCAAACTATCCGGCGCCTTTCACGCATATTTTGCCAACTTAATGTTTCCCAAAATTCGTTATGGTAATACTAAAAATGTAATGTCTTATAGAATAAAAATATATAATCACAATTCATACTTCTTTTTTCAGATACCTGTCGAACGGTGGTCTTCTCGGTGCTCAGTTCCCCTTCCCCGGCATGCCCGCCAACTTCGAAGCCATGCGCTCCATGCTGCCTCAGGGCCTGCCCCTGCCCCTCATGTACCCTCAACTTCAACAGGTACGATTTGTTATTAATGTAGTTTGACCATATATGCTTTGTTCGAGCACTCCATTCATGACCTCACCTCACCTTATATGCCTTGTAGTTTGATCCCTTTTACAGCATACTCTACAACTTGAGACCAAAAGTCAGGAGATCAGACTACAAACACAGCACGCCTTCCATATTCACCACTTGTCTGTGTCTCACCGTAATGCATGCATTGTTCTGTTCTCTAACCCCTTTTATGTTTTAGAAGAAATTCGACGACCTGAACTATTTGCATGAAATGTACCGCCAGTTGAGTGTCTTTTTTGGTTGCTTTTGTTGTTGTTTATTTGTTGAGAGGGAGAAGAGAGATAGAGAGATGGAGAGAGACTTATGTCATCTCCAGCTATTATCATGTCAACCTTGGTAGAGTATGCCGCCGCTCGCCTTATCTGCCAAAATCTAACCAACTTGTTCATTTCCCCTCACCTTGTCTGGGCCCTCCGCTTCCTGCATGGTCTCTCGCCCATTCCTCCCAACTCCGAATTCCTCGGAAGGAGGTCTCATTCTAATATATCTACCGTAACCCTCTTCAGCTTGTAGGCGTGCGATTCATTTGAATTTGCCGCGTATTTGTTCGGCGCCCTCGAAAACATTTGTTTCGTCATAGCTCGCTAACTTTCTTCATTTACAAGTAGTTTTACAAGTAGCTTTACAAGTAACATAGCTGTTTATTAGCGGAACCAACACTTCCTTCGATCAACATTAATATAATTAACCCATCGTTACGAGCATCCCGTCAGTGTTTGGTTTGCGCCAAGGTCGCTAGCCATTACTACAACTGAACAAGAGACACATTTCGCTGCGTAGAATGACCGCTCGACTGCGTATCACTTATCATAACATACATGGGTGACACCTAGGAGAGAGAAAAGAAAAGAGAAAGAAAGAGAGAAGTAGAGAACGAGAGAAAAACAGTTTGTCATCTTTGACATTTTCAGGACTTCAAACCGGAAATGTTCTCTGCTGGTGGTGGTCCCTTCCCCGGAATGGTCTTCGATCCCTCCGTCATGGGCTTCCATCCCTATGCTGGTAGGTCATACCCTCTTCACTCTGACTTCTAGACGTACAGTATACCCGTCACGTTTCCAATAAGGAACCTTCTTGTTACAGAAAAAATTACTTTATTCACCTCTCTCGAAAGTTTTTCACACCAAGTTGTAAGAGAACTACAATATTTGATAAGATTTCCAAGTTATTGATTGAACTTTTCAGGTCTTGACGGAGCGCGCCGCAAGAACGCAACCCGCGAAACCACCGCACCGCTGAAGGAATGGCTGAACCAACATCGCAAGAACCCCTACCCCAACAAGGGCGAGAAGGTTATGCTGGCTGTGATGACCAAGATGACTCTCACTCAGGTAATCATTCCTTCTCTCTGTTTCTCTCTCCAATTTCTCTCTCTCTCTCTCTCGCTCATATCATTTCTTTAAACGGTTCAAATCCACGCAATTAGACTCAATTTCCGCAAATCCCTCCAAATTAGCGCACCATCTTTGAGAAATACCGCCACTGCCTCACGGCTAGCCGCCGCAGTTAACTTATAGGTTAACGAGCTGCTAGAGTAGCACCACCAGAGTAAGGCGATAATTGGTACTTACCGGAAACAAGGGTCCTCACAGTGTTTGGCGGGTTCTTTTTGGCTGAGTCTGGGCTCATTTCAAGTTGTTATCGCAGTTTTGTTTTTTCTGAAAAAATTATATTTATCATTTAAACTCACCAAAACCGCCTCATTTCCTCTCCAAAACTTGTTTTTCACCCAAAAACAGTCGAGAAGCATGTCGGCCTTGCCACTTCAATACACGTAAATCACTCGGGACAACTTGTAGATGGTTATCTCTATTTGTCCATTTCAAATGCGGCGCCTTTCGAGAGTGTGGCGGGAACAACATGTATTTGAATCATATTCGCAACCTATAAAATAACGACTGCCCGGGGGATTGAACCATTGGGTCTCAGCTTGAAAGTCCGACTCGCTAACCACTCGGCCATTGCAGGTGTCGACGTGGTTCGCCAACGCCAGACGTCGTCTGAAGAAGGAGAACAAGTGGAGCCCTCCCAGCAAGGGAGACGAGGATGATCTCGCCGATATCGACACCATCGACCGTCCCAGCAGCTCCAACTCCAACCTCTCTGACGCCAAGGATGGTGAGTGTTGAGGAAAAACACGTGAAAACGTGTAGTTTTGCTCTACCGGGTGTTTCGTCTTAGTCTAGTAATTGAATTTAGCTCAGATTCTCCATTTTGCACTCTTTTTCATTAGCTTTTCATTAGAAATATCAGATTTTGTCTAGACTACAAACTACATCCTTTCCAGACGTTGACATCTCCATCGACACCAACGAGAACCTGAAGACCCCCCTCGGCGGTGACGTCACCCCGAAGAAGAAGATCTGGTCCATCGCCGACACCATCGAAGTGAAGACCGAGTCGAGAAACAACGAGAACGACGAAGCTGGCAGCTCCAAGAAGGTTGGTGGCGAGTTGGAATCAAGTTGGAAACTTGCTGTTTTTGAACCAAAATACCATATTTTGTCCGTTTATCAGCGAAAACGTCATATATTCAACTTTGACGACTCAATTCAACTTACTTTACTTTTACTCGACGGCTTCTTTCAAATAGAAGTGAAGAACTGCCAGTTTTTTTCCAATTAAAGGACTATTTTCCCTTCAGGACTCTCCATCTAGCGACGACTGCTCGCCGCCGATGTCCTTCCAGCAGCAGATGATGGCCATGTGCGCGCGTCTTCCCGGCTTCAACACGCAGCTGCTGGCAGCCTGCCAGCAGCCAGCCGCCGCCACCCCGGTTGCCGCCAAGAACACCGCCTTCTTCCCCTTCAACCCGCTGCTCATGGCCTTCAATCAGCAGCAGCAACAGCAGCAGAACACCCTCAGCGGTTAGTTAATGACATTCTTGGACTGTTCGAAAGTTTCTGCTGTGTTTTGCCTTTATCCAAAACATTGTTTACAACTTCATTCTGTGCCTTTTGCTGCCTTTTAGCGCTAACGGGTCAGCAATCTAATCAATAACAATGCGACTAACCTCGAAAACATATAATATTATCATCTCGTTTGTGCCATTCGACCCAAAAATGACAGGTGTCGTTTGGTATGCTCTGCTATCTAAAGCCGCTTAGTGTGTTACATGCGTGTGAGCGGTGTTCTTGCGCTGATAACCCCGAGAGGTGGGCAATTCGCCTACAACTACTGTTTTTCTATCTCCCCTAGATACAAAATTGGGGGGGGGGGGGGTCCCAGAAAATTTCGAAATAAGAAATCGGACTTTATACTTTTTATAATGAATTTGAACTTGTGATAGTTTCCTAGCTAAACTTCTTGAAGAATTGTAACAAGTTTCGCCTCTAACTCAGTCGTGAAAGTACCAAGTTTTTTGAAACACTCTAATCTAAAACTAGGTCGATTAAGTGAATATCGAACTTGCGATAGTTTCATAACACTTCTTACCTTCTCCTTTTTTCAACTCTAACACGTATACCAGACCGTCTGTCTACGCTAAGTAGACAAGAACGCGATAACACTAATCCTGATGTAGCAAAGAAACTACTTTTTTGGGGGGCCAACTACGTTCTGATAACATTCTCCATCCCTATAGACTATAGATATTAGTGTTTTTCTGCTAACTGAGTCACTCCTAGTTTAATACTTTCTAAGGTCCTTAAGACAGTTATGAACCCTTGTAAAAATAGGGAAATACCTGGTTCAGCGGGGATTCGAACCCGCGTCGCGCCAATTTCACCCCGCCGCCGAACATGTTTCGGAACCATTTTACGATGCGTCGCGGGCCCTAAAACTCGCTGTCAATACATGTAATCAGTGGCTTTTTTCGCTCGTGTTCTTACCAGATAAGATGATTTACTGGGTGCCAATGTACGGTCTTATCTCCCAAAAGTCGAGACATTCGAGGGAAAAACAATAATATTAGCAATTTGCACAGTATTTCGTAATTGACTTTATTTAGTGGGTTTTAGTGTATTTATTGTTTTGTTTTTAACCAATTCGAATTATAATTTCAAAATCTGTCGGCTAAACATTAGAGACTGGCAATAATTAGTCTGTTCAAAAGAGACGGCCCCCAACCTTGAGAAATGCAGTAATTATGGCTGGAAATTACACAAGACGCCTTGATTTACATGAAAATGGATGTTTTGTTCGAAATGAACAGTTATGCAGCGACCTAAAAAACTGTTTTGGCTAAAAACCTGTACTAAATACGGTACAAAATACTACCTATACTAGATACGGCGCACCCTCATCTCCCTTATTCCAGGCTCGTTCTCTTCTGACGCTGCTTCGGTGAGCCCATCCTCCAGCCACTCTGCGTCTGACTCGAAGCCCCATCTCGGCTCGCCCCAGAACTCCCCATCGCCCAGCTCGCCCCAATAGGTCCAGCACCAATCGGCGCCACCTGGCGACTACCCCTTCACTTCGCAGAATATCATGTCCTTTTAGTAGTTGTGTCAGCGCCTTTATCTTGGTGCTACCCGCAGTGCAATCATTCATTATGCCATCAGAGCCAACATCCCCCGAGCTTGACCGTTTTGCGTGCGCCACAAAATTCTGTTTGTGCGCCCAAAATGGTCTTTTTGCCTATACAGGTGATTCAAGCATCATACACTTCGCAGTTATAATATTTAGTAATTTAGTTGGGTTGGGTCTGAGGATATAGTTGTGTTACAGTTATTTATTGTTTTGAATCATTTTAAACACTTCACAACTATAGCTTCACACTCCTCCCCCGTTCAATTTTTCTTTTCGATACCTTTAGTGCATATCTTTAATATGAGATTTTCCGGTTGTTTTTCCTTTATGTATTTTCATTATTGTTTTAGCATCCTTCATAGGGATGCACTTTTCAAACCCTGCTTCACAAAATCAATAGTTTAAGTGATTTATTGATTTTCGCTTTTTATATTTGTGAAACGGGGCTGATTTCGCATGACAAGCTCAGTCCTCTCTACTTTTATCGATTTCTACTTTTCTTTCTTCTGTACAATTACAAGTCTATTTGGTGCCTTTTTGCAATAATGTTTTTCCGAGAATTATAATAATTACCAAAAAGGTGCCAATTAGCATAGATATTATAAAAATGTGATCTTTATGATTTGACTCCATGACAGAGCAAAATAGGTGATTTTGACAGTATTTATGATTTGTGACTTAAGTTCGTTGTATCACAAATATGATGAATTCAAATAAATACTATAAAATAATGTGTTTGTACTTGTAAAAACAACGAAACAAACTGAAACTATTCTACACTTGACAATTTGGGTTCTACACACTCTAGAACATGAGCTCAAAACTCACAAAGTACACAAAACAGTCAATCTTTGGAATCTACACAAAAACTAAACGTTCGAATTCATCGTCCTCACTCAAGATTTTTCAAAACAAGGTTTCCTTCCCACTTCAAACATGCAAGTTGTAACTACTTCCTAAAGCTTTGTTTGATCTCGAAATTCACTGTGTTGAAAAATTTGCCCTGTTTGAACATGTTTTTTTTCAGACTGTTTCTTTGTTTTTAGTTTCTTCTCCATAGTTTCAAACTATCCTAGTCAGAAATAGTTGTGAAGTACGATGGTAATATTGTTCAAATCTTGTCTTGTTCAAAGTTGTTCTTGTCTACATCTTGTTCAAATTACTACCAACACTAAGACTACAAAACTCAGACTGGAAACACAGAAAACTCTACTTCCAAATCAGACTCTTACAATCAATACTCTTGTTCAGCTTCTACTGGTAAACCTTTGGCTATCTTGTAAACACGGCGGGCTAATCTTAACAAAGCGGTCTTGTTAACTCCTGTTAACACGTGAGAGCCAGTGAAACAATTCTGTTAGAGATGAACAGGTTGGAATTAGACAAGGATGCACACGCGTTAACAACTATTCTGAACAGAGTTTAACAGGGAAACTGTCTGGCTGGAAATTTAGTTTGAGGGACCAAGAAAAATAAAATAATATAGTTTCATCAAAAAAAGAGAAAAAAAAACTGTAATTGAGAAATTAGGAGTAGCGAAAAGTTTGAGATATCATTTTTTCAACTATGAGAAACAAATTAAAAGAAAATTTATAGTTTCGTAGTGGGAGAAATAGAAAAACTATTGTTGTAATGTAATAGATGTAATTGTTGTAATGTATTGTAATGAATAAATCAAGAACATGGAGAGTTTTATGGATCTTATATTTGCAGAAAAAATATTTTGCGAATAAAATTATGGTTTTTGAATAGGAAAAGGAAAACGACTATTGTAATCAAACTCAATATGCGGTAGCGAACTTTGTTTATGTTTTACAGGGTTTTTTTGTCAAGAACGAATTGAATTTAGAAAAAAACTATTTGCGGAAGTTTCGCGGATAATTTAGTGATCGAAGGGATTGTCGCTACTTCCTCATAGTATTGGAAGATTTTTGTTGGGAAAATTCAAGAAAGCAAAATGATAAAAATCGTGTGAAAGACAAGGAGAAAGTCAGTCTAGGATGACACATTTTTGTTTCTTCTACAGTATATCAACACTGTTTTCACTGCTATTACACCAGTTCTCAAAAATGCATGAAAAGTTTTTTCATCCTTTCCTTCCGGAAATACCTTTTTTGGAAGTTCTAGACACTGTTTGACTTGTTAAAGCACAAGAAACCCGGCTAGTCTGGGATCTACACTTTGTTCTATCTTGTTTTAACCAGTTGGTTAACAGGCGATCAGACAGACAAAATAAACAGGAAACTGAACAGGGGGTTTCGAACAAGTTCCGAATGTTACGAAATAGCAATGATGTTTCTAAAACAAAAGCCAATTTGAGTTGAAAGTTATGTTCATGAAACATGTCCTTATTGTGGTGAAGACAAGCGTGAGAGTTGAACTAAGGAGTTTTACAGCAACCTAGAACACTGAAAAGTGGTAGATTTAACCATTAAACATCTACTCTGACCGGTATATACAGATTGTTTGGTTGCTTTTTGATTCCAGAGATTGGTGATTCGTTAGAAAATAGAAAATATCAGAAAATCAGAAAAATATTGATTTCTTTTTTTGTAGAGTTAGCAAACTTTTTGCGTAAATGTTCAATTGTCAACAGTGGACTGGTGAACTACTCGCTTGTGGGGTTCGCACTAGGAAAAAACTGATACGGTACATGTTGTACAGTTTTGCTGTGTTTTTGTGGGATTCCACTGCATTTAAGTCAGTGATGCGACAGTAATGTTACAATCGTAAACCACACTACAATTCCGATATCGGCACATGTTGCACTTCATAGTTTGTACCTTATAACCAAACAGTACATATTTTCCAATTTTGGTTTTTGTTACAACCTAAAAAAGTTAACCAGAACGGTAAACTGGAACCTTGGTTCACATAAACTGCGACGTGTTAAGCAAACACACACTTTAGAGGAATTTCATGAAAAAGAAATACAAAACTTCAATCATGTTAAGCGGTTCAGTTAGTTCAGAGGCACGCTCCAAATGTACATGTTGTTCTGTACTGCTGTGTTTGTAACTGGATCCCACTACGTTTCGGTTTAATTTCGGAAATTACAAGTTTTCTGTAGATCAAACCACAACTCGAGCTCCTATACTAACTTACACTGAACCCTTCGAACCCCAGAGAAGTTTACAATATGTACTCAAGACGGTGATATAAACTTCACGAGACCGGAAAATAGAAAACTTCTTCAATATCAACTTGAAAGTTTGAATGAAGCTTTCTCGTAAAGCTATGAATCTCCTAGAACTTGATAGAACTTTGTAGTTTCAAAATGCAGCGCTCAATGCATCTTGTAACATATCATCTATCCCCTTTTCTCTATCCTTTAGGGTCGTGTTATCACTAGCATATCATGTTCATCTACGTACAGCCGTCCAACACGCCGCAACGCGCGGCGGAATTCCGTCGCGTCACCACATTGAGCGGTGGTATTTCGCCGCTTCATCGCGATACTCGATATATTTTGTCGATTTACTGGTAGAGGTGGTGGAATTACGTTTAAGTACCGCCAGAGGCAGTGGAATTACGTTACTTTGTCGCGTCACGCGGCGGGTTTCCGTCGTCTCACCGCGAGATGCGGCAGGGTTATGTCGCGCCGCGCGACGCTTGCCGATGATAGTGAAATCGAGAATGTATCATTGTTCTGATTTGAGAGACACGAAGTCCACTTCGAATCGGTCGTTATTCAAGTTTTAGCGCCAAACGACCACCGTTGTGTGCGAAAATGACCACAAAAAGTATCAACTAGGGGGTGGGAACTGCGAGAAAGAAAAAAACGTGGCGCTTTTTCAAAGACGGGCTAGATATACTCGAAAAAGGTGTAATTGTTTGGTTGAATTCGAAGAATAAAAACCGTTCTAGAGATGTGTATTGAACACAAACACAGTACTTGAAACTTGAAACTTCACCTTCTCAGAAGTTACTACGAACCAAGGAATAAGTGATGTTTAATTATATTTATTTTTATCTCCCTTTCTGAAGCTAACTATGTTTTCAGGCATTGGGGATCAGTTAAATGTTTTTGATTAGTTATTTGCTCAGTTTTCAGTATTTTTGTTCCGGGTGTCGTCTGAATATTCTTCAATCTTCCCAAATTACCCTCAGTTGCATAATTAAACAGATCACTTAACCACGATTCTCTCACTGACGACGCTATCTTTCAATGAAGTGGTTTCTGTTGAATTCAGGCCTATATGCATATTTAATCCCGCCACGAAAAGCCATATTAGCCGCGGGGTTACGGTAGTTTCTCACGGATATCTATCATGCGACTACGTCGAAATAAAGCATCATCCGATAACTCCCAGACATCTGTAAATCGAGAAAAGGAAGAATGCCGGGGGGGGGGGGGGTGGACGACTACTCTTACAAACTAAAAATACAGCTCTATAGTCCGAATTTAGAGTTCTAGTTTGCGCAGCAAGTATCCTCCTTTCTCTGGGATGCCACGGTCTAGATTGTGACTCTAACGTCTCTCAGCAGCAACTATCGCACTATAATTTTGCTATTGACAGGCTATTGACATGACTTCACGCTTGGGTACGGATTCGAACTCCACACCTCTTAACGGAAACTAGCCTACTACCACTCGGCCAGTGTTATTAACAGATGAAAAGAGAGATAGTCCTCAACGCCTAAGTTTGGATTCGAACTATATAGCCTCCCAGCGGCAACTAACCCACTAGCACTCTGCCATTGTTATTAACATATTTAAAGAGAGATATTCCTCAACGCCTAGGTTCGGATTCGAACTATATAGCCTCCCAGCGGCAACTAACCCACTACCACTTGGCCATCGACATCGTCGGATACATCTGTTATCCTGTTGATCTTGTCGTGATTTATTGCACTCGGATATAGATTGACCTAGCAGTGGTTTATGCGCGGGTTCCCAACGCAGTGGCGCATACTCATAAAATTTATTGTTACATTATAAACAATAGACCGAGAGTGGAGTGAGTGAATGCAACTTTATGATGTGCAGCCCTGGTTACTGTATGAGAAGTTGAATTAGTTCACTTGTCTTCTCAAATCGAGACACCGTGAGCAATTTGAGAAAATTCCTGTTAACAAAACTTTAAGGGCTGTCATGATGTGTAGTATATGAGTTAACTACAATATTTGCTACTGCGTGATACTTATAACAACAGAAGAAAATTGAATCTTAGCAAATTGTTGCTACTAGTTATTGTATAATAGTTTTCCCAAATAGAAATCATATCGTCTCACAAGCCAAAAGATTGAGTGGCAGGTATCAATTAACGATACTTACTTCTGTAATAAACGAATATTCCTGACAAATTACTAAGGGGATCGTGTGGTCAAGTGGTTAGCCGCGCGCGCATGCTCCACATGCCACGAGTTCGATCCCGCGTGACGCTATAGTATGAAACTACCAATCACATTACAAACACTTTTACAATGGAAGAGAACTCATCAAGAGACAAATAATCTAATCTGTTCAAAACCTAATGTTTACAACATAGTCAACTTCAGCGTAACAGTGACGCAATCAGGGATCACTGCTCTTGTTTTTATTGTTTATAATTACTGTTCACTGTTGGAGGTTGTTTATTCCTTCGATTTCTTGGTTTGGAATGTTTTCTATATTTTATGAGTTCTTATTTGTTGCTTTCTTGGTGTTGTTCGATTTTTATTGCGCATTGAGAGTTTATACGAAGTGTTCATCAAAGTTGACCTGAAACCTAACCATAAAAACCCTAAAAACAGAAAATACAGACGAAAAAGTACCTGAATGAAGAGTAGAAGCCTGTCGTTCCGCACGGCAGCCTGCTTCGTCAAGCTCTGAAACACTTGTCACCCTCCCGGAGCGTGCATGTTAACACGAGTAACACGTTGTTAACTCAACTACACAGGTTCTCAATTGGTTAGAACGCGTATTTGGGTGGTTAACAGCATTGTCAAACCTTACTCGTAAGGTGTTTGCCAGAAATGGTTAACATTAGTGTCGATCCATGTTTTCTTGTTCCCTACAAGGATTTCAGGAGTTTTTTTTACCTATCCAACAGCTTTTATCTTGTTTTTCTCTAGTATTCCAATTTTGGTTCGAAAATATTACCTAAAACCATCATTGTTTTGAATTTGATGGAAATCAAATGTTCTACGGTCTCTATTAGTATATATAATGTGAAAAATAGTATTCGTTCTGTTTGAACAAGTACTTTATCCTAAACTAGCCTTAGCACTGCTAAGTTTTCGACACCTTAACAAAAGTTAGAGCTTACAGTACTCACTATGATGACCGTAACAGTTTTTACATACTGTTTCATTAATCATTTTATTAATCGTTTCATTATGTCTTCATGGTTCACTTGTCTTGTTGAATGTAATAATCCATTAGTGGTTATAAAGAAATTCGACACCGGGCGATAATCTCGTATCGCTCTCTCGTTTAGAACCATTTGTGGAAAGAGAGAAGGGAGAGATAGTGAGAGGGTAGAGAGGGAGAGAGAAAGAGAGGGAAGGAGAGAGAGAGAGAGTGAGAGTGAGAGGAAGAGTGAAAGAGATTTAGAGAAAAGAGAGAGAGATAGAAAGATAGATAGAGATAGAGATCACCCAGTTGTTTTTTGGCCGTAGTTCGGATGTTTCGAATGACTAGAGCAATCTGTAATACATTACGGTCCGTGACCGAGGACGCGCGGTGATTTACAACCAATTTGTCCAATCTGACCCGGAAATATCACAAACATCTCAGCCAGAGGGACGGTTTTTGTTACAACAACACATAGAATCGCTATAGAAAGTCGGCCTAATACGGCTACGCTGTTGTAATTTTGTTTGTAGTTTGATCACGCTGCTGTTCACCATTCACTCTAGTCCTTAATTTTATAGGTGTCACTTTTAGGGGTGGCTTCAAGGTAATTCAGTGAAAACGGCTGTCATGGGCAGTTCTTTTGGGATTGTAGTTTGATCCCGGTGTACGCTGGGAATACAGAAAGTTTGCTGCGTTGGATCTATTCAACTGAAATTAGTATTTGGTCATTTCTGCTAACTCTGTGCTCTCACTTGCTTTTATCCCGCCGGGTTAGCAATCTCGCGCAATAGTGCGCAAGGCGAGATACGCAGGTTGGGACAAAACTGCTAGCAGACGTACTCTGTAGAAAAACAAACTTCTGAAATACAACAGAAATCACTCGTTCTTCTCGGGTTTTCGGACCTCAAATTCAAAAGTGACTCATTCATCTTGTCAGCCTGCCAACTGGCCGCCGGATCGGTCACTTGCGCAAGGAGGTGGCTAGTTGTCCGTCATTCGTTATACAATTGACGTCCGGTGTCAAATCGCCATATTACAATCATAATTGGGTGTTTGAAACGGTTGTGGGAGAGAAATTGGATGAGTACACGAAAAAAGTTGATTTGAGAAACGAGTTTATTTTTCTTCTCGTAAGTCACCAAACAACCTACAAAAAAGTTTAGATGGAGAAAAGTAGAACTACAACTATACTCCAAGTTCCCGTTCTTCATTACACGTCGTATGTGACTACACATTACTTTTCTTCCAGTTACAAGTGTACGTAGTACAAGTACACCCATCACGTAACTTGCGTGCGCAGTGCACGTACAACTCTTGGTAGCATCTTCGCATCTCCCACGCGCGCGCAGTGCACGTCAGAACAATTATAACGACTACGCGCATTTTGCGCGTGGATTGCACGTGTCAAAATCATTTTGCAACGTCCGCGCGCCTGATCGCCACTTGCACCAAAATTACTGCAGTGCGCGCGGTTGTCAGTAGTCTATAGAGCTTTTCATCATGGTTTATATTTTCTTGGTCCGCCGTGTCTGTAGTTCGAGCCTGTAACTTTCGGTCGAATTTCGTAACTCTTATTGTTTTTTGAGATCAAATTACAACAAAGACTTAGTCACAGTGTGCGCGGGTGTCAGAGTGGTCTATTTGTGTTTGGAGGGGGGATATATCCTGTGATCTCGCGTCGATTAGACTGTTTACGTGGCTCGAATGCTGGTTGATAGCACTCATTTGGCGAGAAAATCAAACAACTCTCGAGTGCCAGCCTCACCGCGGTTTGACAGCTTATCTGACGAAATTTGGTGTAAAGGAGGGATCAACTTCGGTACGGGAGGGTTCAGTTACTACAGCAACCAATACAGTCAATATCGATTCGTTTTGAAGCACGGAAATGGTCGACGAACTGTATTAATGACATAACCTGTTAGAAATGCTGCTGGTTAATATAAACATGAGGCATATACCAAACCTTAGGCTCTGGTCCAAACGTTAGGCTAGTTCTTGTGGGTCTTAATTTTTTCAAACAAGCTTCAACGATGTATAAATCTACCGCATGGTTTTCACTACTACTAGTTTTACTAGTTTGGTTTTACTAGTCGAAGCTGCGTGACGATTTACTCAACCCTGTACATTCTCTCCAGTGTTTGATCATGTTCTCACTAGCGTTGTGCAACTTTGTCTCCTTTGATTTGACACTGACTCTTTCAACACGCCTACAGGAATCCAATCTCAAAAACTATGAAGTGCTCCATTCAATACATATCATCATGCACTTTCTAAAACCATATTCGTTATTGTTGCGTTAGCGACGATGGGAGTATAATGAATTTGCATTAGGCTTGTATATTATTTCTTGCGTTGGCGAGAATAATATATATTCAAATATTAATGTTCAACCCTCTCCGATACAACATCGTACAAAAAGTGAACTGTGAACAATTTAAATTTCATGGCAATTTTTTCTCTATTCTTCTTCTCTTTCTCTGATGAGCGAGTGCCACATTCTTTGAATGTAGATAAATAAATAAATAAATAAAAATTTCAACCAGTTGCTTTTCGATCCAAATGTGTATGTTATGGTGTGTACTCAGATTGACACAACGAAACCTTTCTCTCAGGCTGCTCGCTGAACAGAGGAACTTGCTATGGTGTTTTTATTTGATGTGATAACTATGATATGTTACTAAAGTTATCACACCAACTCTCTCAATTATCCTAATCCTACTACCTCTCCTCTTGGCTTTCAAGTGGCTATTCGGCGTCCTCTTTGAAGCGGTGGTCCGTGCAAACAAGACTGTTCACATCTGCGCCGTACTTGATACGGGTGTCAGTTTCAGAGAGAACTGCACCCTCCACTTAGCACCCACCAAACACTTATAGTCAGTCATTTATCGCTGGATATGATTGCCGATTAGGGGGCTTGTGAAGTAGTTTTACATCTGATTCGACCAAAGAAGAGTCGTAGTTAGATGTACAACCACATCAAAGAATTCAAACCGTGGCTGAAACGAGAAGATCAAACTAGAAACACAGCAAAACAGAGAAACGTCCAGTGCACCAAGTCTCATAACCCCTGTCAGAAACTCATTTCGAGAGTACTTGTCGGAAGTCACTGTATATAGTTTTACAATGGTAAAATGAGGTGTGAACCCCACTTAGAAAATATTAAAGCGGTAATTAGATTTGCAACTTTGTCAGGGAAATGAAAACGAGCGAAAAGCTTGTTATTTTACCTGAAAATAAATAGGTTGTCGGATTTGCGGAGATTCTTGCGTCGCCCTGTTCTCTCAACACATGTTACTAGATAGTTTATACGTGTGTTGCAACTGTATGTGGTAATGTGATATCAGTTACATTGTCTGACTGAAACGTCATTCTAAACACTCGTTTCACTGAAATACGATAGTAAACCAACGCTAAACATCGAAAAACGACTATAGGGAATACACATACACGCCATATCAAACGAAAATATCGGAATCAGACTACAAACTGAGTGGGTTACGGTGGCATATACCGTGAAGGCTTGAGTTTAAAAAAGTTAAACCTGTCTGGAAATCGAAAAGTTGTAGTTTGTTCTGTACACATCACAAATTTTCATTTACACAACAAATTGCACGTGTAGCAAACTACAAATACAATAGAACAGTGAAAAGTGTAGTCTATCTGTGGCATAGACAAAATCGTGCGGATCCGATTTTGATTCGGCTTCCCGATTGAAATTCACAGTTCTGTTTTTTGTCAAACTGCTATGAAAGAATGAACTGTGTTAGTAAACGCAAGCAAAACATAGAGAATGACTACACACGGGAAAGTAAGTGTATTCATTTTGTATAAACTTCAATTTATTGTGTTCGGAAAATCTTAACTTTTTGATAAATAATAGATAGGAAATCGGAAAACACATTTTTCGATCGAACTTTTTGGTAGAATTTTGGTGTTCTGTCTGTCAACCCTATCATTGACTGCTGTAAGTTTCACAGACGAATATATGTTAAACATCATGTTTCCCTGATGTTTGATTTTCTTTCTTCTTCAGATTCCGAATGCCTTTTCAACCAAAAGGCCCCAGCAACCAGCGAAATTTCCATTTAGTCGCTCTTTTGCTTGGCAACCCGCATTGTTGGAAATGTCTAGAAGGTCGAAAAGCGTTCCATCCAAAGTCAGTTTGCTGTTCATTTCTCTTTCTAATATGAATATAACTTCATTGTACACGCAATACTCATGTTCAATATGTTAACACAGCAGAACTCGAAACAGTACACTGGAAAATGTAGAAGTTGTCAACATTTTTTTCATAATTTCGAGTCTTTCTTTCATTGAGCTTAGGTATTTGTTGAATCTACGTATCTTTCCTAACTGATAATAGTTCCATGTTTTCACATATTACAAATGTAGCTGCTACCTGAAAAGAGTATCATATCTGAACTCTCACTCTCGTAATAGCTCACTGAGTGCGCTCATCGCTTGACTACTTATGACTTTCACTCGTTCTCATATACATATTGTGTGAATCGTGGACTAAAAATGGAGAAATCTAGTCTTTCTTAAGCGAATTCGTGAGATTTCCCACGTTTTACACGTTTCTAATTTTGCAGCACAGAAAGAAGAATGAGGTGGAGGAGGTTGCGGACGATTTTACCAGAGAGACCAAGAAGACCGTGAAAAAGACCAAAAGCAAAAGAGTCCTAAAAAGTTCACTAGACAACCGACCACCCTTTGATCTGGGTAGGTCAAACTACGGTATCGCCGATCTCGATTTTTCAGAACTTTCAAATTTGGTGTTGCTATAAATATGCAGTCGTTCAAGAAAAGAATAATAAAAATACACTTGTATTCTTCAGTGGGAAAGGTTATATCTTTCATTTATGGATATTCATAGATACCAAAATCGAAGGCTACGAAAATGTCGATGAAAATGGAAAAATCCGCAAACGTTACCAGGCGGCGGACACAATGAGGAAAAAGGTTGATCAGGTAAACAATTTAGTTTTCTTTCAAATGTATCGTTAATTGCTTCATTTTCTGCTTGAAGTTTCCTTCAAACTGAGGGTGAAATTCAGAACGTCTGTTCTCCAAGAACGCTTCTCATTTTAAGTTATGATACAATCATCAAACCACAAGTTCACACCCCTCGTGATTGTGTTTAAATTCACATATCGAAATCGTTCGACTGTAGTTTGGAACCTACAAACAGAACAGAAAGAGTTCTTCCAATGTAATGAACGGACAAACAACTGATAGAGTTCCTTTTTTCTACTACAATTTACAGGAAGAGCTGAACAAGTCCTGGCTGAACAGTCTTCGTGGAGGACAGTATGACGACTAAAAAGATACATATTGAAGTCCTGATAAACAAAGAGATTCAGATTTTTATAAAGTTAGTTGTATACTATCAGAATGAATATAAAGAGCGTCGCTCTGCAAGAAGAGTGCGCAAACATCAGTTCAGTAAGTTCGGTCTGTAGTTTGATCACGGTTCATTGTTCGAGCTCAACATAGCTTCACGAGACTTCAAGATAAAACCCGAGGTCTGAAGCCTCAGAAAGCTCCAGAATCCACACAATCTTCTCATATCAAAGGTAACATATAAGTGAAAGCTCGTGTCTGATCAAACTACAAGATACACAAGTTGAACTCGATAAACCCTTCAAAAAATCTGCACGTGTACCAGATACAGGGAGTCACATGTACTAAGTGGAAACTAATCGCATTAGTACCATGTCAACTGTAGAGATAAAAACCAAGAATGTTCACCCGTTGTTTTTCTTGTCTGGGGAACGGGGATAGCGGAAGCTAGACTACATATTGTATATTCGTGAAAAGGACACATATCTGTATCAAGATTTGCTCTCGATATGCCGAGAAACCCCGTATTCATCCCATGTCAAAGCATGACCTACACATGACCTAAAATTGGAAGGTTTGCTGTGTTTTACACACAATACATTCAAGCAACGTGATGCACGCGATATAGGACGTGAACTAATTATTATTTTTATACTATAAGTCAATCGCACAGTCACGTTCAACATAGCAAAACTCAAAAACGTGCAATGACGAAGTGCACGATTAATCATTGGAATGCTTACTTCACGTGACTGTTCAACTTACTTCTAGGTTAGCTTGAGCTGAAAACTTGCTGTAATACCCCAATATCAACAGAGAAGCAACGCAATCCAACTACAAATATAGCAGCAAATTCCGTATAGGCTTGCATAAAACAACCCTGTGACGGTAGTTTACAGATTTCGAGCTTTCAAAGACACCTGTCTAAATAACGATGTTTTTGTCAATATAGAAACGTTCTACGAACTTTTTGAATATAAACACACCGAATCGAATGTGCTTATAAGACCAAACTTTTCTTTAGAACACTTATCAGAAATTGTATTCTCTAGACAGCAAGGCAAAGTGCACGATGCCTCACTAGAATGCCAGCTTTACATGACTATTCAATCTACTTCTACTATATCTATCATTTCGGGGTGCAAACTGTTTCCATATGAGTGTTCGTTGAATTCGGAACGCCTAAACGTCTCGGCCTCCGATAGAACGCCGTAAGCCGATTAAACGTATTAGGCAGAAAAAACAGGGTGTACACTTAGAGAGATAAGGTCTGTTTGAGAACAAGACATATTAAGAGGATTATAAAAATAACAATGGGGGACCCTGGTAGGGAATGGGGTTGAACACGTTTTAGATACTAATTGCATCAAAAGTTGAATACAGTACACGCAAACAAGTAGAAACTTCGAAAAAGGGTATGCACCAGTAAACATTTTTTTTATGTTCCATGCGAAATTTAAAAAAAAAGATCGTAGACTAACTCGGGCAGAAACTTTGATACTTGGTTGCTTCAACTATTACATTCTATTCAAAAACAGAGTAGAGTATCTTTTTGTTTTTATTCAACGCTTCCTTGTAAGTTGATTAAGAAATTGAACCGCAACCCTTTGGGATACGTATTTGTCATAGATTTCGCATCATCAATTTGTAATTTTCTACCTGCATAACTTCTGTTGGCATCCATTCAAATGAATTTTTATTATTATTTCTGAAATTGAAGGTTGAATTCGGGTTTCTCTGGTTATTTTCCGCTCGTGATTAGCTTGCAAGGAGGTTGCCGTGAGCTGGATAGAACGCTTCAGCAACCCTTATGTACCCGAATGAAGCACGTGCCGAAAATGTGCGTATTATATATGAAAAAAAGGCAATGATAAGTTTGTCTCAGAAATTTATTGTTGCTTTTCCGAAGAAGTTTACATTAGGTTTTCCTACTGATATGTATCCGTTGTTACATCACATCTCGGATTGAGTTTCGGCTGGTTCAATTCAGCTGCTAGCTGACACCTTGTGGTGAGCTCATCGGATAACCATATGCGTTTCACACTTGTACTTCACTTACTTTATTACTTTAGTTTAGTTTATTACTTTACACTTTATACATCACGTTGTTCACTGATAGTATGGTGTTTCATCACTCATTCCCGGTTGGCTCAATTTAGCTGGCAGCCTACAGCGTGTGGTAAGCTCATTAATGCTTCTCATGAGTTTTGAGTGACTTTTCATTGCAGCCAACTTTGTTCACTATGTTACGTTGTATACTTTACTTCTTCAATTGTTTTTCGCTTTGTTATTTATACATTATGTTCTCCTACTGATAGTTCTCTGTTGTTTCATCATTCATTCCCGGCTGGTTTACTTCTCGGCTGGTAGCTGTCAGGGTGTCAGGTATTGAAATGCGAGAGACAACAAACAGATAGAAACATCGACGGCGGACATAAATCAACGGGTGAGACGAAACGAGATGATCAACTGTATCAGAGACACCAAATACTAGTAGTGAATCAAGTATTTCGATGAACGTGAAACATGGGAAAAGTATTATGTTGTGTTACAATTTGTTTAGAATAGAATAGAATAGAATGTTTATTCGCGATTGAACACGTGTCTTTCCACATTGGTATATGTGGCACTACAAACTATGATTGTAGATTTAGGAGAAAGAATAAATTGTAGAGTATTGTTTACTCTGTTACGCGCTGATTGTATAATACGCATTGTTGCAGTTGCAGTACTGCACAACTGAAACGATGATTGTACCAGGAAGTTTGTAGGACAGTACTGATGGCCAAATATGAACATTTGTTTTTGAAGAGATCATTCAGATTAGCACGTTTTCTTAGATGTTTAACAAACCAAACCAATTACTTGGAAAACCGGGAGGGCACGTGGAACGTATCAAGTTGTGTGGAAAATTGTCAAGTGAAATGTCAGGTAAATGAGAAATATATAGTAGTGAAGTGAGACAAGAAATTACTTGAATGAAATATTCTTATTATCGTATTTACTCTTAAAAAACTTCAAGGAAGTTTGAAGCAAGATCTGAATCATGACCTAATATCTTGATCAGGCACTTGATAGCAACAAAGAAACAATATCATTAGCACGTCAACCTAATGTTTCTGGGCGCCGCGCAGCCTTTTGAGATCTATATCAACTGTCACTGGTTGACTATTGTGGAATGACATGAAAATCAGAAAGTTGAGGTGCTAGCGGGGGGGGGGGTCTTCTAGAGTCTTTCTGTTTTAAAGAAAGAGCAGGCGCTTGTTATATGTGATTGTGTCTCGTAATTGTTCAGTAACTTTGAAAGAAGTGTGTTAGATGAAAAACGTTGTTCTCAGAACAGTTTCAGATGTGAGATTTCACTAATCTATAGGTTTAGCTCAAGGTTTTTGCTCGCCTTATCCCGCTGTATTTGCAGTTTCATTCAATTGCTTTTTGGTCGAGGTTCGTAGGTTATGGCGTGTATCGAGAAAACAACAACAAAGAATGACATTCCCTATTAGTTAGGTACGACGGCTTGAAAAATATCGTGCATTGTGTCTAAATACCGTGGTGACTTGGGAGTCCCGAGTTGGGATCATTGTACTTTTCGCAAGAATCTTGGCGGTGACTTCGTGGACGACGAGCGGTTGCAGTTATGGGTCGGGCGCAAACAACCGTGATAGAACACAAAAGGTTTGTGACGCTACACCTATATGACCGCGCCACTGGTATTCATCTGTTTCATCCAAAGTCCTGCGAGAAGTCGCGGAAAAAGTGGCAAAAACAGCGTATGTATTGCGGAAGGCCGCGAAGTGACGCGGAGGATGACGCCCATCGCAAACTCATCCATTTTTCCTCGGGGCTCCAAAATAGGACGCGGAAGGCCGTGGTCAGGAGCGGTGAACAGCGGTCAGACGGCGACTGGCGCCACTGTCGCCACTGTCGCACCCATCCATCTGTTTTCCGTGCTTCTGAGGTACTGCAGAATGTCTGCGATCAGACCACGGTCAGACGCGGAAGGCCGCGGTCAGATGGCGTCTGGTGTCACTGTCGCATTCATTTGTCTGTATGAAGCGCCTCAGTCCTGCAGAGGATGCGCGGTAGCAACAACAAGCTCGCGGAAATATGGCAAATGCACGCGATTAGGCAACTTAAGGCCGCGGTCAGATGCGGTAGACTGCGGTCAGACGGCGACTGGCGCCACCGGCGCACCCATCCATCTTTGCGCGGGACTCCCGAAGGAATGCGGTTCCCGCGGGCCGCGGACTGTAAATGATGATGAATTAGGATGGAAACAATGTTGTAGGAGAAGGCGAAAAAAGTCGGAAACAGCGTGTCGCCGCGGCCAGCCAAGGACAATATTATCATTAGTAGATTGGACTTTGGCGAGAAACAGGGACCGGTAAACTGGTAGTTGATGGAAAAGTCACGTGAAATAGAATCTTGACTGGTCACGTGAACAAGCTCACGTGAAGAGATTGTGCACTTTATGAACACGTTTCATCTTTGAATGTGTTTTGGTGGCTGTATGCTGTATATGTAACAGGAATGAAAGTAGCATATAACCTTAACGCACAGGAGAAATTGTGCCTGTCTGATTCGAGGGCTAAATACGACCGGGAAACTGGTGAAGGATAAAATCACGTGAAACGTGAAAAAAACAATAACATTTCATTTCGTTAGACTAGAAAAGGTGTCGATGAGCTGAAGAAATAGTGATAAGATGTGACTGAAAATGCACGTTCCCCGGAGTTATGATGTGTCACAGTTTCAACACGTTTTCTGTGTAATGTATTCGGCCAGCAGTACAATGGATAAATTATTACAAGTACCGAAAAATCAGTAACTGAAATATTGTACCATCGTTTAATTTTATAGTTGAACAGAATTGATCTAGGTGTTCAATATTGTGTTCCCTGTTCGATTGCATTCATTTCCTGCGTTTTCCTACCTCCCCCCTCTTCCTTTTTCTCTGTCTATTCTCCCCCCCCCCCCTCCCCTGTCTTTATCTCTATCCACTCTCTCTCTCTTTATCTCTCTCCCCACCCAGCATCTCTCTCTCTCTCTCTCTCTCTCTCTCTCTCTCTCTCTCTCTCTCTCTCTCTCTCTCTCTCTCTCTCTCTCTCTCTCTCTCTCTCTCTCTCTCTGTCTCTTTCTCTCTCTCTCGCTCTCTCTCGCTCTCTCTCTCTCTCTCTGCCACTACTGGCAACAGGGTGTACCTCATAAACCCCTCATTACCCGGTCGTATTCTAGTTGTAAAACATCCCCCTTCTCTCTCAAATCGTGTCTAATCGCAGTGTCGTTAAACGTTTATGTTCGACCGCACTACTCAGAAACAACAAAAACATAAAACTATGAAATCAGGAGGGACCAGTGCTACGAATCAGTTGCAAACATATGAAACAGGCTCGAAATGAGTGTAATATAGCCATTTAAAGGAGGGCAGAATGTAAAGCTAGTTTAGGTTCCCCGTAGGGTTGTTAAAGTCGAACTCGAAACTCGACTCGACTCGAAAAAACTCGAAAATTTTCGAGTTGAGTCGAACTCGAAACTCGAAACCTCGAAATTTCTCAAAATTCGAAAACTCGAAAACTCGAAAACTCGAAATTTTCCAAAATTCGAAAACTCGAAATTTCCCAAAACTCGAAAACTCGAAAACTCGAAAACTCGAAATTTCTCAAAACTCGAAAACTCGAAAACTCGAAAATTTTCAAAACTCGATAACTCGAAAACTCGAAATTTCCCAAAACTCGAAAACTCGAAATTTCCCAAAACTCGAAAACTCGAAATTTTGAACTCGATTAACAACCCTACTCCCCGGGGTACCTAAATGTACCGTTGCGCGCGTAAAACCTGAAACAGGCAAAAACGTGTCAACCGTATGCAAACTAGGTTTGTTAGTTTGAAATTAAATTGATACATAACGGTTCCCCTTGAGAAGCTCTTCCATATTGACTTTTCTTTCTGTCCCCCTGTTCTGCTGCTCTGTTTTCAACACGCTGTTACGGTATTTTAGGTCGCAGTAGTTTGTTCAGAGGGGACCAGCGACACTTTCAAATAGTAGGGACCTTAACTATGCAATGTGCTTTACAGCCAGATCTGCGCTGGTTAGTTTTATTTCAGTGTTTCAAAGTCTCTGATGTGTGTAGAAGCAGGTACTTGGTTATTTTTTTAAGTTCTTTACTTTAATAAGTGAAAATCCTAGAGCAAAACCCATGCAAAAATCGAGTGCAGAAATTCAAATCCCATACGGCACAGTTTCGCTCGTCGCAAATCTCCACTTTTCTCTCCTAAAACAAAAACACAAATAAAAACAATAACTTTACTCAACTTTCGAAAAACATCTCATAATAGTGAAAACGAAATCATTGCTGAAACAGTAGTCTCGCGTACACAAACAGGGAAAGCACTTCAAATGTGAATTCAACGAGGTCTGCTAAAGAAAAAGTCGATCGGCCAAGGTTCACACTACAGACTACATTGCTCTTTAGTTGGATGTGTTCTAAGCAAAAATGAACAATCAGCCAGTATAGATTTCGAGAATCCAAACTAGAAAACAAGTTGAACACAAAACTACAATTTCAATCAAGGCAAGACTCATCAGTTATCTTCACTACTTATTTATCTAAAAAGTCGGGCTCTTTATAAAAACGTGGATCCAATTCTAAAATTAATCCACGTAACAAGGGATGTATACAAATCACACGTAAAGAAGTCATCGATACATTTCGCGTACATAGAAACATCAAAGAACATTTGACGGCTAAGAAAAGATCACGTGAAGACACGTTAGTATTCTGTGCGTGAACGTCACGTGTGAAACGTGATCTCCTCCTTTGCCATCAAGTAAAATCGATAAAAGTAAAAATATACATCGGATCTAAAAAGTAGAATAAAATGCTATACGGAATGATAACCCGGTACAACAGGACACCGCCCTTACGATATATGATAGATATTGAGTGAGCTGATATTAAAAGAGACACATACTCACGTCGCTCACGTAAACGTGAACTATAAATAAATCAATACATATCGTTCTCAGGCATACGAGAAAAAAAAAACAGAACAAATAATACATAGGAAAGTATGAAAAGACTACTACAAAAACAGTTGCTTAGCTATGTCGGGCAAAATGTGTAGAAAAGTGAGCACGTTGAACAATTTACCCGCCAGCAGTCAATCTACAACAATCGCTCAAACAATCAGTTGTTGGAGCAGGGGAAAACGTGTATAATTTAAATTTGAGAGGGACAAAGGGCAACTGTTTGGGTGTTTGGGAAACCGGAGGGAGTCTCATGAAGTACACAGTACATAGTTTGTACTACAAACTAAAACGTATTTCAACTGAATGCCTACTGTACAATCTCGCAATTTAACCGTGACGCAAAACACACGTTGATAGTTTTCAGTTTCACTGTAGGGAAGGGATTCAGTTAAAACACACCACAACTCGAGAGTAGTGTACACCTTATCTGGTATTTCATGATCTCTCCCCGGCCGTTGTTAACTTGTGCTGTCAACATGGATCGAGAGAAGATGACGTCTTCTTAGGCGGTCACCGTGACGTCACTACTCGATCGACTCGCCTCGTTTTCGATAAATGCCCTCAGGCGCTCCAGGTAGGATGCGTGAAGTTCCACGTCATTGTGGCCGGCACCTGGAAATGAACAATGTAAAATGTTCAAAGGCGAAATTTCCTGTTCGTGAATCGTGAGCCATAGTTGGGACGTGGGCACGTGGGATACCTCGACTAGATAGATGACCGCGGGATCCTCACCGTTTTTCAAACTAGATAACATTAAACTACAGAGATAGAAGCCACTAACTATATCAATTTAAAAATTTCTCACTTCTGTCATCAACACCAGACCACACAACAGTGACTCATTTTTATTTTCAACAGAATAACAAACTATTGCTTTCGATAACGTTATACCAATAAAGGTATTAGTGTAAGTATACACAGGTTATACCAACAAGTTGGTGGAAGTTCTTGGAAAGAAAGTCAAATTAGTAAAAGAAGAGCGATTAAAAGGATCAATCTCAACGCTTCAGTCCTTTGAACTGTAATACATTTTTCAATCGCGGTTTAAAGAACGGCCAATTACACATGCAACCGGGAACCGGGTTGCATGTGCACGAAACCATTGGTTGCTTTCAAACGCAACCGGGTTGCATCTCAAATGCAACCAAAATCACTTAACATAACCAAAAACGTAAATTTGGTTGCATTTGAAAAGCAAACAGGTTGCATTTGAAAGCAACCAATAGTTTTGTACACATGCAACCTGGTTGCATTTTGGTTGCATGTGTAAACCGCCTTAAAGATGGCCTGGCAGGAACCTTTAAAGAACCTTTAAAGAACCGATACGTCGGGATTGGTCCACATGATCTTCCTAGCTTCCTACTTTGAACAAGGTGATGCTATGCCTAAAAATAATGAGCATGACCAACCTGCGACCCACAGCGGTTCGACTGAACTGGGACACTGTTCGTAGATGGAAACTCCGTGTGAAAAGTCAATCACCTGAACAGAGAACATATGAATTCTAACGTAATACGTGAAAGACGATATCGAGGACAACAAACAAAAAACGGAAACGAAATTAGTTTGCTCGCGAAAAAAAAATCCAGTTGTGACCTATGTGTTCACGACAGCGAATTGTACTGGTTCTGATTCCGTAGTAAACGGGTTTCCAATTTGGTTTCGTAATAGTTACCCAACAACCCAATTTTTCTTGGCGGTTAAGGTAAGGTTGTATATGTTCCAACTGGTTCGGGCAGGGGCTCAAATTATGGACAAAGTCTCAATCTCAATTCTGACTAAATTAAATATAATATAACCCCGTACCTCATCGTCGGTGCCGTGGATGACCAGCGTGGGACACTTGACGCGCGGAACCTTCTCGATCGACGGAAACGCGTCGCAGCACCTGGAACAAATAAAAAAAAATAATTTTGCCCTGATCAAACCGGAAAAGTATTATTTGAAGATGTTCGTGGTTTGAAAGCTAAACATGTGTGCGCAATGTCCAAACCACAAATACTGAAATTACTGAACTAATAGACGCTAGAACACAACTTTCTTTCAAACCTTCGTTCTTTTTCGCCTCCAAAATGTACAGCTTAAATGAAAGTTACCTGAAGCTATGCTACAAACAAACAACAACAAAAAGACTCTCGCATCAACGAAAACTGCAAATAGTAATGGTGCCGAGAAAAGCATCAAATGATTTCAAATATTCAGGGGTCCTATTGATAAACTCGGCAAATCAGGCATTTCTATCAGGAATGTATAAGGTATGTTGCTATTGCGATGCGTCAATCTTTAGGTTACACATATATCATCGAGGTTATCGATACCAAACTGTGCGTTTGCTTAATTAAAACTCTTCTTCAGTTTTTGGGTGAACAAGAACAAAATATTAGGTACGCCTGCACTTGTAATCGTTAAATGTAACTATGTAACATGTGAACCTGATTTCACAGTCTACTCTAAAAGAAAAGTTGGTTCGATACAATTCGCCGAGTTTTGAAACATAAACCTAAGAAAGGGTGAATGAAATTTCGAAAAACTACCAACCATGTGCGCTGCGTGCCGGGAAACGCGACGCGCATTCCACTCATGAGGGGCGAGTGGAGGACGAGGGCGGCCACCTCCTGACGACTAGCCAGATCCACACTTGGCACCGTGCCAATCGATTGACCGTACAGAATCACACGGTCCGGTGAGACCCCTGCAATGAGGATCATACAAGTATGCCAATGAGAACATCGTTATTCGTTGAACAAGTCTTAGGATCCAGTCAAACGTTTCACGTCGAAGATTACCCTCGGTAGGACTATTTCCTCAACCTCAACTAATTAGTTGTTTCAAACTCAAACCAAAGAATCATGAGCTAATAGTTTTTCATCGAAAACTTGCTCATGTGATTTATATGGCTGCTTGAACTATTAAAATACGGGCACAGTAAGAACTAGTATTACTTCGAAAAACGAAAACTAACTGACCAAACTTGTTCTTAAGCGTGTCGAATGCAGCCGCGATATCGGCATACAAGTTCTTCTCCGATGGTTTGCCTGACGAACATCCATAACCTGAAAACAAAATGATGTCTTAGAAGGGGATCGTAGGTGGGATACCCCGATTAGATGACCGGTGTATTATTGACTTTTCATGGAACTTTACAGCGGAATTATAACTACTATGAAACAAGAATGGAGTATTCTTCCTTTTTCTAGACATCTTGGATTGGATATTAGAACCCTTTTTGTTTGACTACGTCCTTTCGGTGAAATTTGTGTTTGCATACAACAAAAGGTTAACAAAAGGATTAACCAGAAACCCGGTTGAAGGGTTACCTGAAGTAATTAACGAAAAACGCCGTTAAATGAAGAATTCACTTATTGCTATATACTTCTTGCTATATTCTTGCTTTTTCTTGCTATATTATACTTCTTGCTATATTCTTGTATGAAAAGTCTCATGTACTTTTGATATAACATAACATTGATAATAGTAATAATAATAATACGGCAAGGACAAAAAACCCACCCGAGTAATCGTAGCTGAACACGTTGCATCCCAATCTATGTCCCAATCCAAAGTAGAACGAGCTCATTTGACCCAAATCGACCGCGTTTCCGTGAGAGAACAGCAGTGTGAAGTGGGCGTCCGGCACTGGTCGAACCATCACGCACGCCACCTTGTTGCGGCGCGATGAACTGAAATCAATCGATAAAGGATAAACAAATGAAATCAATCGATAAAGGATGAACAAATGCCAATGAAATCAATCGATAATCGTGAACAGTGAGCAAAAAAAAGATTTCCAAATTGCAAACATTTGCCTAGTGGAAACCTATAACTTATGGTTCTCACATGGGAGAACATTCAACTCCTGAATCCCTCGAACATAACCTATCCCACAAATTAAACAAATCCTATTTCATATTATATTATATGAACTCAAAACGCCCTAACAAACAAGGACAAAGAAACAAAACAACTAGAAACTACACAGTGAGACAGGACAAGCAACTTTCCCCAAACATTTAATCAAAATTGACAATAAATGAGAAATCGCAAATCGAACGAACCGTGCCACGTGCATCTCGACAGCATCAGTCAGATTCGCGTCACCATGGGGCCATTCCGCCTTGCCGTGGATCAAATTCAACCTAAAGAATGGAAATAGTTCACTTCAAAATCATAGGTAAAAAGGTGCCATCCTGAGATGGTACTACCTTTTACTAGAGTTACCAAATGACCACCTTCACTTTCGCTGCGCAATGGGGGAGGCGGAGGTGCAGTTTCCATGCTAGCCCTCCCACCCTCTCACTGTTGCAACTAGAGCGGTCCGACCCCGTTCACCTTTGAGAAGCCCGGTTGGACCCCTTTTTACCTATGTTCAAAATATTAAAAAACAGTCCAATGAACACAAATGAAACCACAAGTCAACAATGGTTTGGTTAACTGACAGGCAGAGACACCGATGAACCCATAACTTTTAATTAAAACTAGAGATAATGGGGAGGTCTACAATTACTCCGAAATATCTTAACTTCATGGAAAAAAAATTTATAGATAGGGGACCAGTCGCATGTAGGTATTTGATCATACCACATACGTGAGGTGACTTTGTTGTCCACAGGCAACAGGCATTTATTGAAAATGAGGTTTTATGTGGGTAACCAAACTAATAACTAGGTGGGAGAAGAGATTTTCACTAAAAAAAGACTGTGGGTAACCAAACTAATAACTAGGTGGGAGAAGAGATTTTCACTAAAAAAAGACAAGTATGTTGAAGTTAAGGTAGTTTAAATTCTCATTTTGGAGAAAAACGGTGATTCAAAGTACCATCTAACAAATTTGCCCCACGTTTCTAATTGATTCCTTCTTGACTCGCAGGGGGATTTAGAATTCTGCGAGCCATCGATATAGTGGAACAGTCGAGTGTAAAGCAATAGAATAACACAGAACCATCATCAAATCCAAAAATAAAAGAGAACAAACCACTCACTTTTTATTGTCGGTGATAGTGTAGCTGGACTCTGGGGGCATGAATGCCAACTTAGAAACAATGGAGGACGGAAATGGGGGACAGCAGAACAGACAGCACAGGTCTCTGAAAACAATCGATAAAGCAAAACTAAAATAACCAATTCTAACCAACGAACCAAGCTCCTCTGCATAAACTAGTAAAGTAAAGTGTGACTTTCATACAAAAAGATGCCCTATCCTTGATTATAGTTTTATAAAACCTCATGTTTTTGCACCACCAATTGGAACATTTACCAAATATTAGCAAACAGGGAGTTCCGACTAGTTTTTGACCAATATAGGGAAAATTTGCCTAACTTGATGTAAAATCAGTAAGTTTCATGATTTCAAATGGAAAATCGGATTTGTTTCTAATATATTCTAATCAAATGTGACACCTAACACCTAACTTGTGTGTGAGCAAAAAGCCGAACAATCTCCGAAAACGAAAAAGATTGGTAAGTTGAATTCCTCCTACTTAGGCGAGAAAAATATTAATAGAAAAACCTCACCTCATGGAAACTCTGCCGGCAGCTGGTGGTGAGCCCATGTGAGCCGACGCATCCGACGACATTATCACTGGAACTGGGTAAATAAATTAATATTTATATACTTCTTTATATATAATATTAATGTTTTACGTTTATATAGACTGAAAGATGGTCAATACATCGACCGAGAATGACTTGCTAAAAACAGAGAGTAAATATATTATTATATCGATTATTGATGATGCACAAAGTGTACCAACATGCATAATACAACTTCAAATGTTCCTTGAGATGAGGGATAAAAAGTGAATAAGAGCAACAACGATGGAGTAACCTGTAAGGTGAACATTACCAAAAACAAACTACACAATATCACAACGTCTTGAGACAGATTGGTATTGGTATGCACTATGTACATTGTGATTGATTGAATCATTCAGCACTTTTATCCATTGTAGTTCAAAAAACTGTCATATCATAATGCTAGAATGTTAGAAATAAGAAGCTCTGTATTTCCTTGCCCGAATTCGGAATAGTTCGACATAACTCACAACATTTCCAAGAAATTATGAATCATACGAAGGCGGTACCCGGAAGAAAACCCCCAGCTTAACAATAATCTATTTTCACCACACTCCCTAATGCTAATGTACGACAATGACTAACGTGTTGTTGAAGCGAGCAAGCGGATTAACGCTAGTAGTACGTAAAGTTGCGTGAGTGGGAGCCTGTTAATCGATAAACGTGTTGGGGGAAATGTTTCTGGGGGGGGGGGGGGGGGGGGTTAGAGTTGGTGGGCGCGCGGCCACGCAACCCACTGGTCCTAAATAGAAACCAAACGAAGGCTATTTCCTGCTATTGCCTAGACTTCTGCGTACTGCTCTGGAGTGCTAGCATACTCTGGCTAGTGACATCGTTCAGATTGTCAGAAAAAGGGCTGTTTTTGTCAAACTCGGTAAAATTTTCATATTGGGAATCTTGATGCAAGAAATGTTGTTGAATGTATCATGAACTAATTTTTCGAATGTTATTTATTTACACAATTTTGAAGAGCAAGCAGGTTCCCAATTTGAACTTATATTATTTGAACATATGAATATGATTAATATGTAATTATGTAATACTGATTCTGTGAGATGAATGGCCAACGATTGTTGGCTTATGTTCCAAAAACTGGACAGTCTGAACTGCCTTCTATCTTCACCGTTTTAAGTCGAATTTGGGATTACGTGGTTAATCCGAAAATCCGCACAGGGCTTGTGATACACTTACACAAGAATAGAAATAGTCTGACGGCTACGATACTTTCCCGGATGTGAATAAAACTTGGCAGAAACTGTGAATATGTGAATAACGAGCTTTTTTAGTGTACCCTTGTTGTTTTGTTCCAAACTGACTTTCACCCCTCACCAGATTCATAAATTAGTTGATTATAGCACCTGTTGATAACATTGCGTTATTATAACGCAATAAAGTAGCGCAGACCGCAAATTAAACATAAAATTTACCTTATTTGGTTGAAATAGTGGTCTATACAGGTGTGATATAATCACAACTTCACAACTGATCAAAACGACCGGATTGGGATACAAGGAACTTGGTTGAATTGTCAGATGAAGTGAATTGATTGAGACAAACCATTTGAGCAAAGTGCGAAAAATCTATGCAAAAGCAGAATATTGTATTGTGGTGGGAAATCAGCGATGTTTTTGTTGATAGGCTATGAATATGAATGTATATTTAGTTTCAACTTTCATGTTTTCAAATAAGTTAGAATTCAGCCACACTTCAGCATAAAGAATAATAAGCCAGTTGTTTTGAAACTATCGAATTAAACTACACGTATTCTGAAGTAATCAAAGTTGGGTTCGTTTTTGAAGAAAAGTGGCGGCTTCCTTATCTGTGTTTGTGTTCAATCAGGGCCGGAAAATGGCGGAAGAACGCCGTAGACACTTATTAAAGTGAGCTAATCCTGTGTGTAGTAAAGTAAGTGGATTATTCTAGTCAGAGTCACCCGACTAAATTAGGCATCCCTCGGCTCTCAGGTAAGTGAGAAAATCAATAAAAATGACCGCGGAAGCTGCACGTGGGAGACGCATATAGGAAGGGCCGCCGGCGACTCTTTGCTTAGTAACAGATGCACAGATGCACTGCCGGATGGCGCCCCGACAAATTATGACGAGCCTCGAAATATTATATAAACAGCCGATGGAACATTTCTGTGACGTCCGAGGTCTGCCGTTCATCTATTTTGAACTGCACTTTTCCTTCCAAACCCACTACATTCTCACCTGAACATTTCAAAAAAGAAGCCCTTTTTTTCAAATTGTTCGCGGGTCGCGGCATTTAATGCAGCCAAGGTTGCGAAAGTATGGCTACCCCCGAGAAATTATGACGAGCCCCGGAATATTATATAAACAGCCGATGGAATATTTCTGTGACTTCGGAGATATGACGTTCAACTTTCGTGTATAACACGAGGTGTGACTATCTACAAGAATGAGGAACTCGTTTTTCGATTGAAATACTACTTTACCCTTAATTAGCCAGATTTTGACCCAAACATGCTGAAAAGGAGTCTGTTTTATGAACCTTCGTCAGCATTCAGGCAAGCAAGGTTGCCAAAGAATGACTGCCGCCGACAAATTATGACGAACTAGGCGCCGACATGTTATATAAACAGCCGATGAAACATGAATCGTGTTTCTGTGACGTTCCACGTCAAATAAAACAGCAGCTGGAATGTTAGCGGTATTCTATTCTATTATTCTCGAAAAAGAAGAACTTTCTTTTTTCTAAATACAGGAATTGTCACAATCAATCAAGATTGATAGGTTAACGAGATTCCACTCGATTTTAAAAATGAAAGTATATTTCAAAAGGCTGAAAGAAAAAAAATGTGGTGCGTGCGGCGTCCGTTAATTAATACTGGTCGAAGAATATCGATCCAGATTTGAACGTGAGTTTTCGCGCAAAAACTACCTTAGCATTAGAGCACGGTTTCTGTAACGACCCGCGATCAAAAGAGATGAACTCAGCAGTCGCATGTCCCAGGTACATGAACGGGACGTCCTATGTCCCGGTACTGTCTCAGGATGACACCAAGAATTACGGTATAAATGGAGCGGATTTGCATGAATGATGACAAAAATTCTCCTCGATCCTGACCTTTATATGCAAATATGCTTCATTTCTACCGTAATGTTTGGTACAGTACCGGGACATGGGATGTCCCGTTCTTGTACCTGGGACATGCAGTCGCCTGAGAAGACGAAATATTGAAGAGCTTTCAGTGAAACTAACAATTAAGACGACTCTGCATTCACATTTATAGATCATTGGCAACTCAAACTTCTTGCCAACTGCATCACAGTAAAAAGTGTGTTTTACTGAAATTAAATCAAGGCCATGTGCATAACTGTCCCGTTATTCAGATCCCACCCTTCTTCTATTAAGTTCACAGTATTTCTAAAATCTTCATCCCTGCGTGATATAAGAGCAGGAGAATAGTGTTGAAGAGACGCGGGTCGATCCTGGGGAAAATGTACAACCCCCCCCCCCCCCCCCTCGCGGCACTATCACCCCCCCCCCCCACCCACCTATTTGAAATCCTGGAGAAATCGCGTGAAGGTGAGTGAGGGGTAAGTGTTCAATGGGTTGGGACAATCGCCCTCCAACTGTGGGGGGGGGGGGGAGGGATTGTGCTACAAGCAGTTCTCTTCCCCTCCTCCAAGAAGTTTCTCGCATGTCACTGGATCAATGCCAACAGAGCATTCGATAGTCCACCATGAAGACTTCTATGGAGGAAAGGGACCAAGACTATACAAGAAACTGCTGCTACAAAGATCTGTGACATGTATGATGAACACCGCCTCGTAACGAAGCGAGACGTGAATAATTAAATATGAAATATGAAACTGTGACTGAACAACGGGGAACACTTCTCAACTTCTCCCCCCTTTTTTTCTTTTTTTCAGTGCCGTGGATGAAACTCTCTCAATGAATATCTCCCGAAATGAACGTTCCAAAACATTCCATTACTAAACAACCAGTGTTCGAAAACATCTCCCTAGCTGCCCTCCTTTTTCTCGTTCCTCAATCAGTATGGAGGCGGGAGGGGGGGGGGGGGGAATAAGTAAAACTTTCTTAATTAAACATGTCCCGAAATGAAAATGTTGCAAAACTTTCCGTGACTAAAAACCCAGTGTTCGAAAATATCCCACCTGCTGCCCCCCCCCCCCCCTTTTCCAATCCCCCCATCCTCGAAAGTCTTTTCATGTTCAGGGAGTAACACATTCTGAACTGAACATTCTATAAATTGTTAAGGTTTCTGACAATGTTACCTTTTTTCCTTATCAGTTCTTCGGTGCCGGTAGGAGGCCAGAAGTGAAACTCTCCTTATCAATTATCCCTCCATGGAAAAGTGTTCCAACTATACTAGACGTCAATTGAATAGTCACGTGAAGTTAGCATTCTAGTGAGGCATTTCTGCCGTTGCATGAGTTTTGCTGTGTTTAACATGTTTCACGTGACCGTGCGATTGACTAACAGTGTACAGCTAAACGAAACCAGTGTTCGAAAACATCCCCCCAGCTGCCCTCCATTTTTCTAATCCTCCCATCCTCGAAAGATGTGCCTTTTCATGTTCAGTGATCCGGTTGCCAAACAAGCCGCTCAACTGGGCGGCTTATCCGCCGGTCGCGCGCCATTCATTCGAACACTACCGCGGTCGGCCACGTAGTACTACGACTACGGCATGTCCGAAACTATAGTACAGGTATAGTCCTTATCATTCTCATGTGTACAGTGACATGCTGTAGTTAATATAGAGTGTCACCAAATCGCCATTTAAACTAGGACGATTATGTGCTCCAATCTCGGCGCGTCAGTCCTTTAAACTGCAATTGAAAAATGTAAAAATTAAAAAAAAATTGTAGTTTAAAGGACTGAAGCGTTGAGATTGGAGCACATAATCGTCATTCTTTAAGCAAGACTCCGACTACGGCATGTCCAAAACTAGAGTACAGATATGTTATACGACTGAAAAAACAATTGAGGGATTTTTTTAAAATTGTTTTTTTTAGCGGAACAAACGATTAGTAAACTATTCGGCAGCCACGCAATACCATCATGCTAAGTCCTTATTGAGAGGACTCAATCATTTTTGTAGTTTTATCTTAGAACACACCGATTTTCCACATTCTAACCAGACAAGCACAGGATCGAACTACACATAAATCGTATAGGTTTTTTCTTTTAGAAAGCGCAGGTGATATAATGTGCTTTTGTATGATTAGTGTACTTGGTCCACTTGACTCGAGCCTTCTGGTAGTGTCTTCCGGGGAATAAAAACCTGTTCAAGAATTAAGTGGAGACTGTATGAATCACAATTGACGATGGTTTCTCTACCTTTTCTTGAACATTTCATTTAGAAATGATTTGAAGAATCACTGTTGAGCAGCATCTGTGACTTTCAGATGTTGACCAATCTATATCCGATATCGTTGACTATAGTGCTCTTTTCCTTGTCTCTGATCACTACAGTATCCTCCACAGATATGAGAGAACAAGAAGCAATGCCCTGGCAGTGTGAGTCTCATAGACAGTTTATGGCGAGAGCGTGTAGAGAGAGTATAGAATAGAAACACACAATTTCATATTTATTGGACCAAAGGGCCAAAGAAATGGTATTGATAAAAGAAGGTAAACCAAAGATGCATGTTGTCTGCGTCTTTTTGATCCACAGACTCTCTCGACGTGTGGAACTTAGTGAACCGTGCGGAGTTGCTTCTTATGTTGCCTCTTATTTTGTGTGTGTTTTTTTCTGGTTCAGCCCATTTATGAATACAAATCAACAGTTCTAGCAGAACGTCTGTGCCAGAATATCTGCATATTAGAGCCCGTATGCAGGAGTATCCGAACAGATGAATCACCACCTAAATCTTCTCGAGCGTGCACTTTGTCCCTGGCATCAGTATTCTGCCAAATACACCGAAATGTTTCAGCTGTTCTCCAAATGCAGGAAATACTAGAGGCCGGCAACACGAGGGCAAAGGAAATAGAAACGTTCACCAAACGAGAAGCGATGCGCCAGAATCAGGTAACTCTCTCTTCTGTTTTCACACTTCTGCACCTAGTCATGATTACGATACATTTTCAATTCTATTCCAGCAGCTTTTTTATCGTTTGAGAAATTCAAAGGAACGGTACGGTTGTTGGTGGGACCTATTTACAAATAGCTTCCACTGAGCAAAGTCAGTCACATGCAGATCACATATTTTCTGGTTCCCGATGTTTAAGCATAGTGTAGTTGATCAAACTCTGGCTCGAAGATGGTTTCTGTCTGTTAAAGGGACCGTACATCTATAATGTGCAATGTAGGTAATTTTTGAAAATGAGAAAAAGTCGTTTATTTTGTTTTGCGATGAAAGTTCATACCCTACGTACAGAAAGTTTGAAAAACCACATTATTACGGAGCGAAACGGATTCGGGTTACTGTAATGCAGCAATCTTTGATCTTTCACTGCCTTGTAGTTTTCATGATATTTAGAAATCTTTTTCCACAAATTTCATATTGGTAATTTTGGCCGTGTTTTGAATATGGTTTCGTAATTTTATGGCCTTTTGAAATTTTGTACGTAGTGTGGCGCGTGGTCGCGCCACATTTTTGAGAACAAGGAGCAAGACAGGAAGTTGACACCTATATGAATGATTTTGGTTTTTTAATGTGAACAATATCGACTAATCAGCTCGAACCTCCAAATTAAAGAGGAACGGTCCCTTTAACTATTATCGCGCGCAGCGCGAAGCGCTGCGTGTGAGTTGTGTTTGGTTTGGCCATTGCGACCCCATTTTTAGATTTCAAACCACAAAAGTCTTTAAATAAAACATGTTTTCGAAACTTAAAAGAAGAAACAGCTAGAGATTCATAAAATACAACGTGTGTGAAAAAATTAGAGAAAACGGTTAAAGTTGAAAAAAGTTATGTTCTCGTGTCGTTATGAAATTTTCCGTTGTCCCTCGTCTCGCGTCTCACGTCCCATGTCCGCATAGGATTGAAAAAAACTGCTGAACCGAATTGGCTGAAAATTGGCACACATGTGTGAAACCCAAAGTTAGCTTGGCGCCGAAAGTTTGGGGTTGTTACGTTGTGTCTGTCCCTTGGCGCGGGCGCCGGATGGCGCCATAAGCTGAAAAACATGTGTTTCCATCAGTGAAATGGTTTAAAATTATGCATAGAGGTCCTAATAGTGAAATTCAACTACTCACAAAAATATGGTGTCTTGGCTAACATTTGGCGCCAAACGCTGGCGCCCACTGGCGCCAAATGAGAACAACGCCAGCGACGCAAGGTAACGATCGGAATCGTTCACAGTTCACAGAGGCCAGCATTATACATGTAGTTGACAAATGCGACTCGGGTACCCACAGTTTTTCGATGGTTGGCGCCAAAAGGCATTTTTATCCGTCAATCGGCGCCAAGGTTGAAAATAAGGTTTCCGAATAAAAAAGCTATCGAAAGTTGTGCTAATTGGTCAATGCCATTCACTCCAGTTATTTTTCACAAATTGGAGCAACATGTTTTGTTATTGGCGCCAAAGGCTAGCGCCCGTTGGCGCCAATTGAGAAAAGACTTTCTTTGTACTGTAATCACCCAGACTTTTCACAATGCTCAGATTTCGATAAACGAACCGAAAAAAAGCTGTGTTCGTACTAGTTCCGCCTATCACGCCAATTTTAGAGGTCAATTGGCGCCAAAAATATTTGAAAAACCAGGATCACAAAGTTTGAAAACTCGAAACTTCGTCCAGATATCAGGATGTTTGATAGTCTCCATTTCTCAAAATTTGTTTTTATTATTCTACTCTAGTAGTGGTTGTACGAGTACAACTGGCAAAAAGGGAACAATTGGTGAAAAGTGGGAGACCAGGAAGTGTGTGAGTTCTGTTCGGTTTCCCCGTTTTCAGCAAAAAGTGAACAATACGATGTTGTGAATGAGTGTGCAACAAAAATTGAACAATACATTTGTTTGCACAACGATTCACAACATTCTTAGGTGAAACCACTATACACTTTCACGTTAAATTAATTTTTTTGTATTTTTTTTGTGAACCGCTGTGTAACAAATGTATTGTTCACTTTTTGCTGAAAACGGTGAAACCGAACAGAACTCACACACTTCCTGGTCCCCCACTTTTCACCAATTAGAATTTTAATTTGTGCTAATATTTTTAACACTCCCAGCGAAACGCGGCCTTTGCCTCTGCTTCTCGCGTCATGTCGCCCATATCGGCGTCTTCCCTCCGTGGCGACCAACCTTCTCCCCTCTCGATGCCTGGCCTCTCTCACTCCTTCCCTATCTCTCCTCTACCGCCTGCCTTCCCGCCACCCTCCACTCCCTCGCCCGAACACTCTGATCAGCCTACGATAGAGGATGATGTGGAATTCATGTCGAGTGAGATTTTTATTTTATTTTTTGAGTGTTATACACTGTCAAAAACGGAAGACTTATAAGATGTTTGATTGATTTTCGAAATGACAGGTTTGTGTGAATCGAAAATTGAGAACAACTTCAAAAAAAACGGTGAAGAAACTTAGAGCAGAAAAAAACCTGTGTTTGAGTTATTATTTTGTTTCCAGAAATGAGACTCCAGTCTCAGTTGCTGCACAACGCCGTCGCCATGTCTCTAAATCGTCCCTTCAACGTTGGTCTACCGGGAAGAGGTATGGAGAGTGTGACTATTTCTGTAGTTTGATCTCCATATAGAACTACAGTCCACAGAGTGAGAAGTCAAACCAAATACCTGTTTGAGCATGCTCTAGCCAGAACAACCCTCCTCAATTTGTGCAGTAAAATAGAAAAACAACTTTAGTCTTTATTGAAGTTTGAGTTCGACAGCGAAGAAAGAAATAATATTAGATCCTGAGAAAAATCTGAAATAGCTTCTGAAAGAAAAGAGGTTGTGTATAAGTTCTGTGAGTTACGTGTCCTGAAACGCGTATAGTTTTTGAACTTGTTTTGAATGTTTTGCACAGGTTTCGTTCTCCGTGACCAGCCCAGCGAGAAACAGGCTCAACCGGAGGAAACGTTCCAGGAGACGTTCGAAGAGATACCGAAACTTCCACCATATCAAGGTTGGCGCAATAAAAGACACTTCTTACATCGTGTGAGCGGTAACGCATTTCAGAGAACGTGTGCTTTTCTAAGAACAATTTCCCGAAATTTCACTGGCAGTTGCTCCAGCTACGAAAGCACGTGCAGAGAGGTCAATAAGGCATCAGAAGGGCTAAGACAGTCTGTATACCTCCCCATTCTCTCGAAACAAAGTGACTGCGCACTTGGCTGGGAAATGTCAGAGGGCCATAACTATATATGATAACTAACCATATAACCATAACTATAACTATATGTGTTCTTCACAGAGCAAGCCTAAAAGGTGTTGTATGCCCTGACTCGCTGTGTATGTAGATTGAGCTCGTTGTTTTTCACGAAGTTCAAAAAGTATGGCACGTACAGAGTTCAAGAGTTCAAACTACAACTCAGCTGAGCCCATGAGCATTCCCAATACACTCTCAAAATTCAGCCGCCGAGGTCCTTCTACCCGAAGGCGCACAGTCGACGCGTATCTCCGCACGACCGGGTCCGTTGACCGAAGAAACTAAGCCACGCCCCCAGCTACCTGTTCGAGATTGAACTGAACATATTGAACTATCCATAATTTTTGTACAAACATGGAAAATATGTATTTTGTGCAAATATATTCTTTTTGAACTTGAGATGTGTTGCTAAATGTATTCGATGAAAGATTTTGAAGTAGATTGGGAAAGTTTGACTTTGGTGAGTTGAACTGAACGCTCGAACAAACTTCCAGGGTTTCCGACATATTCCAGTGTTTTGAACGTGCATTTTCGTTATTTACCTTGTAAGACTATAAGACTACGACTTTTAGGCCTCACTACTACCACTTCAAAACTTTGTGGTTTTTAGTAACACTTCACGTTGTTGAAGAGCTCTAAGCAACGTGGAAAACAACTCTTTTACTTAACTTCATTGTAAGAGAAGGAACAATTGACTTGACTTCATTTATTACATAAATATGGCTTATTACCCGTCTAACAACTAAGAGGTCAATACAACTTCAATGGGGTTAGTAAAAAAAAACAATCGACTTAGTTTAGAAAAATAGATTTAAAAACGAAAATTAGAAAAAAATAAACAGAGAATAAGTTCAAAATTACATAAAACACAATTATCTCAACGACAAATGAATAAACGTGAAAAGTCATGTCACCTAAAGCTTAGAGAAGAAACGAGATTGGCAAGTTTTCCGTTGAAAAACTGGGATGTGGCGTCAATTCAACGATTAGAAAAAATACTAGTGAATCGGTCACGTAAAACACAACATGAATCTACAATTATGAACTGTTGATTTTTCTCCACTTTCCACGTGACTTTTCTACTTACATCTGGGAAAAAGCGTGGAACAGCGTAAAGCCGCATTCATACTTTTTGCGTCGGCGTTCAACGCCGTCGTTGATAGTGAAGAAAACATACGTATTGATTGATGCCGGCGTTCACGCCAATAAAGTCGATGCGTATGTTTTCTTCACATTAACGCCGGCGTTAAACGCCGACGTAAAAAGTATGAAAGCGGCCTAAGAACTAAAGTGACAATGAGAAATATTACACCGTGTAGGTATGACTGTTGAAAAAGTATAGTTATTCAAATTATAGAAAAGTTCGTGTACCAATTTGACGCTTTAATCACTAGGCTATATCATATAGAAGATAAACTTTCAATGATAAAAAAAATTTCGCATCAATATGTCTTAGGAAGTAGAAAAACAGGAAGGAATTGTACAATAGCAACCCAGAGTTAGGAATGACTAACAAGCTGATTATAAAAAAAACAATTGAAACCAAGATATTGGGAGTAGAGAATATATTGCGAATCAAGTGCAAATTCACGTAAAACGCGTGAGTGTCAATGATTCCTTCACGTTTTACTGGGCGTAAGCATTTCGTGAAACGTGAAAATACATTAAGAATTATGGATCTGTTACACGTTCTACGTGACTATGCAAGTATAGGCTCGTCATTCTGACTGAGAAATTGGCAGCTTTCCAATGAAATCTTTTGGAAATGTTTGGTTTGCTCAGAAAAGTCATCCAAAAATCGTGTCACAGAACCAACAAGTCTCAATGGGAATGTGCAAAACGTATGCATTCTCAAATTAGACAACCTTGGACGGCCTCCATACATTATGAGAGTGTGTGGACATGGGCAGGTAGTGAGACGCGGGCGGCTGCGGTGGTGGCGCCGTCGGCGGCTCCAGCAGCGGACGTGCCGCTGGCGCCGGCGTCTTCTGTGGCGCGGCGCCACAGAGACCGCAGCACAACAGACGCTGCCAGGACTGGAACGATTTCGATGACGTCACCCACATGGCGCACGCGATTCCACCGGCGAGGGACATCATCAGGCCGAGGAGGTAGATCTCGGACTGAAATAAGAAATTAGATTGATGTAAAAAAAACTTGCAGCATGCAGAAAAATTTTAAAAAAAAAGGTATGGAATCATGACCGGGTAACTATTTTCTCTCTTAACGTTTTTCTGCATTCACTAAACTGGAGTTCCACGTCTCATATTTAACGTGAAAAGCCACGTCATCAATCGAGAACAAACTATTACTTTTCTATGCCGAGAATCGTGTGAACCCCTAACTGTAAGAGGCCATGAATGAACGGGAATGGTTATACCTGCGGCAACGGGGGTCTTCTGCACTGCATGGCCGTCTGAACCGTGCTGCGTTTACAGGCCAGGGTGGTCGGGTACCACTGCTGCATGGTCAGAAAGTGGTACGAGTCACAGACGATTACGGTTACGGCTGGCACGATGTACAGTAGACAGAACATGCCCATCTTCACCATCAACTTCTCCAGCTTGGAGGTGTCGGTGCCCTAGAATGAATGATGAGAGTGAATGAGGGATGTAGTTGGTTGGCGTATGTAGTTTGGTCATCAAACACATCAAACCTCTTTTCTCGTTTCTGAATCTTTTGGTGAGTTTGTTCACTTGAAAAAGGATGATTATGTGAACCAATTCCAACGCTTCAGTCCTTTAAACTGCAATACATTTTTCAATTGCAAGTTAAAGGACCGATGTCTCGGGATCGGTTCACTAATCGTCCTACAATAATACTGTGTATTACTGATTTGAATCACATGGTAGATTAGACATTCTTCAAAAATCTAAGTTTTTGATCGTTTTTGTTCCTTTGAGACCCCCTTTGAGAGGCGGCGAACTGTTTTGATGGCGTAAATTTTGCTGTAGGTGGCGCAGATAATAGAAAGAACGACAGAAGAGGGGGCTGTAAATCACGGGCAGCGCGGGGAGAGAAAAGAAGTAAATCCGATGTAGAGTGGGACAGATGGGAGAGATAGGGAATGGGAAAGAGAACGAGAGATAGGGAGAGAGAGGGGAATAGAAACAAAGTGAGAGAGAATGAGGGAAGGGGTGGAAGAGAGAGAGAGAGAGAGAGAGAGAGAGAGAGAGAGAGAGAGAAAGAGAGAGAGAGAGAAGGAGAAACGAAGCGAGAAAAATAAAAAGACGAAGAGATAGAGGGAGTGAAAAAGGAAACAGGAAAAGAGAGAGTGGGATTAGAAATAAGAGAAAAAGAGGAAAAAGAGAAAGTGAGAGGAAATAAGCAAGAAAAAGAGAGAGTGAGCGATACAGAAAAACAGAGAGAGGGAGGCAAATAATTTACGTACCCTCTGTCGGAAGCTGTCCCTCTCCCTGCACATACTGGCGAATCCGGCCAGGACGAAGCAGCTGCCGAGTACCACCAGGATGGTCCGCGGCACCAGGGAGAACATCAACAGGGCCTGCGGGTGCGAGTAGCCCACACCGCAGATGCCGGACAGTTCCGAGGCATCTACCTGGAATTGTTACGGGTTGGTATAAGGTTTACTGTTCCCGAAGCAAGTTCATACAATGTATGGTGTACCATCCTGCTGTGTTTGTAGTTTGCTATTGTTGAATTTGATCTGAATTCGTAACATATGGACTGTGTTAAAACCAAACTACAACTGATGTTCTGTTGATATTTTAAACTCAATTCGAAACCCTTATTGAAAGAGAAATCGAGCATTGGAATGTGCAAGAACGGATCATAAACTCTCTTCTGCGAATTGTTTCCAAAGCATAACATGGACGTAATTTTCTTAAATTCACCGTGGTAGGAACAACGACTGCATAGGGTTCGAACTTTTCCAGAACAGGGGACAGGCCTACACGGTGTATGTTGCCCGGTTGTGTTTTGATAATGTTTTCGTCGGTCAAATTTTGTGACTTATGGCGTGTATTTTAATGAAAGTACAGACTGTTTGGTCACTTCGTATATTTGTAATGTCCTACCTTGTGCATAACGAGTACAGCAATGGTGAGTATTCCGGACAGTCCCCAGGCCACGAAATGGAGGTAGCTGCTGCAGGCATCCACTCCTTCCGGGACCCATTTACGACCGGCCGAGAGGTACCTGCAACATAGACCTTTATAGAAAGAAAGCCGGGATCAACAGTTAAAAACTTCAAAATACGGATGATTTTCGGAAAGTAGACCTTCAAGTGAAAAAAGATCGATTTTCTAAAATTGGATCTTTGACAAATTTTACTTTCAACTGCCGGTAATATTTGTATAATTCCACTCTGAAAGTAGATTCGTGCAAGATTTTCTCGAGTTTCATAACAGAAAGTTTTTTAGTTCCAGTATTTCACAGTTTAAAATGGAAAGATTTTCGGAAAAAGAGCCGAAAAGCTTTGGTTCTTGCCAAATTCCGTACTCTCCCCCATACCATGTATAACTATGGGAACTAGCATTAGCATTAAGCCATCTGGGTGGGCTACATTTGTCTCAGATAATTGAATTTGGAAAGGAGAATGGGAAACGTATTTTCATTTGCTAGAGCACATAATTGCATCAAGTAGAAAGAAAGAGGAAACCAGACAGAAAAGAGAGAAAGAGATCGAGAGAGATAGAGAGAGAAAAGAAAAGAAACGGAGTACATAACGAGAGAAAGTAAGAGAGAGGAACAGAACGGTTTTTCCCTATTCAGTTAAAAAAGTACCGTTTTCGTCGTCAGCCAAATTCTCCCGAAATTGGCACAACACATTTTCCAACTTAGAATCGAGAAAAATAATTAAAACTATAGATTAGAAAAGTTTGTAAAGAAAACTACATTATGTGGAATTACCAAAGTAACTTCGAATAAGAAATCCATCGAACTAACCATGTGAAAGCGAACATGAGCCACCACAGGGCGCTGGCCGTTCCAAAGTAGTAGGTCAAAACGAATGATAGCAGACAGTTGGTATTCTCAAACCCGGAAAAGACAAGATAGCTCTGACCCGTTACCAATCTGGAATTATTGACTTTATAAGTATTTTGCACATCGTTTTATACAATTATGTGATACTTTGATTGTTAGATTCCAATGGTATTTTCGAAGTCGAACATGGAACGCATTGTGCATTGTGTATCACGTTCACTTTGAATCAGGACATGTATGTGTAAAGTTTTATAAAAGTTATAGAAAAGGCAAGATGCATTTGTTAGTAGAACATGAAACGAACCTATCACAGGCTCTGGCGGCGTACTGTAGAAATAGTGGGAATAGATGAGGAATAGAGAACATCAGGTAGCACAGCGACAAGTAACACACACATCTGGAAGAAAATAGTAAAAAATAATAATGTCCATTTTAACACAATAAATTCAAAAGTTTTTTTTCCACTTTCACGCACTTTTCAGCACGGAAGTTTGGTATTTCGATCTCAAAAGTTTTTTTTAGAAATCTCGCTGCATACTCCAGTTACACGCACTATACTAGAAACTTTTTTCAATTTACAGTACAGTTTCCGAAAAGTACGACGTACTTAATCTGAGAAAAGGATGAAAAAGAATTACAGTAATTCATTCGTAGAGTTAGTGAATGAAACCAACCTTTGTGGATAACGGAACCGCTTCCTATCAATGAGAAACGTGAGGAACGTGAACAGGCTGATCATAAAATCGATACTACCCCACAGAATCATCCACGAACGGGCGGCCGCCTGGAAAAATACATCGAATTAATAAGGTTGCAATCCACAGGGAAGTTAGGGAAGAAACCCGTCTTTAAGTTGGCCCACTTGGATCACTACATACACAATACCTATTAAACTGTTTTTGTAATATGGTATAATGTAGGGGCTCGTAATTTGGTCCCAATGCTTCTTATTTCAAATTCACAAACTTCGACGTGTATCGAGAAGTACAACTCAACTATGGTCATCACTTATGATAGAGAAAAATCAATAATCAATAGTTTCCCACCTTATCCTGATGACTGAACATGACATCGGCCCCGCACTTGTAGGCGCAGACCCCATTCGGGTCGGTCATGTCCACGTCTAGAAGGTCCGTCGGACACGAGGAGAGGGAGTGCGGACGCAGCATCAGGGAGCTGTAATGGGGAGTATAACAATAATAACAATGATAATATTTTACGGCAACTATTTCAACCGTGTGTTACTTTATTCAATTCAATACAACCAAGACAGTGATCACATAGAAGCATCCGTAGAGGGGTGGGTCCGTAGAAGAGAAACTAGGCATGGGTGAGCGTTATTACCAGCTCATGCGTTCCGCCATGAAGATACCGCGCCGAGTGGGATCGAACCATGGTGATTTGAGTGCTAGCGCACACACAACCAGTCGACCACTCGGCCCCAAGAGTATAATTGTTACCAGAACTGTATCAAAAGGATACTGTATCTCTCAGTTACTGTATGTGTTATAGTTATCGACACAACGACCTCAGAGTGATACTGTATCTCTCAATTCGTATGTGTAAAAGAGAAGTGCGGATGTGGCATCATAAATGTGGGAAGCTGTTCGACGAAACTGGATTAGGACCGCCACAAAAATATGCTTACTCGGAGAGAAAATTTTGCGGGGAATTGTGCCGATTTTGATTCCGTGATAAGTTATTATTTTGTATGAATTAGGCATAGTCACGAGAACAACTTAATATGAAAACTTTCTTAGCGTACCCTCTAGAGTCGTGGTGTTGTCTGGGTGTCTTCTCCGGCTTCATACAAAGGTCGGGAGTCTCGCGGAACTGCGAGCATTCCAGCACATCCGGCCACACGATGCCAAACTCCTCCAGGATAGAGAGACAGTCGCGTTTCACCTGAAATTTAAGATTGTGAAAATATTTCAATCTTCATGGAACTGTGTTTCAAGGCCATACACAACGTGTCTTGCTTCAGTTTTGTAATCTCGTTCATGTGTCTCTCTTTCTCGTATATTATACTTCATATAGTTTATATAAGAATATAGGCAGTTACCGATTGTAGTTTGATCTTGAAAACGCTATAATTCGTGAATGTAGACCGAGAAGCAACGGAATCAAACTACAAACACAGCAGGGCTGACATACACCGTATATGATTTGCTTCATCGAAGTGATTTCTGTGGATGACCAACTATTATTCTTTCCCAATGAACGATAAACACATTTAGTTGCATCCCGCCCCCTGATCACCTAACTATGATTCAAAAACACCAATTTGGCGCCAATTGGAATGGCGATCAATGGCTATGTGCATCTGGCCGCCAGATTTACGATTTGTGCCCGCCCCGAGTTACGAGCGAAACTCCACAACTAATTGGTGGCAAATGTCGAAGGGGGAGGTCGGGAATACGAATCGTTACTTTAGCTACGAAAATATTTTTGCATTCAGAGTTATGAAAAATTTATGTTTTGTGATAAAACGCTTTCTTGAGTGCTGTGAGAGTGTGAGAGATGCTTAGCAAGGTACCGAATGGGATAAGCCAAAACTTTAGTTAATGTGCAATACTACTTGTAAACGTGAAGTTTCCACTTTTCCGCGAAATAATATTGTATCTATGGCGAACTTCGCCAATGGCGCCAATTACCGCCAATCGGCGCTAATGGGCGCCAATCAGACTCAAGTCCTGATGTTCATACGCTTGTCCACACATCCATCTTCCTGTTTGCCCCCATATGGGGTCGGAGTGTGGCGTGTCGCCGAAAACATCTGCTGTGCCGGCCACACCTGGCTGGCCGCTTACTGTCAATACACCGGAACACTGGTAATAGCTGTCGCGGACACGGTTTGCGAGTTTTATAACTATGAGTTTTTGTTGTAGTTTGATCTCAGAGAACAACAGCGGGATAAAACTATGAAAACAGTCAAATATTGTAAAACACATCTTATAATCTTGTTGTAAATACATCAAAACACTGGTAATAGCTGTCACGGACAACATTTACGCGTTTTACTATAACCCTCCACCCCGTTTCTATACTCAAATTCAAGAAACGGCTGGATAAACTCTCTATTCTCAATGAACGGGAACAGTAAATCGAGTGAGAGAATTCTCGTTTTAGTTCGATCTTGGGGAACAGCAACGTGATCAAACTACAAACACAGCAAAATAGAGTACAACGCACCGTATGAGCGTACTGTCAATGGACAAAGACACTGTTAGTGGCTGTCGTCGGAGGATTCATGGTTCGAACGATTACTATGATCTCCCCCCCCCCCCCCCCCCCCCCTACTTTTCTATGTGGTTTTGCGTTCAATCTTCACGAAGAAAGCTAGTGAAAGCCAATACGGTGAACTTTTCTCCATACCGCTGTGTTTGTGGTGTGATCTCTCTAATTTGTGTGTGTATGGAGTTCAAACTACAACTCTGCCATAGCCTTACTCTATACCGTAATGAAACGACATGAAGGTGTCATTCTGTTGTGAGGACATTGCCAATCCAAGTTGTGAAGATTCACTCACTAACGGTAAACAAAAAAAGAACTCAAGTCACATGCTCATCTACCTCGCAGATACGACTTTAGTCATCAACAGCTTAGCACCACGCCCTCTTATTTGTTGTAGGTACGCCTGTTTAATTGAAGGACGGAAACAGGTGCATTGGGTCAACGGACAATTATGAACGGGTCAGATTCATGTGAAATATGACATGTAAATGCGATAATTAGGCGTTATGGGAAACATTAGACACAGTTTGAGACGTGGGGGCAGGGTTCACTGAAACATTCGAATTTCAAATGAATGGCCTAATGAATCTATATTTCTCAAAAAAGGTCGACACACATTCATAACCTTTTCTACGTTTGTACTTTTGATGTCTGGCTGTACACAAACAGAACTGTTTCACATTCACACTTCCCCACCTTCTACATGTTTGAACTTTGTCTTTTTTTACCTTTTGTACATAACTGTTCACAGACAGACACACGTTCCCACTTTTACAATTTCCATATTTTCAATTTTCATTCGTTTGATACTCTGTTGTGTTAGAAACGGTGGATCAAGTTTTTTCAATTTCACACTTCATACTAACCTGTTCACAAACAGACCGGCAACTCCTAACCTCCTGTGGGAGGTCTGGTGGGCACATGGGAGCGAAGACTGAGCAGACGAAGAAGTGGATATGGGGGTTGCATTTCGTTTTGATCAACGGCTTGAAGTGTTCTGCTTGCGATTGCAACTGGAAATACTTCGGTAAAACAACTTGGAATAATAATTTTATTTCTTATTTGATACCTAAAAACATGATACTCTGAAAACAGATTGAAAGTCAATAAACCAGTTTCTCGGATGGTTTCTCGAATCTCGATCTTCGCAAGCTGAGAGAATCAGTGTTGTGTGAAACGCAGTAGTTGAAGCTACTCAGAATCGTTAAGTTCAGTTAATTTACACTGTTTTATGCAAGTCTTTCGCAGAATCTTCAATCTGGAAGTGTAAGAACAATCCCAGACATCGTACCCAAATCCGCGCAATTCGTGTCCCCATAATACCAGAAGGGCGCGGTTTGTCAAAGACGCTTTACTACAAGAGAGCGGGAGAAAGGCTTTGATTGCGGTGTCAAGAGGGTCTGATTGGTCCCCAGAAATAACAGATGAAAGAAGGACGATGAAAATGAGAAGAGAGAGAAAGGAGGGGGGGGGGGGGGGGAAGATAGAGAGAGAAATAGAAAGAAAGATACACCCAGCAAGATAAACATTAGACTATTGTGGTGCTCCCGAATGTTCGATATGAAAACACATACCACGAGATAAAAAGTTTTAACGACAGTGTGCAGATATAAAGAGAGTTCCCTGGTTTTCAGGTTAGGATTTTTTGTCAAAGGGTCCAGAGAAGCCCCTGCTAGAGAGAACATCTCCATGATAGGGTGCAGAGATACAGATAAACCCCTGCAGTTGCCAAAAACCGCGTGTTCCTGATACAAAGAGAGGGTCTTACTCATGCGACATCAAAGGCGCCGCCGGGGCGCCAAATACACAATTGTGGGAATATAAAGAGCGCCAATTTGAATAAACGCACCGGATTGAACTATTGATTGTTCGTAAATGGAACTGGAGGTTCTACTCAACCGAAACTTCCATGACACGCTAAAGCATCTTGCACCCAATTGCACCACTGAACTGTAACCTATTTGAATAAAAGTATCTGAGGTTCAGTTCTCTCAAGTAAAAGTTACCGCGGTTCTCTATACCTCGAGTAAAAGTAACGACATTCATCTCCCCACGTAACCGCGGTTACCACCTCTCGATTGAAACTAATCGTGTTTCTATTTCTCCAAACAAAAGTAACCGCGGTTGCCCCTCCGAGGGCTTCTTCCCGACCAGGCCATTCCGTCGCGGCTCGCTCATAAAAGTGCGCCCGTGGGTGATACCATTTATGCTAATGAGGCGAGAAACCGACAAAAACCAGCCATCCTCTATTGATTGTGTATAGGAAAACAAATGGGGCGCAAGAAGTGATCAGGCACCAGGTTTGCGCCAGTTTGGCGCATGTTCGGTGATATAGTTTGCATCGAATTTGCCTAAACGGAAAAATCAGAACTAGCAAAGACAGAGTGAGGTTTTGTCGAAACCGCGGAATATATCAGCTATCTAGCTTGTTAGAGAAACAAAGAAACTTGGCGATTAGTGACCCTTAACTAAGGCCCTAGTTATAGGCAAAAAACCCTGTGTAGTTTGATCTTCGAACACAAAAGTTTGAACATCCGCTAGCTTGTTGAAAAACTAAGTTTACTACGCCATCTGGTTTCACTAGTTGTCGGCACTCTGTTTTTGGAGCAGAGCTTTAGGCGAACGTACCACTGAATTTTGCATTCTCTTAACATTGTAACTATATTATATTAGAGCTTTAATCCTTATTTTATAATATTCAACTGTGTTACTCCCCAATACGATCGAGATGACACCTAAGCACCATAAAAGTAGTCCATTCTGCTTATCGGTGTCGTTAGTCGACCGAAAAGGCTATAATAATAGGGGAATAAAAATGTTATCTAGTAATAAATACGTCGTCACTGTCCTAATGCGTTGGGCCCATGGGAAAAAGCGTGTGAAAACGTACAAAGTTGGTTTTGGTTGAGGTTAAGGTGAAATACGTGAAAAGAAAATAGTATCATTTTCAAATTTTCGCTTACGAGACAATACCTTCTCGAGCACTTACAAGCTTCAAAATGTGTAGAAGAAACATATTTTGTGAGAGATGAAGGAATATAGATCAAGATGAATGAAAAAAGCCACTAAAGTATATTCTTCAGAGCATGAGTTAGTATAAAAACAATTCGAACAGTCGGTCTTGACTGTATTTGAACGTCGAACTTGGTTCATAAGGAAACAACTCACACTTTGCTGATCGTGGTTGATGGAATTTGGGAAATACGTATAGTTGTACGGGGTGTTTTTACAAAGTTCAATTTCGATCGGTTGGCATTTTCCGGTAGACGCCTGGAAAACGGAACATCTTCGAGAAAAACAGGAAACCGGGAGATTCTCTCCCAGCAGAACGGAAATTGCTTGGTTTCCGCCGGTTGTTGCGAAGTGAACGCTGTTCGCCTATTCTTTGCTTTTCGGAACATTTTTTTATTGTCTAAACTACAGGAAAATTTGAGTATAACTTGAGAAATGAAAGAAAATGAATATGTAAAACAAGTTTCTAAAATTTGTTTGTGATAGAAAAACTCACGCTGTCGAATATAGAAGCCGATTGGGCTGAATTCGCCAATAGGGCGAGAAATAACGCTGCTAACATTTAGTCGAAACCTACCTGAAAAGAGGGAGTAGAAAAAGGGAAAAAAACTACTATCGTATAACTGTCAAACTAGAAAAATCTTGCAAAAAACTTTCGACAAAAGTTATACTCTAGATGGAAAGAAAGTTCACGTTATATCAACTACTAAGATACTAGAAATGAAGGAAATACTCAAGAAACGTGACACAAATCAACATTGGTCGTTTATTGTTGTATTTCTATTAAATTTTGTGTGATGCTCTACACGTTTTCATACAAAAGAATGCACAAGTGAAAAAAAATGTTCAAAATTCCCGGGTTGAGCGCCAAAATAGGTGGTGAAACATGCAAATGAGTCAGCTTTTTGCGGCTGGTTACAAGCGGAACGTCAAAAATCGAACTACCAAAGATGAAAGTACCAAGTTTTCACTATAGTAATTCAATAAATTATTCTATTCTATTCTATTCGATAGGTAACCAAATAGAAGTTGTGTTATATACCAAACTCAAAGTAGAAACGACAAAGAACTACGACAAACAAGAAGGTATCAAGATGTTGATTAAAACGAATAGTTCTGTATTACGACATTGACAAATATGATTGTTTTCTTGATTTTTTGAAAACGCTATCTTTCACTGGTGAGCTTGACGTTCAAAATGAATACATCGAACAACAAAGAGCCCGAAAATGAACAGAAAACAGAGAGACGAAAAAAATATGGTATTGGGATCAAATCAAAAAATACACGATAGTGGAGTTGAGCAAACTGATCACAAGAAACGTGTACGTCGTTGCAAAATCAGAACTAGCAGGAGCGAGTGAAATTTGTTTGATCTTTCCGAGAGTACAAGGAACGGACCAAACTTAAGGATTTTCTTAAATCAACCGGTTACATTACCGGTAAATCTAATGAAAAACTACCAGTGAGCGGTGTTGCTATTGTTGATCAGCCAAAGAAGTTAAAAGTATACAAATAGACCAAGAACAAATTTTCCGAAAAACTAAGAGTATTTCTCCTAAAATACTACCAGTAAATCGGTGTTGCTTCTGTTAATAAGCTTTTTGCGCCAGCAATTGCTCTCTTCGTAGGCTGTCTTTCCTAACCCCAAATAGGGTGTCATCTTGTAACTAACAGCGTAAAACATGGTGGTTCAGTGGTATTTTGGGTGGCAATTGTACTGGGCAAAGACCTGTAATTCCTCTAGGGAATTACTCATAGTTTCGTGGAGTACAAGAAGATGGCCAAGGAGAACTCCGATTCCTATGCCCGTTTGTAGTGTAAATACATACATATAATAAACATAACACATAAAAGTATATACAGTTTAATATATTATATCTATCTACAATAAACATGGGGAATCACATGAAGCTCAGACTTCTGGATCTTCATTTCGTTAGTTATCGTGTGTATTGTGCTGTGTAATATGCGTTCGTAAGCGTAAACTATATTGCCATCATAAATTATGCGTAATATTCGTTAGGACCATCAACAACCTTCCGTTCCGTAATCGTGAGCGTAAGTGATCCTAAAATTATCAAACTTTGCAGCGCGGCAAAGCACCGCGTTCGCGCCAATCGTAGCGTTGACGCGTCTTGTTATGGCGCGCGTTTGAATCGTATATATTAAAGCTGTCGCCTGTCGCGACATTCCCGAGCCACGAGAGAATTCGTATGTACACGTGTGTGGAAAAACTCTGGTGAGATTTGTCTATCGTAATTATGGCAGCAGTCGCGCGACGCGACATTCCCAGGCTGCGAGAGAAAACTTGCGTATGGCGTATCACTAATCTGCGAGTCATTTTGTGTTTCAGCATACTGGAACTAGGTGCGTGCGTTTTGTAAAAATCTATAAAAATTATCAAAATATAAATCACAATATTATCATGAAGACACTTCTTGCTTTCGTTTCCCTCGGCGTAGCTGCGTGATTGAGACGATCCTCGTAGCATCGCGAATCTGCAATGAGCATATTTGTGAGCGTGGCGAAACTTACACATTTTTATCGTAACAAGTGAAGTGACATCGTATAGGTTTTATCGTGGTGACTGGTGCAGAACACCTCAGCCGAACAAAAGTTTGTAACAAGTTATTACGTTTTTTAGAGCGTTATTGTGTGGCGTCCAAAAAAGGTTGACTTGTCATTTTACACATTAGTGACGCCGCGTATATTTCAATCATCAATTCAATCGTTCGGCGTTATTCCCAAAGCGTATGTGAATCGAACGTCTATTACGAATGAGGTGTGATGCGTTACATTATGCTAACTTCGAACTGTTCGGCGTGCAGCTTTACTAAACGTGTCGACCGTGATATCAAGATGTCATTGAAAGAGTTATTCTCACAGCGAGAAATATTAAGACCACATGTAGCCTTCTCGGGCTCTCGAATCGTGCTTCACAGCAGCGTGTTAACACCGCGCGAGTTTCTATATAGGCGTGATATTCTTAGCGTAGCGTGACTATTCTACTATAACTTAACTAAACAAAATTGGTGGCTTTACTTCATTCGGAGCGTATGTATGCGTGGTGAGCCGCACATAACAACAAACAAATTTAGTAGCGTGTGCGTGTGGTGGCCTATGACGTCAAAAATGGTCTTCACACAATGCTTCCTAGCATCGGTGACCATTGAATGAGAAAAAAAACTACATTGCGTTTTCTTTTCAAATGATCGTGACATGAATCGTAATGACATTTTGTATGTTACTACCAAAAACTTGACCAAATGGATAGGAAACATCCCGCTGATGTTACCTTTCCACACCATTCATCGTTGCGTCGGGAGTCGTAGATATGTAAACTGCTCGACCAGTCCGAGACAGCTAATCATTTAACATCATTGTGCTACATCACCGGACCGCGTCCGACGTAGGGTCGTCGGTCCACTTTCGACATGTCCCGACAGCCTGTGCCTATCACAGTCGCCGCCATTTTGGAACACGTGCTCCCCGGAGATAGAGTCTTTGTCTAACTTTCCAGAGAGAAGTGTGATGTAAGCGTCGTACGGCCGTACTTAAACATGGGGTGAGAGAAAGAATCAACTATAGCTTCAGCCAGACTAGTGTGCTCAAGGCACATGTTTAGGCGTCTTCATAGGATGGGAACTCCGGCTAGTTGAATCCGGCATCAAGGAGTTGTGCACTGCGTGTAGCTAACAATAACTTCCTCACGGTTACTGCACGCCTGGTCGCCACAGATAGGAAATTTGAACATAGAACATGTTCAGCTTTCCTGAATTAATACTTGACAGGCTACTAGTGCCAAGTATGAGAAATAATACGACAAATTAAAGTTAGACCGATTTGCAAGCGAATCTTGCGCGTTCGATCCGGACACCTGTGGTAGAAATCAGTCCCATTGTTTCCGCCATCGATGTTGTGAGAATGAGGCACCACCCTCTCTTCCTTCTCTCCGTCGGTAACTTAGCCATCCAGCGTGTGCCTATCACAGTCGCTGCCGCTAAGCTTCATGACATATTACTTGCTCCCGTCGCGTATCGTTACAACTCAGCCTTCCAGCCTGTGCCGCGGAGACGTCTGACCAATCCAGGTGTCTCCATTCACAGTCGCTGTTGCTAAGTTGCCTGACATTTTCATTGCGTGAAGACTTAACCTTCCAGCCTGTGCCGCGGAGACGTCTGGAGACGTCAATCCAGGTGTCTCCATTCACAGTCGCCTTCGGTAATCTTCCTGGGATTTTCGTTGCGTAAGACTTACCCTTCCAGCCTGTGCCGCGGAGACGTCTGACCAGTCCAGGTGTCTCCATTCACAGTCGCTGTCGGTAATCTTCCTGGCCTTTTCGTTGCGTAGGACAAAAAAAAAATAGACCTTGCGTACCATTACCCTAACCCTTTTCCTTTGTGTCCTTGTGTCTTCCTGTCCGTGACTTGCGTACTCGTGATATGTGCATAGTCCAGTGTTTTATAAATAGTCCACCTATATCGCTATATACCTTAAGACTTATAATGCGTTAAAATATTTTTGTTCTGACCGCGTGGTCAATCGTGGTATTGCGTGGTGATCCCGATGCGGTCCCTCTCCTGGCCTGAAACACATAAACTACCTAGACATGAACAAGTTTCAACATCGTCGTGTGACAATGTTGACGTGACCGCGTGGTCTATCGTACTGTTTCGGCCTGTCGTCGGCTCGCCGTCGACAGGAAACGCGAAACTCATCGTGAACCTAACTTAATCTAACTATACCTATCGTGAGAGTCCATTAGCTGAAAAGATAGTCCAAAATAGTGTAACAGTCCAACAAGGAATTGTGTGATGGTTTCAACCCATCTCTCCGCACTGGAGAACCACAACTAGCGTAATCATCGGCAATGGTCATCACCCCACTTTTCCCGAAGGAATGCCGCTTAAAATGTGAGCGTGTAGTGGTTCAAATCCACCTCTCCGACTACGGAGAACCACTTTAAAAAATATAAACGTGTAAAAAAAACAATTACCTTCATTCGTGGCTTCCTCCTTTTGTCCTCGTGAATTCTCATCTTCAGTCCACTGGGAAGGGAACATCTTCATCTCTACGACTGAAAAAAAAGAAGTGTCCTTTTGCGTCATTTTCAATATCGTACTCGTATAGTCGAGTCGATTTTTCGTCTTCTTAGTCCGCGTAAAAATGTGAGCGTGTGTTAATATGTACCTGAATCTTGATGTCAGTGTACTTCTTGAAAATGCTTTCCATAGCGAAGTTCTCGTTGTTCCCCGATTTCCTTTGAGCGTTCTGGAATAAGCGTTCGTGTCCTTATTGCTTAACGTACTACATGTCGTATTCATCATAATAATATCGACATAAAGAAATAAAAACAAAACAAACAGCGTAAAAAAAATAAAAGCGTAATTTTGTAAATAATCGTGTTCGAAATTCGTAAAAAAGTTATGGCGCCCTTTTTTACCGGAAGCTGCTCCAATGCTAAATGATGATTAGAGTTGGGGCGCGCTTTCTCCTGCTTGACGAAATGATGCAAACTCGTTCTGAATTTCATACAACGGGAAGTATAAATCGTATTGGAATCGCGTAAATGATCATTCTAGCGTTGGTGATGTGTAAGCTTGCGTAGCGTATGTTTATCGTAATCGTATTTTGCCGATGCACCATTTTGCGCCAGCAATTGCTCTCTTCGTAGGCTGTCTTTCCTAACCCCAAATAGGGTGTCATCTTGTAACTAACAGCGTAAAACATGGTGGTTCAGTGGTATTTTGGGTGGCAATTGTACTGGGCAAAGACCTGTAATTCCTCTAGGGAATTACTCATAGTTTCGTGGAGTACAAGAAGATGGCCAAGGAGAACTCCGATTCCTATGCCCGTTTGTAGTGTAAATACATACATATAATAAACATAACACATAAAAGTATATACAGTTTAATATATTATATCTATCTACAATAAACATGGGGAATCACATGAAGCTCAGACTTCTGGATCTTCATTTCGTTAGTTATCGTGTGTATTGTGCTGTGTAATATGCGTTCGTAAGCGTAAACTATATTGCCATCATAAATTATGCGTAATATTCGTTAGGACCATCAACAACCTTCCGTTCCGTAATCGTGAGCGTAAGTGATCCTAAAATTATCAAACTTTGCAGCGCGGCAAAGCACCGCGTTCGCGCCAATCGTAGCGTTGACGCGTCTTGTTATGGCGCGCGTTTGAATCGTATATATTAAAGCTGTCGCCTGTCGCGACAAAGCTGAACGCTACACAGGTGAAAATACTAAAGCGTTTAGTACAATACCAAAAACAAGTTTTTCAATTAACTACTAGTACTACTACCAGTAAATCTCCTAAAATACTACCAGTAAACCGGTGTGCCCGGTTGCGTGGTGTGTCGAGGGGGAGAGAGGCGGTGCGCGTTGTCTGCCAGGCCACGCCCCCTCTCGGCCGAGCCATATTTCAAACGACATACAATTTATTACCTATCCTTTGGCCCTTTCCCAATCATATCTCGCATACTAGAGTTGTATCGATCGTCACCTAAATGGGGTATATATAGGGAACAACCAAATCGTCGTTGTAGTATGTAGTTTGATCTCAATACTCACTGTAGTTCATGAATTCCGACCGAACAGACACTGGGTCAAACTACAAACACAGCGTGGAGAGGCAACCTACACCGTTTATTTGAAAATGGCGAGGCCTAGAGGGGTGATGTGTTGTAGTTTGATGTCCGCTGACATCAGAGGTCTCGTTGTAGGACTGCAATGACGTTAGATCAAACTACAAGTACTGCAACACTGAGCGAACTATGTAGATCTACCTGCCTCGAGCGAACCACACAGTCTCACACATGTAGACGCATACAGTGTGTTTTCGAAATTTCTTGAGCATTTATGAACGGGTCAACACAAATATGAAAATATTTCTTATAATGAACTCTCACTCAGTCGAAAGCGACTTACCACCAAAGTTACAAACATCCGGAGTTCAAACCTCACCAACTATTAAATTCCCTCGAGAGTGCGTTGGGTTTTTTTGATGGAGAATTTTTGTTCGTTAAGTTTTACAGCACCATTAACGAACAGCATGATCTCTGAACTACAGAGCGCCGGAAGTTCTACATTTCAAAACATTCAGAAAGAAGTGGGAGTCTAGGTCTACATTGAACCCTAAGTTCAAACTACATAATTTACAATATCGGTTGAACTTTATAGGGAGTGGATACTAGATTATCACCATGAGCATTGTGATTCAATTAGTAAACAAGAATGGAAGACTGAAAGTAAGAAATTAAATAAAACAGGACTCTAATCGCGATTTAACAAATGAATTTCACGCTGCTAGTAACCTTTTCGGAAAGAGGAGATAAGTTGAAAGGTGAAGAATGCTTGATGTGTACACAGATCAAACTACAACTATTCTGTTAGTCAACTGCACAGTCACGTGAAACATGTTAGACACAGCAAAACTCAGAGACGTGCAACTACAAAGAGCACGATTCATCATTAGAATGCAAACTTCCCGTGACTATTCAATGTGCTTCTAGTAAAAAGTCAACCATGATCAACACGAATGCCAGAGCGGTCTGAATTTCTTGATTTGTAAACCCGTGTTTTGGCGCCAAATTTGCCGGGCGATGAAATGGAGGTCATTCGCGAGATCAGTTGCAGGTTCACGCAAGCATACCAGACGCGGACAGCATGGTTATCTCGAGAAAACCGGCGAGATTTCATGGAAATCGGCCAGAAGCTCGTACGATTTCCTTCAACATGTACTCATGAAAGGCCTTGAAATTACCTCACCAGAAGTTTTTTCGGTCAATTCGCCGAAACTTTGAAGTTGACGTGGAGTTGAACCCGATTTTTCAGCAAGGAAATGAGTTTAAACGTAGAAACCAACATTGGCTTGAATCATAATAGGAGGTTTTAAGCATAGCACTTTCTATATTGCGAAAATATAAAACTTTACAATAAACAAATGTTTTTTAAACGCTAATTCAGGTTACTGTACCGTGAATATTTATAGCTTATGAACTTGCCGACACGAGAGAGTACCTTCATAAAAAAAGCCGAGAGAATACGGCTATTGTCTAGGTGATTGCAATCTGTACATGACCGTACAGACATTTTTTGTGCTAATTGGTGACCTTCCGCTTTTTGCGTGAAGAGTTTGCCGCAAAGTGTGAAACACGGCGATTTTATTGATGAAACGCAAGTTTTTGGACCCATCAGTCAGCCAAGTGGTTTGAAGGTGAAAACAAGTACATGAGGCTAAGGGTTACGTTGAATTTAACCTTTGTGGTTTGATTTGCACTCACAGCTCTATTCTCAAATAAAAATAAAAGCGTGAGTTTGAAAAAAACTGGCCCCAAACTAGAGATATAGCTCTCAGTATCAGCGTGCTTACTCCTCCTGAGGCTTCGTTCACACTTTTGCAGGTGCAGCTAGATGCAGAGCAAAAAAGTATGAACGCAGCCTAACAACGACTTCGTATATCTGCTTTTTATCCCTTCTTTTCTTGCTTTATTTTCTATGTCTCTCTTCATCCCCCGGTCTGTCTCTATTTTCCTCCCTCTCTCTCACATCTGTCGTTTCTCTCTCTCTCTCTCTCTCTCTCTCTCTCTCTCTCTCTCTCTCTCTCTCCTCTCTCTCTATTCCCAATTTCCTGCCATTCTCTTTCTATCTGCCTGCCCCCCATCCTTTATTACCCTATTTTATGGGGTATGGCGCAGCGCCAACCAATGCTCACGCAACTTCCACTCGATTGAAAATCGATAATCATGAAGTACATTCAAACTAACTTATGGAGATGGGTTAGGGAATTGAATTAAACTTATTTAAAAATAAAAGTAACACTGACTTTTTTGTTTTCTGACACTTTTTATTTAGGTTTTACTCAGGTCAGTATCGCCTTCCATATTTCAAGACAGTATTCGAAACAAAACAATAAAGTAGATTTGTAAGAGAAACTATGTTAAAAGAATAGGTGGAAATTTTTTCATAGTTCGAACATCTGGAGAGGACTTCAATTATTTAAAATTTTAATAAACCACGTGGTTTCTGAGACAATACGGCACTGTATTTGAAACATACAAGCTCGAAAATTAGCGAAAGAATCGTCTTGAATCAGGGTCGAAACGATTTTTGAGTACATCTTTTACTGAGCACATTCATATAATTAGAAAGAATGATCGTAGAGCAAATTCGGTAAAATAACTAGGGCAAATCTAGAAGATAAGACTTGTAACTATCGTTTGAGGGAGGTTATAAAATGCACTCCATATTTACAACCATGAAATCAAAGAATGTTTTAAACTTCTTGACAACGTGCAACGTGAGAAATACATCAGTAATAAAAAACGTGCAATAAAAAGTACACGTTTTGTAGTGATTCTTCACGTTTTATGTGACTTTGGGTGTAGTGTAGAAAATAGAAATCAACAAGAGCGTAAAACTGCAATCAGGACTAGGGAGTGTAGACAGGCGGAGAGTGCAGAGAAGGGGAGACAGAGCATTTTTTGACAAATATCAAACTACAAAATGCAACGAGGTGAAACTACATAATCATAGATATCGTTGAAATTATCAGTTTTCAGGAATCGAATGACCAGAATTCATGAGATGGAGATGAAAATAACGTTCGCACAGCTAGACTAGAAAAGTTTGATAAAAATATTGACAATTTTATAATTATCACTTTTATGGGATCAAACTACAAAAATACGTATGAGCTCAAAAACAGAACGAGAGAGCATAGACACGTGGAGATTCCAGAGAAAGAGAGAAGTTTCTCTGGAAAGGGACAGTCCAACTCGTCGACCAGTACCCGGCACACCTTTTCTCCTATGGACGGGAGCCCCTTGGCTGACATCTGGAATCAGATATCGATTGATGACGTCATAACCAACTTGGGCACAATAGTATTAGTAACTCATGAGATCGTCTCTCAAGAACCTCATGACCATCTCATGAACTACCTTACCAAACTTCTACGTTGTAGCATAACGTTCAATAGAATCTTGAGAAACTGATGTGATTTTCTTAATGAGATGATCTCAAAGGGACTTCTACTGCCAAACCACTCATAAGATTGTCTTATTAACAATATGAGACATAGTCATTTAAAATAGTGGTAAAACTGATCTTCTCTCTCAAAAATAGAACAAAGTTTAACTTTCCAATACAAAGTATCATGGGAAGTTCTTTGATTTGAACGAGACTACGTGTAAGAGTAGTTTTTTCGTGCAAAATTTTATAACAGCATTCTCAAGAAACTGTTCTAGTGGCACTATTTCATTATTTGATTTCGGAACTTCATTGTTTTCATATACTGTCAGTCAATTGCAGAGTCACATGAAACATGTTGAACACAGCAGAATTGACAAACGTGCAATGACAAAGTGCACGATTCCTCATTAGAATGCTAAGTTCACGTGACTATTCAATTGACTCCTAATACGATGCTTGTCGGAATAGCCAACAACTCACATGTACGCAAACTTCATGTCTTCCCACGTGTTGGCGTAGATCAAAATCGAAATCGACCCAACTGGGAATCGGTCCCGAATAGATCATCTGGGTGGAAATCTGGAAATGAAAACCCTCTATAAAATACAGAAAACGTGTAATTAATTAGAAGTTCAGCTCTAAAAATTCTTACCGCCGTGGTTTATCTACTATATAGTTTCCCAACTCAGGCTTAATGTCACGGGAGGTTGGTACTCTAACTTTCTCCATCTTGCCCAAATACTTTTCGTATGTTCTAAAGAAAAACATCCTGTTCTGATGTTATAGGGATATTTCTCCTGAAGTAAAAAAAGAGTTAACCAGAACGTACCCTTTTTCGACTGTGAACCACTTTGTAGGTGACCGAAATAGAGGTGGAGAGGGGCCAATTGGGCTCCAGTCGAACCAGCACGGACGCGCGGTCACAACCATTTGACCTGCAAAATTACACGTGAAGAAAACAGAGAAATGGTAACTGGCGGTCGACTGAATTATCGCGTAGAACACGTGATACACAGTAGAACTCAGAAAGGCCCATATATGAAGTGCGCAGTTCCTTATACTTCCTACGTTCCGGGACTATTCCATACTTCTAGTACGAGTTCCTTTCACATTATCAGAAAGGAAAGAAGAAGAAGAAATGGTTGATGTACCAGTATATGCTTTGCCAGCTCTCTTCAAAGTTTTAGTTGAACAGAGATGACACCCCTGGGGAGACGTAGTATGTATTCTAAGAGTCTCAATAGGAATGGTGTGAACTACAGTATTGAACGTAGAAATGAGGTGTTATTGGTTTTTTCACAGACTGTCGGTTCAGTCTCGAATGTTTACAGTTCTGTAATGAAGCTAATTCTGGCAATCATCGACCCCTTTTATGGGTTTATTCTATATTTAATGGCGGTCGTTCGGCATGGGAACGCATTTGGAGGGCGTTGTTTCGAAAAGTAGTATAGTAGTATAGTAGTACAAGAATAGAATATGAAATATATAGAACATACAGAGTAGCTCCCTTTGCCATACGCTGTATACTTCATGTTATATGCGATGTGAGGAGGAGTAGTTTAGAATTGTAGTGGCTTAAACGGTGTCAGCAGCCCCATTCTGCTGTGTATGTAGTTTGATCTTTAGACACCCGGGCGAAACTCGTGAATAATCAGAGAAAAGGAGAGCGAGAAGCTAGAGATATAACAAAATGGAGAAACAAAGAAATTTAGAGATATCAGGTAGCACACACACGAGTGGGAGAAGCAGAACGTCAGAGATAAGAAGGAAAGCGATGCTTCGAGATATAGAGGGAGAGAGAGAACTAATTGTAGAGAGAGGGAACAAAGAGACGGAGAGAAAGAGATAATCAGAGACAATCGGTAACGTTCACATTAGTAAGAGACGCAGACCGTCAGAGATAACAGAGAAAGAGATGCTGATGTAGATATAGGCAGCTCGCCTGATACATTGTTATTGTTAGTAGTGGCGGCGGCCTTTGAAGATGAAAAGTGAGTCCGATTAGGGGTATCGAATGGAAAATGGACTGGGAATCGGACGGGGACAGGGGCGAGGGAGCCATCTCTTTGTTTCTCTTTCTCTCTCTCTTTCTCTCTCTCTCTCTCTCTCTCTCTCTCTCTCTCTCTCTCTCTGTTTCTCTCCATCCTCTTTGTTTTCCTCCCAACGCTCTCGCTTTCTATCTTATTCACCTCCACCGTCTCTCTCTCTCTCTCTCTCTCTCACTCTCTCTCTCTCTCTCTCTCTCTCTCTCTCTCTCTCTCTCTATCCAACTATCTCTCTTCTATTTCACTCTCCTTCTCAAGATATTCTCTTCGCACACCCCCCCCCCCTCTCTCTCTTTCTCTCCTACTCCATCTCTCGCCTTGTTGATCCGAGTTACTCTTCTCCTCCGATCTGCAACAAATCTCACTCCCCCCCCCCCCCTCCGCAGTTCAATCTTCCACCCAAAAAAGCTGAATTCGTCCGTTTCCGTGACACAACCAGAAAACGCGACGATTTACGACCATCCTGATGGATGATTTCGTTCAAAAATCGTGAACGAGTGCCATTTCTCAAACTTTTTTCCGTGGCTCGCAGTTGAAAGACGCTCCATCAAACCTGGCTTTTTTGGGAGAAGCTGGCGAAATGTCGTATGTCAAAGAAGCTCAATGGAGCTGGGCTTTTTTTAAAAGGACCGGAAGGAAAGTTTGAATGTGCAATGAAGTAAGAGCAATGTTCATTTCTCTCAATTATCCGCTAGAAGACGTCTTGAATCAGGGTCGAAACGGTTTTGAGTACATCTCTTACTGAGCACATTAACCTAATCATGAATCTCAGGTAGTTTTGATGACAAAGAGGACAGAAAAACTCTACTGTTCAAGTGGATCGCTAAAGAGTTTTCAATGGTTTTTTCTTTCACTCTCTCAGCCCTTAATCTCTTTCTAGTTCTGTAGAGCTTTTTCTCCTCCCTCTCTAAGTCTCCCGCACTTTCTGTATTTTGTACCTTTCCTCTCTCTGTCTTTTTTCTTTCTTTCTTCATCTGTCGCTCTCTTCTGTAGCCACTCTCTTAGTGTCAATATGCTCAGTTCAAGTGTAAACTCTCATAGAACTGACACTTTAACCGTGATTTATGATAGGGCTTTTAATGCGGCCCAGACCCGAGAAGTAATACGGCAAGAACAATCTAATGTTGTTGCGGAACGGGGGGACTTCATTATTTCATAGTCTTTGACTAACTGATGCGACAGAATACCGTAGTACTCTATACTATTTGCTTTGGTTGGAAGAATATTGAATTCCGAAGATCAAACTACCGCGAATTGAGTGATATGAGAAAGTAAGAAGAGAACAAAGTTTCTAAATTTCAGTTGTAGTTTGAAATCGCGGCTTGCTGGCAAAAATTGAACAAACATACGTTACACGCCATCGCTTGAAACGTAGGGTATCTTGTGTCGTTTTGTTTGGCGAGTAATGTAAACTAAAGTTTTCATGAAGCTACAAACAGTCGGTGCGATGTCAGAAACCGTGCACTTCACAATTTGCTTTTTTGTGTATTCCAGAATTTTTCTCACAGTATTAGAGTTTTCCAACTGATCGAAACTCTCGTGAGAAGTTGTTAACCCTCACTACAAGAGCTGAACAAGATTCTTTTTCATTCAGAAAACATGTGTTTCGTATGACAAAGAGCTGATAAAACTCCCAGCCAATTTGCAAAGCACCTTTGAAGCGGTCTCGAAGAGAGTGCGCAGGTCAGAGAGATGCAGACTGTCTAGGTCTGTTTGTGATATCATCGACCTCCATGCTCTCTCGCTTTTGTAGTTGACTAATCGCTGAAATTCGGCCAAAGTGATTTCCATCTATGTCTCACCGTGCATCGAGTAGAATCAGACGTGACAGCCAGTTCTTTTCCGTTCCGTTTCGGGCCAATTCATCGGTTGGTTGAAACACGTAGGCGGTAGAATGGTTGGCCCAATAGTTACCTGAATGTGAGAAAAACGTGCAAAGTATCCTTATTCACGTAGATCTCGACAAATCTATCTCAACCTGCGTTACCTAAAGCACGCGCTATTTTTCTGCTCTCACATCCTGGCGGGGTATCCTATCCTCGCGAAATTCGTGAAATAGTGCGCAAAGCAGGAGACAAACGTTCAACTGTTAGAACCTTTTCCTTACTCTAATAGGTTGTATTTAATGAAAAAAGAGTATGACAGTACACAATGAAACTTGTGTATCTTGCAAATGAAAATTGCATAAAATTACATACCGCGTGTACTAGATTTACTACGAACACAAACTTTTGAAAACTTATTGGAATTCACATTTCGAGAGATCAGAGGGATCAAAATGTGACCTGTTCTCAGAGAATGCGAGAACTATCAATCTTGAATGAGTGATAGGGATAGGTGCGACATAATCAAAAAAAGAACTCGAAGGAGAAACTTAGAAGGTCGGTGAAAACCGAAAAACTAAAAGTGTTCACTAATATATTCTTAGCATAACATTCTTCTGAATTTGTTTACAGAAACAATCACAATCCAACCTTTCAAATTTTTTCAGAAGTTTGTGCAGCTTATCAAACAAAGTGTGATTCAGTTCATTTTAAGAGAGAAAATCGAATTACTGGCTTGACCTACCGTAACTTCCATTTTGAAAGGTCTCATAACGAATCACAGAATGCCATTCTAGCACGTACCACTCGTACCGAAGTAGACTGCACGACACGTAGTCCTGAACAAAGTATACAATAGGGGGAGGAGGGGGGTGATATTATTATATTCAAAACAGAATTAAAGTCAAAGTAACTGTTATACAGAAGAATTTAACACGATGGAATCTTATTAAAATTCTGATTGCCACGAATTTCACAGACTAAATATTTCTGAGGATAACAGTAGAGCATGTAGACATGGCTATTGTACCCAACTCAGGAATGTTTGTAGTTTGATCTTGGTGGATTTTAGGCATAGTTCAGCACGATAAACAGTTAATTTTTTTCAACTCGAATGTGACCAGTTTTCGTATAACGTCACGCGTCGAATAAACTACTCAATTCGGAACGAAATATTACCGTATAAGTGGTGGGAAGACCTATGATGGGGCACTGATTATTGGTGGAGTTGAAGCGGAGGGGCGCGCTCTCCATTCCGCTGTACGAAAGAGCCTGGAACACCTCGGCAGTTTGACGTTCTAGTTACATATAGGCAGTGAACAAATCTACGTTATAGTTTGATCTCGATACGTCTATCGATTATTTTGGTTCTGACTGAGTATGGGCGGGATAACGCTTCAATCGAATTTGACTGCTGTGAAAAGAGCGAACAATTTGAATGGCGAAATCTAAAATTACAAATATACGAGCTTTTTGTGCTTTAAATAGATTGAATTGGATGTATAAATACAACATTGTAAGATTTTGCTAGTATAAAAAGACAAAAGAGATACAGTTTGAAAGCTAAACATAGCCAACATCGTTTACCTCTGACAAGGCGTAGACGTGACGTGACAGCGAAAACTGACAGTCTTCATAGGCACCGAAATCGGGGGTCAGGCGGTAGTCGCGCTGGTAACCCTGAAGATTTTGGTGATTCCAAGCCGATCAATATGCATTTTTTTCACTGATAATATATTGAATGACATGTACTGAAAGTAAGTTCACTTTATAATTGCTAGTTTCAGAATTCGGACGTGTCTCACGTCATTTTTTTACCAGCAGTATAACCGCTCTCGCTATGGATGTATTCAAATTTTTCCCTATAAGGAGGAAAAAAGAGGAATTAATCAGAGTTGACCTCACCATAAACTCGACAGTACAGTATCGATTATCCGTCAGCTGCCTCCAGCGAACTGTGACTTTAGCATCATGGGAGGTCGTCCCGCGTAAGTCATTCAGAAGGTTGCGACGATGCTTTGAGGAACGGATAGAGGCACAAAACTTCACTGGAGTGGGAAAGAACTGAAAGTTGGCCACTTATGAACTGACCAGAGAAAATTGTAAATAAAAAGTGTGGGGTGTTAGCGCGATTTAGTGATTTAGTGAGATAGCGATTTAGTGACCCGTGATTTAGAATGAAGTGTATACCCAAGTTTTGCTGAGCCTACTCTCTCATATGAAGCAAGAAGGACTTTACAATTTGAATCGAATCGCTTGTGTTTATTATAGAACTGAAATCTCATTTTATGTTTTCTAACCTACTCGATTGTAGTAGGGGTCAAATTTCATGGACACTTTACAGAGTATACATGGCCAAAACATCGAGCGAAAATTTTTTCCGCTCATTCGTGAGACTGTACAGTTACTTAAAGGAGACCGGAGAGCAACATGGTTTCTCGTAAGTTTGCTGTATCCCACTTTTGATTGGACGCGTGGCGTGTCGCGCGGCATTGTCATGTGAATGTCACGTGAACTGATCAAACTAATATACGAGTTGTTTGTGCTCTCTGATGACAATACAGTTAAAAGAAGCCCAGAACAAAACCTCTGCTCAAGTGTTGTTCCGGTCTCCTTCGAAAACGGAATTTACTGATAAATCTACCTGCATGTGACCATGCGTTTTCTGTCGTCGCTGTGTCGAACATAGTTGAATGGCAAAGTCAGTCGGGGTCTCGGGTGAAATACGCAACGCGAACGCCCCGCTGGCGAACAAAACGAGTGCTGTAAACATTCATGAAATTCTCCTCTTTCGTTGATGTGAAAACTATAATTCATTTTTAACTCGATTTTCTACTGCCACGCCAAAATGTTTCGAGAAAATAATTTTTTTCGAAAAGCCTTCGAATAATTTCTCAATGCAGATATTTTTATTCTAAATTATGAGTTCTCAATGTTTAATTCAGCAAACTCACCTAGAACTCTGTTCATGCTACGCTCGGTACACTTGCATCATGCTAGGTGACATACTGAAATAGTTATGGTAGGCATGGTGTGGAAAAAATAGAATCGATTAAACGAGAAATACAAGTATTCAGAAAAATAGCATGCAACATCTGCGGTTATCGATGAGGAAAGATGACAGTTACTAACCGAAACTACCGTCTTCACAATGTCATCGATGAGACGCGGCCTACCGAAAACCAAAGCTCTGCTGCTACCCGGCGGCGTAGCAATCCCCACAAAAGTTCATGATATCACCTCATGAGCTATTAGCACGAGCTTCTCATGAGATTCTGTTGATTGTTATGCTACAACATTGAGAGTTCACGAGTAGCTCATGAGGTATAAACTCATATGAACTTCTCATGAGGTGGGACGGTTTGCTACGCCGCCAGGAAAACCTTACAAACTTGAAATAAGTTACCGTAACCATTGTCGCCGCAAGCCGTGGAACAGATGCAGCAATTTGATCGAAATCACTTTCGTATCGTTAAGGCACGGCTTTTAGATAAACGAAGAAGGTTCATCTATCAATTGTTTAGAACTCTTCAAATATTAGAGATCGTCAAATTGATACAGCGAAAGTGAACACTACCGTAACCACTGTGTTATCGCTTGTATTATCTCGCCCGTCTTGTTAATAAAATGGAACAAAAACAAACGTGTAATATGTGGGATGCGAGCGTTCAACACAGATAATAATCGCGACTACCGTAATCATTCCCTTATCGATAAGGCGCGACCTATAGCTGAAGAAAGTGACTTGTTTCCTCTCGCCCGTCTTGGGTGAATTATGGAGCACAACAAACTTCAATAGGACTCAAAGACAATGCGCGTAGACATAATCAAATCTACGTTCAACTGTCCAAAGGGAGAACGACACAGCAAAAGTAAACACTACCGTAATCACTTTCCTATCGATAAGGCGCGACCTATAGCTGAAGAAAGTGACTTGTTTCCTCTCGCCCGTCTTGGGTGAATTATGGAGCACAACAAACTTCAATAGGACTCAAAGACAATGCGCGTAGACATAATCAAATCTACGTTCAACTGTCCAAAGGGAGAACGACACAGCAAAAGTAAACACTACCGTAATCACTTTCCTATCGATAAGGCGCGACCTATAGCTGAAGAAAGTGACTTGTTTCCTCTCGCCCGTCTTGGGTGAATTATGGAGCACAACAAACTTCAATAGGACTCAAAGACAATGCGCGTAGACATAATCAAATCTACGTTCAACTGTCCAAAGGGAGAACGACACAGCAAAAGTAAACACTACCGTAATCACTTTCCTATCGATAAGGCGCGACCTATAGCTGAAGAAAGTGACTTGTTTCCTCTCGCCCGTCTTGGGTGAATTATGGAGCACAACAAACTTCAATAGGACTCAAAGACAATGCGCGTAGACATAATCAAATCTACGTTCAACTGTCCAAAGGGAGAACGACACAGCAAAAGTAAACACTACCGTAATCACTTTCCTATCGATAAGGCGCGACCTATAGCTGAAGAAAGTGACTTGTTTCCTCTCGCCCGTCTTGGGTGAATTATGGAGCACAACAAACTTCAATAGGACTCAAAGACAATGCGCGTAGACATAATCAAATCTACGTTCAACTGTCCAAAGGGAGAACGACACAGCAAAAGTAAACACTACCGTAATCACTTTCCTATCGATAAGGCGCGACCTATAGCTGAAGAAAGTGACTTGTTTCCTCTCGCCCGTCTTGTTGGTAATTGTGTTATTGTCTCCAATTTCGGCCAGTGGGCGCCACAATCAAACACATGCTGGGATGGAATTAGCCGGATTGCGCAAGCGATAACAAGTGACACAGGATACACACCGGCCTAATATGGTTAGAGTGGAGCCCTGATAGAGACCAACACATGTACACGTGAAACATGAAACACTCAGGTAAAACATGTTACTTACACGTGAAGCTTGTCAGGTACACACCGGCGTGAGTGGGTTATGGTAGAGGTTCAATGAAGATCGATACAATATACACATCAGAAAGTTTGAACATCGGTAGAGAAGTCACGTGAAACGTGAGGAACGGCAGAATAGTCCGCAAGCAATGAAAACAAGTGACACACAGGCCTAATATGGTTAGAGGCGAGAGCTAATGAAGAACTCTGCGTGATATGTACGCGTTGTACGAGAAATATACGAGGAAACACGTGACAGGTACAGGTGTAATCTGGTTGTAGTGGCCAGCTGATGAAGAACCACCCGTGAACTGAAAACGAACAATCTTAAAGGTAACGATTGGGTTCATTTCTGTTGGTTTGTTTGGTCGTTTGGTTTATACATGAAGCAAGAAAACATAAATCGCCTGTGAAGAAGTTGATCAAAAGTTGATGAAATCCATTTTATTAGCGCAAGTTTTAATTTTATATCAGCAAGAAGATGACATTAAAAAGTACACAGCAGCTTTTGTTTTTCTCGAAACCAATTCTAAACGGAAAAGTCGTTTCTTAGGTCCTTCAAAGTGCAATGAAGTTATTTTTTAGGACTCTCTCGGGTCTCATGATAGTCTTGGGGTTTTTCGAGGAGATCACCAAGCGTTCAAAGAATTGTAAGGAATATCAAGGATTCAAAGACCTACTAAAAAAGAATTCGGGAAAGACCACAAAATTATAGATACACCTAACCACTTACAAACACTTTAAAATAGTGATTTATAGAAGAACAAGTATGTGGTCCAATCGCAACGGTCCAGTCCTTTAAAGTGCTATACACTTTTCAATCGCAGTTTGAAGGACCGTTGACACAAGATTGTTCTACATAATAGTCCTTCTTTAACAAAACCAGCTCAAATTCCACCCTGAGACATTGAGCAACACCAAAAAAACAAAATTGAGAGAAAGAAAGGTAAAATATTCAATGCCATTTATTATATGTGTATTCACGAAGTTCCGCTCCAATAAACTGAATGGTCGCAGGTGAGTTGTGAGAAGATTGCAGTTTTGCGTGGCAAACCGCACACTATGAATAGGAGTGTGATGATGCGCTTTTCTATTTTCTCTGTGGGAGTTCGAAGCAAACCAATTCAAACGAGTTTCTCGAAAAAATTAGAAAACTATACATACGAAATAGTCTCCAGACTCCAGACTAACACTTTTCTCTCAGATGACAAACCTAAAAAATACTTGTGGACATACTCAGAATGGAAACTGCTCATATACAAAAACGACAAAAATTGTGTTTTTCAAACAATAAACACTTCGAGTTGTTTACAAATAAACAACACACACCAATATTTCTGAGTTACTCTCCTAAATGCACTGTTGACAGCTGTGGCCGGGTTATGCAACAATCGGACAGATTTATTAGGAGAGAGATTAAGACAAAAGGAAGTGATATGATTGAAGAGGGTTAGATGTAGGGGGGGGGGGGGAGAACGCGAAAGAGAGAGGGAGAGAGGGGGAGGAAGGAGGGGAGAAACAGTAAGAAGATAAGTAGAGAGCTATGGGGAGAGAAGGGTGAGAGAAGGTGAAGAAAGATAGAGAGCGAGAAGAAAAAACAGGTAAGAGAAAAAGGGAGAAGGAAAGTGGGAAAGAGAGCTAAATTTAGAGAATAAGAGTGAGCAAAGGAAACAAAAAAGGAAAAATTCGGAAATATAGATTATCCGGAATAACGAGAAGATTATGATTGAAAACAGCCCCTAACCTGCTTTCCGTGTCATCTAAT